>LQNS02278138.1:6643343-6663607 GCA_001587735.2 Parhyale hawaiensis
GATGGACGAAACGTCGTATTTTATTTAGCAATTTTTCGTTTTTATTCAAGATTAGTCTTAAATAAAATCTGTGATGAACACAAACGTATTTTTAGAACTTTGGAGAAAAAACAAAGTGTTTCGTGAAGTTATGTGCTGATTTGAAGTACCTAAATAAGGATAATCCAAACCCATGAATTTCAGTGGCCAAGGCGAGGTGGCCTAGATCGTGCTAGTAGGGGGCGCTTTGCCAGGGGATCTGGTCCCCCACCGGGGCTGAAGGGACAAGGACCGGGCTCTTGAGAAATGCCATTCCAGGAGGGGGGAGCGAGACCCCCATTTTGACCCCAACCCGAGTCGAGGTACAGTACTCCGAATAGGGTGTGGCCGAGGAAGATCCCCCAGAGGTGGAGCGGATGCCCCACCGCCACTCAGATGGGAAATGACCTGATGGAAATGCAGGGGCGGCGGACATATTGCTCGCACGCGCAGTAACCTCAACAATAGATCACCACGTGGCCGCGGCTTGCCCAGCACAGGCGGTGGATACCAAAATCAAGGCAACAGAAGACAAGAACAGCAGAGGAATTAGAGTCGCGAAATAGATCCTCATTCATTCTAGTTACGAAGCACAAATGGTACGAAGAAAACATAGGAGATGTTAGTAGTGGGCAAGTGTGCCATTTGTTAGAATTTTAGTCTGAAGAAAGATTATCACTACTCATGCTCGTCTAGGCATTCGACAGCCGTTGAATATTGTGCTTGCCTACAGGAACCATCGCAGTACCGCCGAAACTGATGCAGTACTTTACTACAAGATCGATAATGCACTGAATTCTTCGAATGAAACAATTCTAATGGGAGATTTTAACCTCCCCCAAATTGCTTGGAGCACCTTGCGCAGCCCAGCCCCAGGCAGTAAACTGCTCGAGCTCCTGAGCCACCACCACCACCACCTGACTCAGCACGTTAAAAAACTCACGAGATACGGTAATACTCTAGATCTGGTATTCTCCACTCCTGATTGTGAAATTGTTGACCCAACCATCCTAGACCGGCTTGGAGACCACAACATGATTGACTTTACTCTCAAAGCTGGCCATGAATTCACCACTAATACGAATCGTCTCAATCTGCCAGACTATCGACGAGCAAATTTTCTGCGAATGGCAGCTGAATTAGGAACAACTGACTTAGAAACCCCTATGAGAGACGTCAGTGTTGAACAATGCACTCACATTATGAAGACGAGCATCCTGAGAGCAGCTGAACGATACATCCCAAATAAACGAGTTCGTATCAGTAATGATCCCCTCTGGATCAATCGGGCCGTCAAACGTTGCATTACAAGGCGATAATAGCGCTACAAAACCTGGAAGCGTAATCCAACAGAGAACAGGCCCAATCACAAAAGGGCATGTCGGGAGACAAAGAAAATAGTCAGGACCACAAAAAGGGAAAAAGAAGTCTCCGTAGCCGCTTTATCAAAATGCAACCCTAAGGCATGCTATAAATATGTACATGAAAGACGACTCATTAGAGAATCAATCCATAGGCCCGCTCAGAAGACCTGACGGTGAAATCACAAATAACTTAAGAGACAACACCACAATCGTGAACGACTATTTCACTTCTGTATTTACTATTGAAAATGTTGCGAATATCCCTCAATCAATACCGATGCAAGTTGCTCCCATAAGCACATGAGTTTTCCCGGAGATCGAGATCCTTCAAGAATTGGCCCACCCAAATGTGTAGAAATCCTCTGGCCCAGATAATCTTTTTCCTCGTGTACTACGGGAAATGGCTCCAGTCATCTTGAAGCCACTGCTCAAAATATTCAATCGGTCCTTAAGAGCAGGACAAGTTCCGCAGGATTGAAAACTAGCTAATGTGATCCCGATACATAAGAAAGGGGGATCAGAAATGACCCAACAACCATCGACAAATCAGTCTTACATCGGTCGTTAGCAAAACCATCGAACGCCTCTTAAAAAAGCGCATCACTAATCCCCTGATGATGCATCACCTCATATCTGACTCCTATCATGTTTTCGACATGGAAGAAGCTGCTTAACAAACCTAGTGGACTTTTTCTCAAAAGTTACAGATATTGAAGATGAAGAAAATGGTGTAGACCTTGTGTGTCTAGACTTCCGAAAGCTTTAGACAAAGTCCCCCATCAATGGCTCTTGAAAAATTGGAAGCCCATGGTATCCAGGAAGACTATTACCGATGGATCCGAGCATGGCTTACTGGTCGGCAACAGCGAGTCAAGCTCGAAGGAGAGACGAGCGCCTGGACTCAGGCATCATCAGGGGTTCCACAAGGTAGCGTGCTTGGCCCACTTCTGCTTTCAATTTACATCAACGATCTCGATCTCAACATCCGAAGTAAAATTCAGTAAATTTGCGGATGATCCTAAACTATTTCATTCTGACACGATAAGAGCAGAGCCCCAACAAGATCTTGACCACATCGTGAAACGGAGCACAACTTGGCAGATGAACTTTAATGTCAAAAAATGCTCAGTAATGCACATAAGACTTGTGAACCCTTCAACCCCATTGAAAATGAATTTCAATGAACGGGATGGTATTGGCTCCTGTCACCCAACAACGTGACTAGGGAATTACTATAGCAAACTACAACTCAGTCAGCAAGTTGACAAGAGGTGAAAATGGCAAGCAGAGTACTGGGATTCATCACTAGATGTTTTGAATACAAGTCCAAGGACATCATCATTCCCTTTTACAAGGCATAAGTGCCGCTACACATAGAATTTGCTGACCAATTCTGGTCGCCTCATCTGTGTAAAAGTATCGATAACATGGAAAAAGTCTAACACAGAGCAACGAAACTAATACCTCAAATGCGAAATAAGCAGTATGAATTTCGCCTAAAAGAACTGGGTCTGATCTCTCTCGAGTAAAGGCGACTCAGGGTGGAACTAATCTAAACATTCAAGTAATTGAATGGCTTCAACGACGTACTTACAGCAGGAGTCTTTGAAAGAGACCTAAACGATCGCTTGCGAAACAACGGTCAAAAACTCACGCATAAAGCTCGAAAAACGATCTTAAGTTAGCAGTTTTTCCCGTATTTCATAGTAAGCATTTGGAATAGACTCCCCTCCGACGTTGTGAGTGCGGAGTCAGTCAACGCGTTTAAAATTCGGCTTGACGTTACGTACATTGAGAGAGACATCCTCCACAACAAAGAACTCCTCCAGGAGTTGCAAGCGCTTAACGGCCAAAGCTTCCTAGGCCACCTTAATCCGTTTTTTTCTATCTCCCGCTCCAACTACACTGCCTGGCATCCTTAAGCTCCGCATATCAGCTGTTCTTGATCGTGCTTGCGTGTATTCATGATCTTCTCTGTGGCTGGGATTCTTTCCCTTTTTCCTCTCTCTTTTCTGCTTCTTTTCTCCAGTCTTATATATCCTTCTAATGCAATGGCAATAACTCACAGAGGGCCTGAGCGTAAGTTCCGGTGTCTCTTTGGGAGTTGGCACATTGGTTCGTCTGCTGCTGCCTATCTAATCTAATCTGAAGGCCCAAATCCTGCCGATGATCAAGGTATTAATCGATAGAGAAGCTTGTCGAGCCTTTCTAGATAGTGGCTGAACAAAAGCACTGCTGCGGATCGATAAGGTCTCCCAAAAGAAAGTTAGTCCATATAATTGTAAACTTTTTGATGTATCTGGCAAGGTCGACGTCAAAGGCCAGGTGAGACTTAAGCTAAAGTTACCAGGAGGTACTGTCAAACCGCTCGATGCTGTGCTTGTTGATTACAACTGTTCATATCCGGAAGACTTGTTGGTCGAATATGACTTGTTGGACAAAACAGGCATCGTAATTAACTTTCAATAGAGAACCATTAGTTTTAAGACTCCAGCGGAGGAGCTCCAGGAGTTCTTACCTGACACCGAGGAGATGGGTCCCCAAGAGACTACAGAAGAAAACCTCGAGATGAATGAAAGGAATGATGAGGATTACACAGCAGAGGGGCAGACCACGGCCCCCGGTGATGATAATTTCAACAATAATGAAGATAAAGAGAACAAAAATCCTGCTGGTGAAAATGATGAAGATTCACAGGGTGGTGACCCCACCTTGACAACGAAGAAGAATCAGCAGCTGAGAACAGCGATGGCGAAGAATCGCCGGAAGATGACAACTCGAGTCGCGACGAGGATGAAGAGTCACACCAGGATCCGGGTGGTGACGATGAGGACAGGAGTAAACACGGAGAATCTCAGGCACTCCATGATGACACCGCCGAGGCAGCAGATACCTAGTTCCTAAGAGTGATCCATCACTCGTGCTCTATGAACAATAGAAATGAGTTGCCGTTGGGACCGTTTGAGAACGCTATTCTCAGCGTTCGGTGCCCAAGCATCCCAGATGCAAGTTACCTTGTTGCGAAGAACGCTCTATTAGGAGTTTCGTGTACGTAGCCGAAAGGTGGTCGAATGTGGAAGAAGGACATTACCCCATAATGTTCCTGAACATCTCAAACAATGAGATGGTTATCCCGCTAGTTACAATGATAGCTGAGTTAGAAACTGCCGAGGAGTGCATCGACACATGTGTATGCGCACTTCTCAGGCGTGCACCCGTGGAGGGGCAGAGACAAAGAGAAGCCGAAATAGACGAGCTGATAACGTCATTAGAGGAACTCACACTAATCACAGGCGAATTAGTCGACTGAGGGAGGACTCAAAAGCCAAGAAACGACTTGTTAATCTCTTAAACGGGTATAGAGATGCGGTAGCCCTGGACAATGAGAAAACTGGATGCACAAATTTATATACTTACGATATATAACTTAAGCCAGGGCAAGAACCCATCTACCGAAGACAATATTAGATCCGGTCTCGTATCGGGATCAGCTAGACTCGATAACGGACCGGCTGGTCCGGGAAAGAATATTTAGACCCTCGATAAGCAGTTGGAATCACCCAGTCCTTCTCGTTTCGAAAGTTCCGACGGAAAAGATACAACAGGAGGGGTTTGTACATACACCGGACCAACTACAGCTGTGCGTCGACTTCCGCAAGTTGAATCAAGCAACGATACTGTTGCGGTTCCCCATTCCGGACATCGAAGCTCTCATTGCAGACTTAGCAGGCTCTTCATATTTCAGTTCCGCAGACATTACCCATGCCTACCACAACATTCCAGTGAAAAGGCGCACCGGCGAAATCACGGGCTTCACCGTTCCCTCTGGTAAGCTTGCTTGGAATCGCTTACCAATTGGTCATATAGACTCGGCAGCTGTGATGTGCAAGGTGGCGCCCGTAGCATGACTGGACTTCTTGCAGAGTGCGCGAAGATTTACGTTGGTGATAACCTTATACACTCAAGGTCACTAGACGAGCCTTTTGTACACTTAGAAAAAGTGTTGGAGAGACTCCGCAAAGCGGAGTTGATAATGAAGCTCTCTAAGTGTCATTTCCTGAAGCCCCTGTTGAAGTTCTTAGGATACTCAATTTCGGGTGAGGGAGTGACGAGTCGAAGGAGGATTGCATCAAGGAAAATGGCTGCCACAACCTCGGAGAAGGAAGTGAAAATGCTGCTTGGTTTTTGCAGTTACTGCAAAATGAACAAAAAAAAAAAAAAAAACCTACTGGACATGATCATAAGCAAGTTGTTGGAACGCATCCTGTTGGCTTACCCAGATTTTAACGCCACGTTTTATGCTGTAGTTGATGCCTCGTCCACCGCCTTGGTGTGATGTATGTTCCAAATTAAGGACGAAAAACTGTGCCCAGTGACGTTTGCGTCGAATCATGACTGCACTGGAAACAAGGAACAGCACGATCATGCGGGAGATGTTTGGTATTTACTGGTATTTCAAACGATCCATGCACACCTGCTAGTTGTAAGCAAGAGAATTGTGGTCTTAACGGACCATCGAGCACTGACCGCCATGTTCCACGAAGAATTGATTTCTGAGAACTGTATGGCTCGCTGGCAACTCTATCACATTTCCGGCGGAAGTAAAGTATGTGCTCGGAAGCAAAAACCTTTACGTGGACTATATTAGCCGCGTTGCCTTCCAAGAGCCTGATGAGAAAGAAATAGCCGAAGAAAAAGGCGAGGACGTTCTTCAAGATTCCGCACAGCCCCTTACAAGCAAAACCTAGATTCAGACTAGAGCACTTGCCCTTCTCAAGAGAAAAACTAGTTCAGGCACAGAAAACTGGCCCTATATGCGCCAAAGTGTGGGACTTTCTCACAGGCGAAGAGAAACACCAAGTACTAGTAGGCCTATCTAAAATTGTGCAGAAACAAATCCAAAAATATCTTATCCAGGACTATATCTTGTTTTACCTCAATAAGTCGGAAAGACTAGACACGACCGTGTCTAACTTTCGCATAGCTATACCAGAACTTATGCTGGAGCCAAGCGTGAAGGTGCCACACGAACCACTGTGTAGTGGACACCAAGGTAAACTGCTAACAATCATTCGCTTTGAGAAACTTCTTTCAAACAGACTGCCCCAAGAAGAAAATCAAAGACATTGTCGATAGGTGTGTTCAATGTCAAATCAGTAATGGTCGAATACAGAAGAAAACCGATTTCGGCAAGTAGCTACCCAATACCAATGAGACCATTCACGCAGACTAGCATGGACTCACTGGGGCCCCTACCGGGAACGCAACGAGGAAATAAATGCATTCTCGCGTGCGTCTGCTATACGACTTGATTCACAATCGCTGTCGCTATACCCGACAGACAAGCTACTACGATTGCACAAGCATTTCGTCTACACGTCTTTACACCGTATCAAGTTCCGCATCGCATACTATCGGACAATGGTGCAGAACTAGTAGGAAGTATGATGTAGCAGCTCTGCACAGCTTATGGAACCTGGAAGCTGGAGATTCTTCAGCTCTTCCCGAGTTCA
Source organism: Parhyale hawaiensis (assembly GCA_001587735.2). NCBI lineage: Eukaryota > Metazoa > Arthropoda > Malacostraca > Amphipoda > Hyalidae > Parhyale > Parhyale hawaiensis. Next base: position 6,650,239 of record LQNS02278138.1, read on the forward strand.
AATGGCCTGGCAGAACGATTCAATTCCAAGGTCATTAAGGCCCTAAAATGCTACGTGAACGCTGACCCAACACTGGAGTGGGATTCCGTATTACAGGAAGTTGTAGTCTGAATTCGAGCTATAATAGTTCCATCGGCAACAGCCCTCATTTCTTGGTTTTTGGGATGGACAAAAACCATTCCATGACCTGGACAGATGACGACTTTGACCAGTCCGTCTGTTATAACTATTATCACTATTACAAGAGCCTAATCAAGAGGATGAAAAACATTAGTGTAAAGGCAACTTGACACAGGCCCTTGTAGGAGCGCTCTGGCCTGTCCTTCGCAGCGGCATCCCTTAGCGGAGATACATTACTCACCTCTGCAGCCGCGGTCGCTTCATTAGCCTTGCTGTATTGGTGCTGTGAATTTGGGACGCTGTCTCTTAATGTCTATTATATTATTATTATTGAAAGATAAATAGTTGTACTCCTGTGCTTCTGCGAAGTGTGGAAACTGAATCGCCTATCTTATATTATTAGAAGCAGTGTCCCCCGGGAGTGACCCTATAGGTTACCTTAGCCGTTAGCTAGGCCTTCGGGACGTCCTTCTTTCGAGCCCATTTTGCTCCTTTCAAATTTCATAAGATTTCTGGTATTGCTTTTGTCTCTCCTTCTTCTACTTACTCGATTTGCTGTTCCTATATTCATTTTCTGAATTCCTTCCATGTGAATGTTGACGTACCATTTGTCCCTTTTCTTCTCTTAGGAAAGCGAAGTACTTACTTAAATAATTCTAATTAGAGAGGCTTAATCCTGCTACTGCTGTAAGAGCTGAAGCCTTGGGTGAAATCATCTGTTTTGCATTCTATTTATTTTGATTTATTCGATCTATGCCTGATATTGTGTACTAATAGTTATTTTTTATACTTTGCAGACATAACCAATAAAAATTGCAACGATCAGATCAGTTTATCAGATATTAAGATACTATGATCAGATGTTCAGATATTACAGATGATCAGATACTATACGATGCTGTAATAAATCTTCTGGTGACTTCGTCGCAATTTGAATCTCCGTCAGTAAATACTCGCCCCTTGAGCGCTGCCACACACGGTGGGAGCAAAGTTCGGAGCCCTGTAGGTCTGCCACACGCTCGGTGCCTACAATTAGGACCACTCTCAGAAACAACCTAGCAAAATCCACAGAACGAGACATCAGCAAGCGAACGAGAAAACCAAGAAGCGAGACCTGAAGATGGGACAGACGTGCTACGTCCGCCATGTTCCGCGACCAGACAAGCACCGGAAGATGGCCCCAAGCTTCGAAGGAACGTACAGAGTTGTCTTAAAAAATTAACCAGAGGAACTACGTGTTAGAACATGTGACAACTCGAAAGCACAGGAGGGTGCATCTTAACATCTTGCAAGCGTACCCAGAGCCGATCGACGAAATAGAAGTCACAACATCCCCTCCACGAACAAAACACAAGCAGGTAAAGGTAGCACCCTCAATTCGCATTACAAAGCAAAACGAAAGCTTGGGTCAATAAAACTAAAATCTTGATGATGTCTGTGAATTCATTAAACAAAGCAGAGTAAGCAGCCCATAACTCATTCTTCCTTATGATTTAGCATGGCCTCTGGTGCATAATGATGGCTGCATTCAGGCTACAGATGACGAAATTCAACGCCTAAACACCTCAATCACTGAAGTCCAGGTGGCAGCTCCGGGAGTAGAGATTAGGGAGCACCATGTTGAAACACTGAGCTCTAACGCCCTGGGGTATATCAAAATGGTATTTGAGATGATGGAAGGGAACTGGGACTGGGTACAGTCTTTGCAGAATTACATACGGTTGTCACAAGTTAAAGACGAATTAACGAATATTGTGAGTCAGTTGGTTACATTAGCCATGGAAGATGAACATGGGCAGCATTGATGGCAACAAATAAGATGCCACCTATCTATGCTGATAGAGACCCAGATAGCCCATATCATGAGAGTAGGGAAGAAATTGTTACTCCATCATACTATCCCTTTCCAGCATGATTTCTAGGGACGCAATGGCTTTCATTCGAAAATCAGGGCGACTTTCAAGACCCTTCCGACTACAGACAGCCGCATGCTCTATCTATGTGTGCCTTTAGTCGACACAGAAAGGAACTACTCCAACCATCACTTCTCCCGTGTTCCGGTGTTGCATAAGGATGTTGGCATTGCCATACCAGAGATCCCGAAATACCTAATGGATTCCGAGGAAGATTATGTCGAGACTGACACACTGACTAACTGTGATACGTACAGTAGCCTCCTGCTGTGTAGTAATAAGCTCATATTTGAAAATGAGCACAATGACAGTTGCAACAGACTGCTCCAATTAAGCAACATTGCTTTGGGTGCATTACGCAACAGAGGTCAAAGTTGGCTGGCTTCTGTTTTTTCGCAGAAAGCACACCCGCAACGCTGGTCTGTCGCGGCGAACGACCCGAGTTGAAATCGTATCAATGCCTTATGCTTTTGCGAAGCTCATGCATCCTAAAAACTAGCAGGAATACGTTCAACACAGTTCAGACAGTGTACGGAGAGATAGACAACCCCCATTCAACCCATCCCTCTGATCCCAATAAGTGTCACTGTACACATATACACCCCCCCCCCCCAGACAGGAAATTGCTGGAAAATATAGATCAAGTTTGTTGGTCATTCGCCAATAAAAGCAGCCTTTCAAATCACGGAAGCTCACTGGATCATCCATGTGCCCCTAGGCGTGTCGGCGGCAGTACTTCTAACCATATGCATGGGGGCCGGTGCCATGTTCGCTCTGTACCGGCACTACAAAACCAAACCCCAGTTTTTTCCTTGGGGTAGGAATGCTCAGGATGTTGGTGAACTAACAGATTCTATTAACCAAAGCAACGTGACTAGGATGATTGCAGAAAGGACATAGGAAAACTTGGGAGCAAGACTAAAATTCACCGAACTAAAATTGCGCAACCATTCTAATAATATAATACCACTACCTGATGGTGATGATACTGATGATAACAAGTACCTTTTGTGCAGTGCCGGACACGGGCCACATCCCACCCACTGACATTCACGTGGAGCACCACGAGAACAATCCCCAGTGACGAATTTCTTTTTCCTGAACCTTTCAGCAGGTACAGTCTCACGGCAGCCAATGGCGCGGCAAGTCACTGGCCACAGTGGGAGGGGCGAAGGGTGATGGTTTGTAATGGTGTTGCACTCAGCAAGCAAGAACAGAAAGAACCCTGCTGGTGCTCAGAAGCATACCTTGAAAAAAGTATGTAAATTCACAATTTACGGGCCGTGAAGTTTATTCCAATAATTAATAGGCATCAATTTAAGTGTGTGATGTACTTGAACTTCGTTTAAATGTGAGCAACATGAGAAAATTGCTCGTGTGTTAGCAGTTTATATGGAGTCTCTGTGTATTTTATGCAGATGTCATAGGGATTAAATGTCACCAAGCACATTGCGCGCAATGCCTAGCCAATGAGTGAATTGCATCGCTCATACATTAAATGGATAGGCTTGTTTTAAGCTATGTTACGCTAGGCCAGGTTTTATTAGTTCAGTGGAGAGTAATGTAAAAGAGATGCGTGCATAACTATAGAAGGTTACAACGTTTTCTTTCTGAAGTATTACATAGGCTATGTTCTCAGTTCCGTACTCTCTAACTTGACATAACTCAGCCTAGCCGTACCTAATCTAACCTAGGCTGTCGCTATCCATGCTCAACCCTAATTACCATGACATAACCTACCTTATCTAAACTGAACATATCTGACTTAAATTAACCCTTTTCGGAAACTGCTGATTCATCTCACTTATTGCCGAAGTAGTACGCTGGGTTCAGCTTGTTCGTTGTAACATACACATAAACATCCATTATTTGTAGACACTGGTCAGTTGATACATGAAATTGGTGTCGCATTACGCTTACGACGAATATATTAAAGAAAAAGATAAGGCACTGTACGTTCATATCATTCACAAAAAAAGCGTTCTATATGTTCTCATACCCTTGACGATGGACTTACATTGTACTCACATTGTTTAGATGTACTATAAAGAAATGAATGGTTTCGATGTATGATGAGCGCCTTGCAACTTAGGCTAACCTAAAGTGCGTTCGAGAAGGACATAAACTCAATGTGCTTAGCTTAAATCAAGCGGGACTAAGGGTGTGTTCGATATAAGACCTAAAAGTCGACCTAAGTTAAGCACACTTGACTTAACTAGTCCGGAACTATTGAAAGGAACTTTAGTTTCGTTTTGCATGGTGTTATAGATGTTTGATGCAACCGAAAATGATGAATGATCTACGCTGGATTTCCTAGTAGTTCTGTCATTTTGAATATTTGGTAGTGAGTCATAGTGCGACCTTCAAATTCATTACTACGTAATAGTGTAGGTGTAAAGTAAGTCCATTGTTAAGGGCTGAAAAAAGTAGCATTCTTTCTCTCACCTAGTCGGTAATTTGTTGTTCATCTACAGTCTTAACTGAACAATGGATAGAGACACCATGCGCGTACGCATCATGTACACACAGACCAGTGTATAATATACGCATGGACTTTTCACACGCAATTCAATTCTAAAACTAAACTCATGTACATAACCTAGGTACCTTTATTGATGTCCATTGATAATCAATGAACAACAATAGAGGTGAGTTAGGGCGTGTTCAATTGGGACCTGAAAGTCGATTTAAGCGAAACTTACTTGACTTAACTTGTCCGAAATTGCAGACAAGTGTCCCGAATTTGTCCTGTTTATTGTAGTTTCATTCGATGAGTTAAAAGTTATCACGTGTGAGGCTTCTGAAGACTCATTACTTTGTATAATTGAAATTTCAGTTAGTTCAACATAAGCGTGTCGCTTCTAAGACCTGCAACACGATTCAAAGCGACGAAGCTCAAGTTCCTGCCAACAGTTCCGGACAAATTAAGTCAAGTGGGCTTGGTTTTAGTTCGACTTTCAGGTCCCAATTCGACCACGTCCTTAGTCTCGCTTGATTTAAGCTAAGCACATTGAGTTTATATCCTAATCGAACGCGCTTTAAGTTTAGTTGCAGGGCGTTTATGATACATCGAAGCCATTCATTTCTTTATAGTACATCTGAATAGTGTGAGTACATTGTAAGTGCATCGTCAAGTGCATGAGAACATATAGAACGCTTTTTTGTGAATCATTTGAACGTACGGTGCCTTAACATTCTTTAAAATGTAATTCGTAGTAAGCGTAATGTGCCACGAATTTCCTGTGTCAACTGACCAGTGTCTACATGCAATGTGTGTGTATGTTACAACGAACCAGCCGAACCCAGCGTACTGCTTCGGTAATAAGTGAGATGAATCAGCGGTTTCATAAACGGGTTGATTTAAGTCAGATATGGTTAGGTTAGATAGGGTAGGTTATGCCATAGTTACTAGGGTTCAGCTAACATTACGGTAACCTAGGCTAGATTAGGCACAGCTAGGCTGAGTTATGTCAAATTAGAGAATAAAAACGGCGAATATAACCTATGTAGTACTTCAGAAAGTACTCGTCGTAAACTTATATAGTTATGCACGCATCTCTTATGTTACTGTTCATTGAACTAATAGAACCTGGCGTAGTCAAACATAGCTTAAAACAAACCTATCCATTCAATGTATGAGTGATTCAATTCACTTAATGGCTAGGCAATGCGCGCAATGCTTGGTGACATTTACCCCCTATAACATGTACATAAAATACACAGAGACACAATATAAACTGCTAACACACGAGCAATTTTCACATGTTGCTCACATATAAACGAATTTCAAGTACATCACACACCTTAATTGATGATGCCTAATAATTATGAGAATAAACTTCACGGCACATAAATTATGAATTTACATAGTTTGTTCGAGGTACGCATCTGAGTGCAACACCATCACAAACCATCACCCTTCGCCCCTCCCACTGTGACCTGTGACCTGCCACGCCATTGGCTGCCCTGAGACTGTACTTGCTGAAAGGTTCAGGAAAAAATCACCCCCGGTGACCCCGAGAAGGCCAAGATACTTCGAAGTCTCCATCTGAGTCCACCGACTCTAGAGATGGACCAAGGTAAGGTGTGCCATCATATGAAGAAATGAGTTCTTACTTTATTGCAGACGGCAGGGAGGAGGCTTCACCCTCGGACATCAGCGAACGGTTTCTATTCAGTACAGTCTCGCGACTTTAAATAAAATAGTGAATGGTGAGATTGAGAAGAAGAGAAGTAGAGATGAGGAAGAGGCATTGGGAAGGCCAGGGACGAATACAGACACGTCGGATGACGAAAGCCAAGGGTTTAGTGTGGTGCAGAGGAACAGGTAGGTAGTGGAAGCCAAACAAGTAGTGGAAGCAGAGGACCAGAACGGAGCAGCGAATGACACGGGAGATAGAGATGGTGGAGAAAGACAAGCTGCGGGACCGCGCCAGGTTATTCGGTGTGCCCCAGCAGTGACACCTACATCATCCCTAATCACTTATATAGAGAGCAGATGTTTCCCAATGCAGCGATACACACCACGAAATTTGACGCACTGCCAGTCCATAGGGAGAAGTAACAACAATGATGGTAAAGCCAGAAACCCCCGACGTCAACTTTCGCATCGTCCGCACAGAGTTGCAGGGAGACATCATCCTGCGCATGGTCAAGTTCCATTCGGATAAGTGTTCGCATACAGTGTCAACTGTAGTGCTGGCCGCCACTCATCCACATACAGAGGCGGAATACAAAAAGGCACGGAACGATCACCCAGCCTCGTACAAGGTGAGGTATACCACATTCCAGTACAGTGTTTAAGTGATGGAGGCCGACGGCCATTGAATGCGGATGTTCCCATTGGAACATGGACGATATATTGAGCTGAGTGTTACCCACTTTTCACTGGAGGCGCTGGGCTCTTAAACACAGCGTCTCCCCCTTAGTTTATGTTAGCATAAACTCGAGAGCCGTGTGAAGCCCTATTCCCGTAAGGAGGGGGCTATTGTCAGTGCATCAGTTGATAGCACGGGGAAATGAATATACATACAGTAAGGAATACATAATAAATACATAGAAATAGTTCCTGAGACGTAGAGAACATACTGCGCACCCCGCACCATTTTTTTTGGGGGGGGGAAGCAAAGAGCTTACGAAGATATGATCGGCCACTGAGAGGAGACACCATGGGACGTGACAGAGACTCAACCGTAGAGTCGTATAAAGAACCAAAAACCAGACAGAACGGGACCAACGCATCGTAAATTAACCAGAAGCATTAGCGTTCACGAGATAACAGCATGCGGCGCAGGCAGCGCCCTGGTATAAATACAAATGGCCCCAGGCCGAGAGGATTCTTTGGGGCCTGGGACCATATAACGAAGCATTAATTTGCATACATTCCAATACAATAACAGGTACTGACAGAGTAATATAACATCAGTTTTTTGGTCAAGTGTGTGTGTGTGGTGCGTGAGTGTAGTGTAATGCCTAAGGACCTGCAGGAAAGGAGCGTGAGTACCTACGTGGAATCAGCATTAGTAGAAGGAGGGAGAGTAGAATTAACAAGTATTAAAGTGTAAGCGCAACTAAAAGGGCAGTTTCCCTCGATCTTATCCTATACATATATCATTTACAAGCATCAATGTCTAATATTGCTGGCGCTTCTTTACTATGGCATATAATCTGTGCCTTCAGCACCCTGTCCTTGTATCGGACTTAGTACTAGTGTTTGTCCTTCAGGCACTTATTCGTAGTTTTCCTTGTCCCTCAGGCAAGCGGCGAACGTGCCTTCAGCACGCTTGAGATGTAATTTTTCTCCAGACTAAAGGTACGTTCCTTTCCACCCAGTAGGCGTTTTTGTTTCCCGCTATAGGATGTGTAAAGTAGGAGGTAGTATAGGTAAAAGAAGCAGCTTGAAGGTACATATTTATTCATTTATCCCCATGGGTATATATGTATACAGACGATGCTGAATTGCCCACTTCAAAGCCTATTAGATGATGAAATGAATAAGATCCCAGCATTTCAAATTGAATTAAACCCTCAGTTCCCCCAACATCTTCATTATAATCCCCCATCATTATTAACCCGGGGCTCTACTGAGGTTGTGAATAAAACCGCTCAAAAACTATGCAGGCGATGTCATGAGAGAAGACGAGTTAAAAATGAGTAACGGAAAATTAATTAATTAATAATAATAATCCTAATAATCGGTGTAAATATCAAGACGTCCAATCCAACTATGTAGGCCTCCAAGGAGACCCGACAGTAGGAACGGAAACAGCAAAAAGGGAAAGTGTCATTCGCTTTTGGCACCGAAAATTAAAATTTGATATCAGTTAATTGATTACGCGCTCAAAACACTCAATACTTACGTATTTGAGCCTATATCATCAAATATCGCTGTAGCGAAACTAGGGAGACATGTCACATTCTGCTAATAAACATTATAAGCCATAATTCTGTGAATTGATGAGAGTCGCGGAGCTTAAAATTCTTTACAACACCTTGCACTGCCAGGTGAGTTACTGCATTACATTAAAGGAAGATTGTCACCGGCCATCTACTAGAGGAAAGCACTGAGCAGAGGCACCACAGCGCTAGAGCTTTACTAAAAATGTAGACAAGTAAAAGAAAAATACGTGCAGCAGGCCTTCAACTGAACCGAGGTTTCAAAAATCGTCAAAACATCTGAAATCGCCAAATTTTGCAGTAATTTTTTAACGAAAGGATTGTAAGAGCAAGATGCGATCTGATATAATAGTCCAACTATTTATCGTCTCAAAAATTTAATTTGCTCAGTAAATATTTCTGAAAAATTTTAATATGGCTTCTATAAATTGCGTTGTAATTGCGCAATTCCTTGACAGTTCCTTGAGAGAGTCTTCAGAAGAAGTCCAGGTGACGTTGCTCACATAACCTCACGTGTGTGGAGTCACTCTGTTGGGTGTCTTCTGTGGTGCCGCAGTTTGCAACCAAAGAGAGAGCCAGCAGCGAATTATCTCCACAGTGCACGTAACCGCTGACCGCTGGTCTATCTGGTATTCTTCTTAAATGTGANCAGTTTTGATATCAGTGGCGTTTCGAATATGCCGAGGCATTTTGTTAAACGATCTTGCTCCCCGTACAGCGAAGCTATTAGAATATTTTGTGGCCACAGCTTTTCCACCATCTCTGCTTGTGATACGGATATCACAGGTCCTTCCAGTTCTTTCCGAGTGTCTGGCAACAATCCGCTCATTCACGTTCACAGTGATAAGTTCCAGAATTTACCAAACATATATGATTGTAAATCGTTCGAATCTGCGCTGTATTGAATACAAGTGGAGACAGCTGAGTCGTTTGTGGTAATCGTACTCCTGCATGCATTGAATTTTGGCCGTGAACGATAAAAAATGTTTTGAAAACTTCGATGTAAGACCGGTAAAAATGTCAATTTCTCATATGCTGATAGATTTACTGAACTACGACATTATTCTCACTAGTTAGAAAACACAAAAATGTTAAATACAAGGGACAATAAAACGAACAATGTTGATTTACAGAATCCATTCTGCAACAAATACAATTTTATGAAAAATTTATTCACTTGAAAGAAAACCCAGGTTACTTTTCACTATCACGGCCCTCTACATTGGAAGACGTAAAAAATGTGCTCATTCGCAGAATCAGTAACTTTTCTACTTATTGTGGCATCTACAGGCTTTCAAGCAATTTGTATGGCATGCCACGATTCTTGTTTCAAATTGAGTTGCTTACCATCGGCGTACATTTTCTTTTTGATGGTAGCTCAATAGTTTTCATTGGGATTCAGATTTGAAGAATTTGCGGCCACACCAATTTAATCTTCCATCCTTCTATTGCTCCATGCTGCATCACACTCACCTGCTGGCGCGCAGAGGACGCAACCAGTCATCCCGTGCGGCCCATGGGCCGTCGTTACATAGATGTAGCTTTCCCCTGTAGTTGGCGACCGCGAGCTCCCACGCTGGAGGCGCCGGACAGTTCATAATCACACGTAAGTGACGAGGCTGTGCGTGGGGCAGTAACAGGCTCAGCAGGTCAATATCCCGGTCTGCACATACAGTCTAATGTAACACCATTGTTCAAATGAGCTACATGGCTACCATCAGCCAACAGTTCATGTCATGGGGACCAACATGCCAATACAGAAGCTGCCGGTGCACGGCATTGGGTCCTGACGTAGAGTAAAAGAAAATACAAAACGTCTATTGCGTGAGCCCTATTTACACACAACCAGCTCAAATAGTGTTTATACAACCGACGAAAAGTACGCAACATAAGCATTAATTCCAAACGCACCGCTCTTAGCTCGCCAGCTAGTCTCCTGCTTGAGCCGCATACGAGCGACAGCGGCGGCGACGTACTTCAACCCCGGGCAGGAGAGCACGAAGTCACAGTAGTTCTCCCAATTGCCGGCATTTTCCATGGCCTCCTTTAGCTCTGGCCAGCGCTGTTCCAGCACCTCAGGGTGAGCGGTGAACAAAGACAAGGCTGTGAGACACAGCACGCCGCGATACCTGTAGTAGTAACGTAAATTATACACTGGAGACTATTTACAAAAAGCTGTTCACTTGAGTAAGATTTTGCTATGATTTAGAGTAGAAATAGCTTCGCCACTTACAATCGTATTGCAGGTGTCAGGCGTAACACGATTACCCTTAGGACGGCTGAAAACTGTCATTCATGGAGCAAGATTGAGTTTCCTGCTGCATAAGATATAATCTATTTGAAGTTACAGCCTGAAATTTCATTCAAGGTAACAAAACCAGCGTACCTGACTCAAGTACTAAGTCGAGCTTCACCGACCCCATAAATGTAACTTTCACTACAGTGGCAACAGAATATGAGAGGAAGAATACACCTCGATGGCTAGAGTCATGCTACATTCTGATTGAAAGTATTGCACCCTAGCAAAAGTACATTTTTGAAACCTCCTAATTTAAAAGTGTGAATTGTGTATGTTAGACAGCATATGGTAACTCCCTGTATCTAGTTGTTGAGTATTCTTTGATCTGGACAAACTTAAATAATTTTTATTATTACGTTGTCAATTATTACTGCATGAGTGGAGAACGAAACCCTCCCAAGAATGTCTACCAGTACTAAGAACTGTGGTTCGGTATTAATCCGTGATTGTTTTGTTACTTCGAGAAAAAAAAAAAGAAAACAGCCTCTTCTCACTAGCATAATCATAAAAAGGAATAAGTCTACAATAATTGCCTAAACACCTATATCGCTGATGCTGTCTGAAAGCTCATTAGGATCGTGCAGCACAGCATGAACCATAAGCACTTATCAAAATATGTTCGATCTTGGTCCAACAGCAAACTATTGGAGTTGTCTTCGCATTTAACCCATTTCAACCCAATTATGAACATATAATTGGCACGGCTTGAAATGCCGGGCTAAAAAAAAAAATTGCCTGATAATATGCAGCAGCTGGCGGCTTACCATGATGAAGAATGGAATGATAAAAAAAAACTCTGTCAGAGATACCCTCTCATCTACCACGCTCAAAATACGAATAATCATAGCCATGTCCATTGTCCAAATACACCGAGATACATAGTTTTCGAAGAGAAGCGACATTCATATGATACAACATTTCCACTTTCGATAATATAAATCAGAAGCTGTATTTGTCACCGTAACCCCAATGGCCAAAATTTTTTGGTATTTCAGTTTGTTTTTCAGTGGATGAATTTTTTCTTCTCTAAATTTTCAACAGCGTGACGAACGGAAACACCAATCAAAGAACTAGCAAGCCAGCTCGGAGCAAGCCCGAAGCAACAAACGACTGTGCATTATTTTCGAGCGAATATGGAAAGAACTACGCAACCATTTGCACGTCGGTATCTGGGACACACCCAAAGACTATTGTCATATTTCCGAGCAAAAATCTTAATTTTCCTGCAAAATTTTCGAAATCATTTTGAACTGCCTTGAAAAGACACCAATATGGATCGTCAACATATTTTAGAAGCTGCTCGGCTGACAATGAGATAGAATAGACAACGCATTAGAGAAGAGCAAAGGCATGATATTTTGGAAAGAAAAAGAGCCCGAAGCCGAGAACAGAGACCGGCAACGTTTTTCGTGTACTATGTATCTACTTAATTAGAAAAATGATTTCTGCCCTAAACGCTAAATTATTACCTCCGCTCACCAAGATAACTCAAAAAGTTATTAACCGATTTGGATGAAATTTACAGGGATTGTTGGGTATGTTAGGAGAAACAGATGATTAACTTTTGGTGAAGATATGTCCATTCGTTTGTTTGTTTGTTTGTCTACCTCATTTTTTATGCCATAACTCAAAAGTTATGGATGCATTTTGATGAAACTAACACGAGTTGTTAGGTATATAACAATGAGTAAATGACCAAATTTTGATAAAGTTCCGTTTGTTCGTTCGTTTATCACTGTTTTCAATTTTATGCTTTTTAGCACAATAACTCAAGAAATAATGAATGGATCGTTATGAAATTTATAGAAGTTGTTAGTAATGGTAAAAGACATAAATGACCAAATTTTGGTGCAGATCGGTTGGTTCGTTTGTATGTTTGACTCATATTTGGCATAGCGTTTGTTAACAGTCTAACTCAAATAGTTATGAACAGATCTTCAAAAAAAATTAAACAAGCTTTTATTAATGTAAAAAGGCACAAATGATTACATTTTGGAGTTTATGCAAAGAAAATTATGGTTTCAGAGCCAATTTGAATTTTTGCTACAGTTGCGTCACTTGGCGGAGGTATGCGCTATCAGAGTGCTCTAGTTTGTACCTGGAGAACTACATCAATTTATTTTTGTCTCAAGCAGTTTTAAGCTCACTGACTGATGGCGCCATCGACCCCCACTCTCCTATTTCAGGACCCAGTTAGTATCCCCGCACAAGGCTTACGAATATCGAGTAGCGAGTGATTAAGCACCTCAGGAGACGCAAGATGGCTTACTTAGGAGGCAGACGTGAACCAACAATCTTCTGTCCCATTGATGTCAGCATTCTTACTAGTCAGAGTTGGTTCGTTGCTGTGAACATTTAAAGGTGAGCAAGGCTAAATATTGGTGGGCCAGAAAGGGCTGAAGCTCGCGCAGTTGGTGAGACTGAGACTTGGGGCGAGACCGAACGAAAGACATCATGAAAAAGTGTAGAACGTCTAAGTGAAGTTCAAAACCAATAGTAGTAATACAGATTACGCACTAGAGCACAATCACAACCATCTAGCAAAATATACGCCCTTCCGACAATGACAGCGATAAAACCTCGGTGAAACAGAGCTCTACGGGTAGTTCATTGAATCGCTATAACTTATGATTAGAGTCTA
>LQNS02278138.1:6717816-6728834 GCA_001587735.2 Parhyale hawaiensis
ATTCGATTTTTCTCACTATTTTGGGACCCGTGGGTACTGATCAAGAGCCCATCATTATTCTGCTTTGTTTGATGCGAATTCACGCAATAATCATCAATGTACTTGCTAATATAGGCCGGTGTGGAATATTTTCTTCTTTGATTTGCTTCTTCTTCTTCACACTTCATTGATTGTACTTTCCTTACTAAAATACATATAGAGGAAAACTCTACGGCGGCCAACTCAAATTATCGTAAGACATACGTGCTTCTTCTGAGAGAAAAGTCATGACTGTCGGACTCCACGGGAACGGCAAGAGAGACTGGAAGAGCAAGAACTGCATTCATTTCCAATAACGCATAAACAATTAAAAAGACCTGGCCTGTGGCCGAGAGATAAGTCATCAGCCGTAGCACAGATNAGATACGCCAGCTTCTCGAACTGAATAAAGCTCGAATTTCCTTCTATCTTTTAATGATGAAGAGCGTGACACAAAAGGTAAGTAGGTACGTAGGTAGGTAGGTACTAGCGTATTAATATATAGAAGATGTATTTTAGTTAGGAAAGTACAATCAATGAAGAAGTGTCACGACAAGCTTCTTGTGATAAGGAAGAAGCAAGCAAAGAAAAGAAAATTCCACACCGGCCTATGTCAAGCAAATACATCTATTATTAAGTGAATTTTTTCATTCACGGGTCCTCCAGTATACAGTATAGTTATGCTAAAACAAGTCCCCGGAAATGCTCAGGGCATACCGTAACCTGGATACCTGCCGAGAGTTAACTATTTGGGAACGAAAGTTGGCTGGATTGTATGTTGAATATAAAAATGTGTTTTGTTCAGATACAGCAAAAGAAAGCATAAGCGAAATGGATTATGACCCAGAGGAATGAAAACTCCCACCAAGACTGAGCCTCTCAAACTGCTACGATGATTTTCAACTTAAAAATATGCGATATAGCTGATGCCCTTCAGGATCACCAACTATCAAAGGCGCCGCCTATCATCTACCAGGCTCAGAAGAATCGTCATCGTCATATCAAAAAGTACCGAGCTAGTTTTGAGAGCTAAGCGGGGTTTAGAAAATGTTGTATTTCCAATCTAATACTAAGAATGACCGTCGTGTGTTTATAAATATTTATATTTATTTATTTGAATGTTCGGTGTCACGCCTTAAACGATATGGGTAGGCAAGAATTAGCTCTGGCCTTCCTGGCTTCATTAGTTTAATCCTCGGGTAAAAGACTGTGCTGATCATGCCAAGATTCATAGGAAATTGATAGGTAAAAAACATTCCAGGTTGCTGATGATGGCACTCGAACAGGATATCTGATTCCGGTCTGTCTTTGACAGATTTGAAGTCCACTCGATGCAGAATTGCAGATACATACAGCTTCTCTGAACAATCTCTTCCATTGTGATGTGTACTCTCTTCTGAGTTCTTCCTTATCAAAGCTTCAGCCGCCTTTAGTTTACACTGATCGTCTTATTTTTGACTGCGTAATTATCGAGGCAAATGGTAAGAAATTCTTCACCGGTCAGCACGAGCGTAAAAACCACGATGATTTCTTGGCAGCAAATGGTTTTCTCCATTATAGGTCCTTCTTTCAAAAGAACAAGTTTTCTCCGAGTCCGAGTTATAGGTCACCCTCGAGTATTTTCGATACAGATCTCCATATTCATTAGAAGCAATATCGACTGTGGGCAAAGAATATTGCTAATCGTTAGTAGCAATGAATGCAGTTCTTGCTCTTCCAGCTTCTCTTGCCGTTCCCGTGGAGCCTGATATTCATTACTTTACTCTACATTGAAATTATATTTTCTTTTGGTTTAGGATGTACACATTTTGTAGCAAATCAGCGAAGCGTAGAGTAACCGTTTTTTTTCGGTATAGTAAACGTAGTAATTATTTATTTCAACTTCTTGGACGCGAAAATTTTTTATGCTAAAACTATCTCACTGTGTATTCTGGATACGCAGCGGAAATGAAATTCAGTGATGTTTCAGCGCTTACTAATAAAGTTTTCTTTTTTTTTTTGCATGTTACGTGCACTGTGGAGATAATTCGCTGTTGGCTCTCTCTTTGGTTTCAAACTGCGGCACCACAGAAGACACCCAGCAGAGTGACTCCACACACGTGAGGTGATGTGAGAAACGTCACCTGGACTTCTTCCGAAGACTCTCAAGGTAACTCAAGGTAACTGTTATGTAAGAGAGGAAAGGAGTGTGCTGAATACAAATTGAAGTGTACTGCTCCGTAGAAAGCACGTATCTCTTATGCTAATTTGAGTTGGACGTCGTAGCATTTTCCTCTATATGTATATTAGTAAGGAAAGTACATTCAATGAAGAAATGTAATGACAATTTTTTTGTGATGAAGAAGAAGCAATTCAAAGAACTGAAGATCCCGCATCGGACGGCCAATATGAAGCAAATTTATTTACCTATCGTTGCTTGATTTATTTCATGCAGGGTCCACTAGTTAGGTAATATATTTTAGAAGCTATATTTGTCACCGTAACTCGAAGGGCTGGAATTTTATAGTATCTCCCCTTCTTTCTCAGTAAATTAATTTTCTTCTGCCCAAATCATTAAAAGCGGGGCGGACGGATGGACCGGCATTGGGCACAAGCAAGCTCAGAGCCACCAACAACTGTGTATCATTCATTATGTATACAGTGAATACTGCCATCTATCCATGCAATCTCTCGTAAGCCTAACCTCAACAGCTAACTGTGAATCTGCTAGATGAAATGTTTAGGATTGAGATACCGTTGTATTTGGATCTAGGTATTATTTTGTTAGGATCTCGGTACCATTTTCTGACTTCCAAAACATTAGTCACTGCAACTTTGTCCTCCTATTCCTTTTCTTGCTATCAAGGATTTCAATTTTACTGAACACTGAAGATGGATTTTATGAAATCCGAAACAGCTGTTACAAAGAAATACAGAAATGGTGCCTCTCTTCCTACTCCGTTTGCAATTACAGCTGCACTTTTTCGTGGCTTCGGCAAATTTGAAATAAAATCCTCGGTGGCAACTTGGTAGATCTCTCGAGTAAGTACCCGTGAAACAGTGTCCCAACTCATCTGACCATTTTACATATGTTCATGCAGGGTCTTACGCAAACGTGAAAATTTAATTGTGGCAGAGTATAATTCTTCACGAAATACCCGTTTACCGTTCTCAACAATTTCTTAGTCGGTTTTTAGTTGACTTTCTCATCAATGCGGGTATCGTAAATTCAGGGCAAAAAAAATTGTAGATGCGAGAAAAAGTAACCTTCATTATCTATGCTACTTCCGAGGGGAATGTCAGAAGTCATTAAATAACTCCTTAGTATTTAAATTCGGCCCCATTAGATATATATTTTGAAGCTTCCTCGTTTTGTCACCATTTGAATTCTGGCCTAATTTTCGCCCATCGGTTTCGAACAGACCGCAACAGGTTATAATCTCTGAACTGGCCTAGTTTTCCTGTTCTTTAAGATCCTGATGCGAAAGATGGCATAAAAATTACGCTGTGAAATAATAAGAAGCTTGTATCCGTCCCGATGTGAAGAGTTGAATAAAAAATCTACTTCTGAATTTCCCGGGGGCTTTTTCGGCTCATTTTTTTAATATTTATTTATTGAAGCCATGAAGTCGTTGTACGAGCCTGCAAGAAGTTGTAGCATACATGCTGCATTGCACTTCCATTCCATTTTTTCATCGAGTTTATATTGAGAAGAAAATCAACAAAGGAAAAAGGAAATTCATTCCCTTTCGATAAGCACGGATAGAGAGAATGAAGCTGGGAATCCGATGAAGGAATTGTTTTTTCCAGTCATATGCTGATGGCGAGGGTCACTAGTGAATGTGGGAATAGATACAACACTACAACATAACAATAAGGTTATTACATTTTATTGATTTGATGAGTAGGTAAGCAGCAGCATAATTGTTGTTAAAATATAGTATCCGACTTGTCAAAAATGACAGCGACGATTTTCTGAAGACCCATTTTCATTTAGCATACTTACGTTACTAATATGCTTCTGGGCAACAGGGCAATTAAAATTGTAATAAGAGATGAGTGATCTCTTCCAATTCATCTAAGCAGCACGATCCCCGCCCCCACTTTAGAAAAAGTGCAGAAAAAATTTTACATTAGCAAGCACAAAGCATCGCTAAATTGAATAAATTCTCACCGCGTACCAAAACATTAGGATAAAGCTTTAGTGCATCAAAGTTCCTTTTTCTCTTGAAGCCGATATTCTCCGTAAAAAGAAAACTGTAAGCCGAAGGAAATCATTGTGCTAGCTGCCATGAGAAAAATCATCGCTTTGTATGTACTTTTTTTATCACCTACGGAATTTATACAGAGTGAACTGAGAGCTAAAGGCAGATTCCATGGCCGTGATCAGAGAATCTGTAAACTATTCATTGTTTCGATGTAGGGAACGGTTTCAAGCAAGAAATGAAATCTGATAAGGGGATAATGATCTCACTTTTGCCATCTTATGCAACCTGGTCATCGATCTTCATGGAAACGCAACTTGTTTACAAAACCTGCAACCTGGTCTTTTTTCGCCTATTTCGCTAGAAAGCGGACACGAAATAAATAATATTAGGATATAGGATTTCCATTTTATTTTATGTACAGGTGTCAGAAATAAGGTGAGAAATTTGCGAGACAAACCTTTCGTTGATTGTGTTTGGGGAACTGATTCTCGTTTGGACGAGGCATTGTACGTGCCAGTTTTCAGAATAGTAAGATCAGAGCCCCATTCCATCTCACCAATTTAAAGCTGTACTATTGTTTTCTCGACCTCTACTCAATCACTACGATTTTTAAAACCATAATGCCGTGAAGGTTGCGATGTTAAGGGAGTTATTATTATTATTTTTTTTTAATTTCCTGCTGGCTCGATTTCTCTTTGGTTGCTAACTGCGACCCAACCGAAGACACCCAGCATCGTGACTCCCCGATGACCCAAAAAGTGGATAGGTAAGGTAGAAACCTACCTACGGCACAGACTTCCACCCAGGTTAAAATTTTGCACCGACGCAAAATCTGAACAATGAAATCACTTCATTGAATACGTACATGTCGTCAGTCATTAGAAGAATTCTATTGAGGAAAAAGTAAGCCTCGTGCAGAAGCAGCGTTGCTGCATTTTTGTTGACACAAAACGTTGGTAATAACCAACCAGCGGAACCAACTACAGACGGATTAGAATCGGGCTACTTGTCTCCACAGTGAACGTTGTCAACTAAAGGCATACTCGATTGGGCTCCGAAATCAGCACCCGAGGTTTAACTTGTCCGAAATGGCAGACAGCTGCGCTGACTTCGACCTGGCAAACTAGGCTTTAAGCATTAACTCTGAATCGGTCACCCTTGAGACTTACATCACTCAACTTTGCTCCGTAAAAAAATAGCTTTCAGCCGGCTCAACGTAATCGCATTGTTTCGTTCTCTTACTACACGATTCAAAAGATAGCAAAGCCAATGCTTGTGACTGGAGTATCAAATAAGTTGCGCCTCGTAGTCTCAATTTCGGCACGTAACTAAACATGCCCTTAGAGAATTTGTATTTTTAAAGTGGAGTGTCAGCGTTTAAAACGAAAATGAGCCTCAAAGCACGAAACATGTCTTATTTACTATAACTCTTTATTGATGCTACAGTGTCTGTATATTCTTATGCCTGGGCTGCGTGGTCCAGTAATCATGACGTAAATACATCAGTTTCTGTCAATCTTACCAATGATGGATATACACAGTTATATACTCTGTGCCCGCTGCAGAAAAGCGTTATATTGCGGTAATTTGCCCCTGCTCAGTTTTCTCCGGAGTAAGTAGCTCGACGGTGAAAGATGGCTCCGATTTGCTGTTGACATCACTGATATCGACAACGGAGAGTGCAAGAAGAACGTCTTCCACGAGAAAGATTGATGAGCCTCTGGCACTCGATCAGTAGTAATGATATTATTCTATTCACATTGTGACGGGCGCGATATTTGCTTGTTGGATCGCCCTAGACGTAAGTTGCCACGGCGCTAACCATAAAGCCTTGTCAAGCCTTGATCAGCAATCTATGAGGACCGCCTCTCTGCTTGTTACTAAAGCCTGATCATTCGTTGCTATATATAAGGCACTACTCAACAGAATTCACAGAACTAAACGTTCCGCATATGAGGGGGGGGGGGGCGCGTGGTAAATTTTAAGCATCGGTATATAAGACGCGCTGATGAATGGTCAAATATATATTTTTTGAAGAAGAACATTTTGTAGATGATTAGCTATTCCTACTAAATTTTGAGGTTAAAAACGTTGAACATAAAGTTTAATAATAAGTCTTCGAAAATTGGTGACCCGTTTCAGTTTCTCTGGTGCTTAAACTGTGCATACTGAACACGGTGTATGTAAAGTTTGAGCGCCAGAAAAACTAAAACGGGTTACCAATTTTCGAAGATTTGTTATTAAACTTTATTTTCTACGTTTATTAATTTCAAAATTTAGTAGGAATAGTCAATTAGCTACAAAAGCCTGTTCTACAAAAATATAGTTTTGACCATTCATCAGAGCGTCTTAAATACCGATGCTTACATTTTATCATCGCCTCCGTATAATGGCTCTACTTATAATGGCTCTGCCAGGTAAGGGGTGTATGATACACCCCTCGTAGAGCAATTATACGTTTTATAGCACTGTGTGGACACAGCATCCCTAATATTTTTTCAACGGACTTATTGCGAGATTCATTTCGAAGAATATTTTGTGAGTTTTGGGAGACACAGAGCGAACTCCCCAATCGTAATAACCAAACAGTTTTGGTTATAAAGAATTTGCTAACTGTAATTAAAAATTTTACTTACTACTCCCAAACTACAAATCCACTGCTAGTAATGTAATTATTGCAGTTTGGTTTCGGTACCCTACTGCCAATAGTTTTATTTTCTACATATACTGTCTATCATAATCTGCTTGAAGCTCCGTCTGTACGTACGTCCGTGTATGTATCTGCACGTACAAAAGCTCTGATTTTCGCTGCAAGAAAGATCAACCATAGCTGTCTTCTTTTCGCTTCTTGAAAAAAAAAAAGAATTCAGTCAGTTCTGCAGCAAAGACATGAAGTTCGCTTGACCCATATAATATCTACCGCTTTTCATTTTTTCACGCTCCGCCATATTGACTTTACTGGTGACGCCCGACGTTCCTTATAGGGCCAGATGCATAGTTGGATACTCTTTGAGAGCCCACAGCGGGTAGTGTTGATCATTGGACATATTGACTCTAGGCAATTATTATTATTATATAATCAAGGTGCGTCGTTGGAGAAAATAAAATGACTTCTCGAGAACAGAGGGTTACGCTGCTGTGACTGAAGAAATTGGCCGAGTTTTCTTGTTGCATAGTTATCGCAACAAGCAAATAAAAAAGATGAGCTATTGATCAATGTCAGCAGGTTCCGTAGTAGTACGAAAAAATCGGAAACGCTGACAAAAATTTGGAACTTGTACGGTTCTAAACAGAGCTTTGACAAAGGCGTACACAGTACAATGCAAAGAGAACAGTCACATTTCAAGACGCAAGTGCGAATTCTATGTTGGTACAACATATCTGAGATTCACTAGGGAAACCAGATTACTAAGAGATGTTAGACGAGGTGTAAGCAGGCGGACTTCGTAACGGTAAACAGGGTGAAGCGGCGGACATTCGTTTAGACAGGGATGGTTAAATTAGAAGCGCTACCTCAGGTCAAACTAAGGTAAGTGAATACATTAATTAACCGTGGGATTTCCACGCGTCCAGCTAGTATATACAGTGATTATTTTCCTTCAGGGAATTACAATTTTATAATGGCTAAGACGACAATGGCAGTAGTTCAAGCTTTCCATTGATTCAACAGCCATTATTTTGAGGAAAATTTTATTGATACAGCCAAATTACTTTGACACAAGAACATAAGCATTGTATCTATTAAATCATATACATATTGAAATTGTATATATTACTTATGTTCTTCAATATTCTTTTGTGACAAAAAAAATGGCGCTAATAAAATGTACTTTTTTATTCTATTAGCTGTTTATTTCGTAGCCATGCTTTACAGTGTACTGAATTTTTTTTTTTTTACAAAATTTGTACTTAAATTTTGCTAATTTTCAGGCCCTTTGATTCCGTATTTTATTTGTAATTAAGATTTATTAAGAGTTTTACTATCCCTTAACTTATACTCTCTAGTGTACATGGCTCACTGTCATTTTGAGTGCACTAATACGGAAAAGGTTCAGTCTTCTACGAATTTCATTTACCACAGATTAAGAAAGACTGTTTGGATTATTACTCTCTGAATAATGTTTGCCAGAGTTGCAACTGCGCACTGTCCGAACATAAGGATAGCAGTACAGAAAATTTATTTTTCTTTTTAGTTTATTATTTTTTGCTTACAGTGCTGCAACTATCGTGATTTATAGATACCTTCCTCCAGCAGGCACGGCCACGATATGACTTACCACATTTTTAAGCTGCTAAAAGAACGATGCTTCTGGGCACCATAAGGGTTACCGGGAGGCGCGACGTTGCCTAACTATTTAGTAGCGAAAGCACCCTACATAAATACATCTAGACCTGCAGACAAAGTTGCTTCCCCGTCATCACCGAATGATCCGACCACTGTGCATATGATATATACTGCTGTTGCTGTAACTGTAACCCTATATGTTTCAGGTTCCAACATATACCATTCAAGCGTTTCTGTTGTTGGTCGTTGACATCGTCAGGGCATTCCTGCGCCAGCTGATGAAGAGGCTTCGAGAGGGGGCCTAGGTAGCGGGGAAGATAAGTCGAAGAGAGGCAGGGTAACGTGCAGCCAAAAAGTGGGTCCAACCATAGACTGCTCGGCGAAAGCTTACTGGGGTAGACAGGCACTCCTTCGCCATGCGCAAATGCTATTTTTCAAGAAAGCGCTTGTTTCTAAATATTACAAAATCAGTGAGATATTGAGTAAACTAAGTAGCCATGTAGTTACTTCTCAGCTTGTTGAGGTGTTTTTATCATACGTTCAGTACTGGCAAAGAACAACGCTGTTTGTATACGGCAAGTCACAGTTCTTACGATTCAACCAGTTGTAGGATAACGCAATGCACTGCGGAGCAAGATCCGTGTAACTCGTAGATTCCATGTTGTACAGCGTGTCATCCACGGATGCCCCTGCCATGGTAGTCAGCGGTGCAGTCTCTGATGCCTTTTTCAGGTCAAACTGGATTTCGCCCTGGCTCTGGGTTACAATGAGGTCCCTCATGGTCGTCGGGAGCTGGACGAGAGAGAAGCCCAGGGCCTCGCACTGAGCACGATGTTCGCTGCGAACAAAAAAGTGTTAACTTAGCTTTAATAAAAAATACCCTGGCACAACTCGTTACTCGAAATTATATCGGTAAACAGTGTCTCTTATAAGCACGGGTTCGATATGATTTGTCATCTGCTAGCAATAATAATTTTTGCAGCAAATAAAGTGCAGTTGCATGCCCTTAAGCTGCATCCTTAAGCGTTAATGGAAAAATAATAGTAAATAGACCACTCTGAGAGCGTATACCTCTGCCAAGTAGGACAACGATAACGAAAAATTCAAACTGGCTCTGAAGCCATGATTTCTTTTGTATCAACAACAAAATTTAATAATTTGTGCTTTTCTATAGTATTAACAGTTTCTGTAATTTTTCCTAATATCCTTTCATAACATTTTGAGTGATGCTGCTAACAAGCATTATTACAAACGTAAGTCAAACATACAAATGAACCAACCGGTCTGCACCAAAATTGATTCATTCTTGGCATTTAACATTCTTAACAACTCCCGTAAATTTCATAATGATCAATTCGAAACTTGTTGAGTTATTCGCGTCACAAACATTATGACAAACACAACTCAAACATAGAAAAGAATCAGCAAAACATGGAAGATAAAGGAAGATAACTGATAACTATTCACCCATTGCTCAGAGACTAAAGTCGAATCCTTCCATAATAAGTTAGTTAATTCAAAGCGATATGAAAGAGCAGCTACTTAAGCTAAATGAGAACACAACAAGAAAAGCGCAACTTTTAACTTTAAAAACGCGATAACACTAGAAATTAGTATAAAAATATGAAATTGAACGCAAAGAATGCTGGTGTGAAAACACACCAGAAGATGAAATGAAACCTGACTTCTCCGGTCAAATTTCGGGAAGAAGAGTATAGACAAAAATTACCTACTATCAATGCTTCAAGTATCATTTCCAGCATAAAATTCACTGTTAGCAGCATTAGGAATCAGGGACTTTTTTATGAAATGGCAATCGTGGGAAGAGAATTACTAGAGAGAGGAGGAATAATGACAGGAAGCAACGCGGACCAGCTCCCACTTTCCAACAAGTTATTTATTGCATCAAAGGGAAGACTCACTCGACTAAAATAGAACAGTCGTAATGGTAAAACGTCACTCCGGCAATGCCAAGTATTTGTGCGAGTGAGCTCACGCCTTCTTCGGTAGGACACATAATCCCAACTAAAACTAGAGAGCACCCTGAGAGCTCATACCTCCGCTAAGCAAGGCAAAGGTAACGAAAAATTAATTTTTTTTCTGAAACCATGATTTTCTATGTATCAACACCAAAATCTAATCATTTGTGCCCTTCGATTGTATTAACATGTTCTGTAATTTTCTTAAAGATCTAAAATTACTTCAGCATTAATGCGTCTAATAGGGTGTATCGAAAATTTTTTTTTTCGATTTTTTCTTGGCAACACCTGTAAAACCATGCCAAATGGTGATAAAATACGTGTTAAAATTTGAAGGTCCTAGGATAATGTTTAGATGTTGCGCATTGGGGTCAAAGTTTCGAATTTTAGCAAAATAAACTCATTTTTTGAGAATTTTTAAAAATAACCGAAACACCATTTGGCACTTGGCAACACCTGCCAATACGAAGTATTGGGTCCCCTGATGCCAGCATTAAAGCCGTATTTAATTTAAACAAGTGTAAGATATTGCGCAAAGCTCATCTTTTT
>LQNS02278138.1:6734562-6745370 GCA_001587735.2 Parhyale hawaiensis
CCGCCTTTAGAGTGGCATTTCCTCCAACTCAGGGGCTACCCGGAGCCCCAAACCCACAGCCGGCTCATACAAACAAAGAGGCGCCCGGTGGCCGGACAATGGGGGCGGCCTGATAACGCGCAGGACACGCAAAAATTTACTTTGTGTATCATTTAGAACTGGTTTGAGTTTGAAAACATAGAAGGACTCGAGGATGCGTAAACCGGTTTTGTTAGTAGTGCTTTCTGGCATTTTAAAATCATTCAACGTGACTGAGACACTACAAATTTCAGAGTGTGATCTAACAGAGGAGAGCAAAGGAAAACCAGTCCTACAACTGCGGTCCGCGTGCTCCGAAACTCTGGTCAAAAGGGTACGACAGGTGGAACCTACTCACCATAATTCACTACGTGAACAACTATATTGATGAACCAGAGAAGAGCGCATAGCAGGAGGTAGTCTATCCTTGAAACAGAAAAATGAACCAACTGTAAAACTATTGCCCAGAATTGTGTGAACTTTGAGTCGTGGAAAGAATTTATTAATTAGAGATTGAACGTCTTCATTTCATCACCTTGTGAATTATGCTGCAACGAACATTAAAAAATTATGACAAAACAAAGACCAAACCATATGATAACTGGACGCTGAAATTGGGCCTCTCGCATTGGGCCTGTAGGCTGATTTAAGTAAGTGTTAAATAAAAAAAAAACGAGTTCTAATAATCACAGAGACCTCAAACAGAGATTAATTTCTTCGCCGTACCATGAGCAATGCGTTGCAGAGCAGGGAATCTAAATTCACAGTCATATATCTTCAGTAGAGGATACACATTATACATTGGGACACCAACAAAATTGAACATTCAGCATAATTTCTAGGAAAATTAAAATTTATAGAAAAATTGATTCACAGATACTACACGTAATATACTTTAATATCACATTCAATTGAATTTTTTCCAATGAAGGATTTGAAGCAATAACCTAAGAAATTGATGTATGCAGAGCTTTTGGTATACCTCATCCTAATAGCCGCAATAAAAGTGAGGTTGAGAAAACCCAGGAATGTTAAAAAATGAATTAAAATCACAGTAATACTATATTTGTACCAACCAATGAACTAAAAATACGTGTCTAACTATGACATAATAATACCCAAACAGCCAATAAATGATACTAAAACAACAATTTATGGCTGATACAACCCATCATTACTGAAACCATCTAAAGCTGCCCATCGTGATTGTCAGTATCATATCACATAACTGCCTAGGTATGTTGCAACACATCAAGGTTGCCGAAGTTAAATCACTTCACAGTGGTCTTCGTTATATCACTTCAGGGCGTCCAATGATGCATCACTTCCCGGTTGCCAGTATAATATCACTTCACGGCTGCCAATGCTCAATCACTTCACTGCTGTTACTACTACATCACTTCATGGCGACCAGTGCTTCTGTTATAATAAAAAAAATGCGTTTTGCACATACAGCATTCTAATGTGTCAGCCTTAACATTCAAATTGTCGACACATCGGTTCATGTTTGGCGGATGCGATCACCGCCCGTCTACAGGCCAGGCTTGAGTAAGGAAGGCAAAAGGTCTTAAACCATACCATGAAAAAATGCTTGCTCTCCAGCGTCGCTAATATGTGAGCAACTCTCGTAATTCTCAATGACCTTCCGGCCGGAACCTCAATCAATAAAAGTTGTCTGTCGAAACCTGTACCAGAGTTTCGGAGATATTTGTTAGTCTCATAACATACAGCTAATTTACCGGATGACTTCCGACTCGATTCCGGCTGAAGCTGCCGGCGTTCTAAATGAAGCCGGCAAACAATAGATACTTATAGGGCTTGCGCATGGAAGAATCAGCTTATTCGATACTTAGCTTTGCAGTACTACACATTGTTTACAGCATTCTGCTTGTACCACTTATTCAGATGTAGACCTCATACCTTGTAGTCTGCGTCCATCAAGTACATAGCATGCCTGCTGCTTGTTCTTGGATCATATCTTCTAAGTCTTATAAATTAAGATGTAGATAAACAAGATCTTAACCCTACAAAGGAAAACTCCTAGCGAGGAGTTATAACGGGAGAGGTGAGGTGCAGTGTACCTCAACCTAATGATTTGCTAATAAATTCAATATTTATAGGTATTTCATATAAAAAATCATGAGGCATACCCTTCAGACATTCATACATTAGTTCTGATATGATTAGAATCACTAATTCAATGGTAAATAAAATAAAACACCATAAAATGAACATTTCTATGCTAACAGTAGAGAGCATACAACCATATGTATTTTGTACGAAAACAGCGGCAGTTTGCTCACCCAGGCAGTGTGCATGTGTTGCGGAATTGCGGGACGCCTCCTGTATTGCAGGGACTGAACTATCTATGTACGCAGAACAATAAATGTACTACGAGTCTACACAACAATATTCATGCAATGATATAGTATACAATGGACTACGACTGCATTGATGTAGCCTCATATAGCTATGGTGCTCATATTTACTATAAATAATGTGCATGAAGCTTCGTTGTCCATCAGTAATTATAGCCCTGGGATGAAGTTACATGCGGATACACAGAATAAACAGAAGTTGAAACACATGGGGCTGCCGGCCGTACGAATGCAGGGTGCAGTGCACTATAGCGTAGGTCTCCCTTTATAGGGACCATTTATCATTAAATCCGTGGTATTTTCACTTATGTATGGTATTTTCACTTAAATTTTCACATAAGACATGGAAAATGCAATCTTATGAAAAATCACAAGTTTCCAGTTACTCAACTAAATTTTGAAACCAATAAAAATGCAAATTTTTACAGGGTGAGGGGCAATACACGTCAGGTCTCCCTTTGTAGGGTTAACGACATTCCTTCACCATCCAACACTGTGGACTGATAACATTACTCTACGTTGAAGTTATCCCTCACAACCAGGACGGTGACGATCTCAACTACGCACGGCAATAAATACTCATAATACTAGAGTATACCACACTGACGTAAATACATTAAACCAACGCCAGTACTTTACAAAACCTGAATGTCTTACAGCTTAATCATTCAGTTCACTTCAGGGCCCCCAATGCTGTATCACTCCAGAACTGCCAATGCCAGATTAATTCACTGTTTCCAATACTGGACCACTTCCTAGCGGCCAGTGCTTCAACACTTCACTGCTGGCCGGGCTCCACTTTATGGCTGCCAGCTGCTCCAACTCACCTTTCAGCTCTGCAGTCTGTTCTGATTTTCGCACTTAGCGTGTAAAGCTACCTAATCAATGTCATTAACATTTTCATCAGCTCTTTACTTGGAATTTCATAACAAATCGAGCATACAACGAATTTGAGAAGCTGCTGTCATACAAAATGGAACTCTTTATTTCACCAACTATTGCGAAATAAATTTACTGCAACTATCAAGGGATGTCATAAACAGTTGCTCTGCATAATTACACTTCAAGCCTCAATAATTTAGTGAATTTGTCGCGTATAGAAGTTTTAGAAGTCATTACTGAATGTAAAAGCACTATGTCAAATAGCCTAAATAAAGTAAGAAAAATTAACGGGAGAACATATAAAGATGCGCCTGCGGCACCGTGCAGTGAGGCTCAGTTGCGGGAACGAAATCTCCCTTGCCTGCCAGTGTCCAGTCAATGCATGGTGTGGTCTATGAATAAAGATAGGTCAAACACACATACGGACCAACCGATCATCACCAAAATTGGATATTTTATGTCATTTAGCATTACTAACAAGTCTTGTTAATTTCATAAAGATCCACCCATAACTTTTTGAGTTATTGTGCTAACAAGCATAACATTGCGACAGCCAAACGAACAAACAGATCGTCAGAAAAATTTTGTCATTTACTCTTCGTAATAAAGCTAACAGCTCATACAAATTTTATGAAAATCGGTCAATAACTTTTGGAGTTCCTGAAATAAGAAAAAAATAGACAGACAAAGAAACAAACAGTTGGACAGATTTTCACCAAAAGTTAATCATCTATTACTGTTAAGACGACTAAGAATCCCTGTAAACTTCGAGAAGATCTTCTCATAACTCTCTGAGTAATTTTTGTGACAAACAAAGAGACAACGAGACAGACAACTGTGCAGTACTTGGTAAGCCTGTCACTCCCTCCCGAGAATCAAGAGCCTAATGAAAATTACAAGACGTCTCTGAACTATTCTGTTTTTTTGAGGCGTTTACAGCTTATCAGTTGACATGAAGAGGTGATGACAAATGCATTACCTTAAATTATTAATCAGTTTAATAAAAGCTCCATATGAAGTCCAAACCAGGGATCGGAATCGACTCTTAGTAACCGGGTTAGTGGGACATTGCCGAAAACTAATCAGCCTATTTTGCAATTTGTTGTTAACTAATATTAGCGCCGTTCGAGGAACTTATACAATCGGCTCCTTCACCCCAGGAATAGAATCTTTCTATAAATAGCATGTGAACGTTTTCAAAGTGTTTACTGTGTTAACAGATGCTTTGTTGTAGTACGGAAGCGAGCGAAAGAAGTCCAATTTACTGACCCAGGGTTTGCTAATGCCGGGAGCAAACAGTTTGTCTAGGAACAATTTGCAGTAGTGGTAAAGAAAATGGCGCGGATAGCCGTTAGTTTTAAAGAATGTTCGGAGAAAGTCAACTTCGTTTGAAAATGCAATGTAGGAGGAAGAGAGATGGCATGCTCGAAATAGTAAAGTTTATGAAGTTGATTTTGAATTTATCGTAGCTGTGACTGAAAAAAACTTGTCCCGAGGCCTGAGAATGTGAGTTTTCTGTAGATTCCA
The DNA here is from genome assembly GCA_001587735.2 of Parhyale hawaiensis. Lineage (NCBI taxonomy): Eukaryota > Metazoa > Arthropoda > Malacostraca > Amphipoda > Hyalidae > Parhyale > Parhyale hawaiensis. The sequence continues at coordinate 6,739,368 of LQNS02278138.1, forward strand.
GTGGTTAGTGTTGAGTCTTGCTTAGTTATTCAAGCATCGAGGAAAGCTAAAGAATTATTTGATTGATTTTCTGCAGTGAATTTGATATTTGGATGTTTGCTATTCAAATATTGCAGAAAGATATCAGAATCTGTTTGATTGCTGAATATGAGGAAGGTGTCATCTATATAACGATTATAGTGGATTGGTTTGAAGTCACGTGGGCAGTCGTTAAGCCAAAGGGCTTCATGATGACACCGTATTGACTAACTGTATTCAAAGCCCGTATTGACCAACATTTAGTCGTACCGGTTTACCACTTGCGAAACCGTCAGATTCAGCTCCTTGCCTTCATGCTGAGCAAAACAACAATCCCATCAACATGAATGATTTTTCCCTCATAGACTCTTCCAATCCCATCGAGCTCACAACATTTGAGTCCATCCATATGCATAGAACCAAACCTAGGCTCAACATTATGACCTCAGCTGTACCGCTCCACACTGTCCATACTTAGCTTGATTTCTGCCGACTGTACAGGAGCTAACATCCAGCCCCTGCACGTAGCTCCGTTCATTTGCGTTTAAGACTTCCCCCGACAATATCCACGCTCCCCATATCAATTAGAAAATAAAGAAACTTTTATTCATAGGTTGTAGCATAGTTTTTTTTTTTCTTTTTTTCTGAAGATGGGATTTTTCATTACGAAACGTTAAATTTTGATTTTGTCAACTTTTATTTAATATTAGACATTTTGCCTTAGTGTACTTTTTAATTGCTTTAAGTTCATGCAGAGGTCAGATTGAGGGCACTGACACAAGGCGGAAGTAGCTTAGAAAAGTCCAAACAGTATAAGGGAGATTTGGGAAGCCCAGCAATAACACGCAGGGATAGGGACACTAGAGGGTCTGATCGCGGTCTGGGGGATGACTGCCTCCACAAAATTCCTTACTCGTGGATAAAACTGTGAACACGATCTCACCCCGTGATGGAATAATAACTCGATTTCTTTTCTTTGGACAAGTGCTGAGTTAGTCAAGCACCATAGCAAATTTTAGGAAATGTTTATCTCTTTAAGCTCGAGCTGATCGTATCGAAGTGACTTATATTCATTTGATATTAAACAATAGACAGAGAATTAGAAGTAGGAGAACGCAGAATTTACAAACAAAAGACATTGATGGGGTTATGGAAATCAGTCAATGAATGTTGTCGCTCAGGGTACGAAAATCAATAAAGAAACTTCGTAAGGAACTTTGTACCCAAACTGCTGTCCCGGATTCAGCACGACTAGAGATTTCGACAATATTAAACGGAATGCAGTACACGTGACAAGTTGTATTGTCGTGACTGTGCAGGTCACTGTCTCTCAAGACATATACTTAACTGGGGTAGCAACGACGCATTCATTCATAATAGCTTTAGACTCTTTATATTTTTACTCTGATCAGTGATATCTTACCAGCTTTTAGAGACAAAACATTCACAGTCTGTTTATTTTTAGATTTAAGAAAGGCTTTTGACACCGTTAATTACAAGATTCTCCTTAGAAAGCTGTCGCATTATGGCATTAGAGGGCAAGCCAATGAACTTCTCAGGAGCTACCTAAAACAACGAAAACAATTTGTTGTTAATGAAGATTATAAGTCTACCGAAAGATTTATCGACGCTGGTGTACCACATGGCTCTGTCCTGGGACCACTTCTATTCAATCTCGACATAAATGATATCAAATACTTTCATGGCGTCAAATCCTTATTGTTTGCAGACGATGCAGTTTTTTATATTAATGATGTCTCATTACAATTTGCAATACAGAAATTGCTTAACTTTGTAGACGACCTCTCTCGATGGCTAATAATAAATAAATTAACACCTAATACCGAAAAAACGAAGCTCATGCTTTTTACCTCTGTAGTAACGAATAATGTAACTGATGTGTATTTTAATGGGGAACGAGTAGAATGGGTTACGTCTATCAATTACTTAGGAATAATAATTGACAATAAGCTTAAGTTCTCTCTACACGTGTCTAATCTCTGTAAGAAATTAGTTAAATCAACAGGCGTCATTTATTCAGTGTCAAGGTACTTACCTAGAGATGCTTAGCTAAGTTTATGCTATTTATTGTTTTATTCGCAGTTAACATACGCAATTATTATCTGGGGTGGAGCAACTAATAACATTTTGAAGCCGGTTAAAACGTTGATGAATGACGTACTTGGAAGTATATTGCATGTAAAGAAAGACAATAATAACATTCCTTTAGTTTGTACCAATCCTATGTAGCTATTTGAATCTTAATCTTTTGAAATATGAAGATGTGTATCGCTATTTCATACTTAAATTTATACGTAGTGCCATTACAGGCGAAAATGAGTGCTACGATAGTCATTTTAGGCATTTACTTGTTGATAGACAATATAACATCAGAAATGACCGTTTTAATTTGCCTGCGAGTAGATTAGAGGTAGAGAAACAATTTGATATACATCAGAGCATTAGAGCATTTAATGATGTACCGGAGCCTCTAATTCAACCGATGTCTCATAAAGATTTCAAATGTAAATTTCGAGAATTTTGTATAAGCCGATATAATGACCTGTAGATGTAGTGTGCCCAATAAGCAATAGCTTTTAGGGGCTTGTTTCCAAGTGTCTGATTATTTTACTTTGTTCGTATTTTAACTTGTACTGTGATGTGGAGACAATAAAGGTGTAAAGTTGTAAATGTGTATAAATAAGGACTGTAATAAGCTTGAGAAGAGGGAAGCAATGAGATCATTAAATTATTCATATCATTAATACCGACCGTTTCACCAAGTTGAGTGTGCAGTTGAAACGCAATTAGCTGGTAAGTCTTGGGAGGCAGATTGGGCGGTTTCAAGTTGAAATATTCTGTGATAAGTGAGAATCTGGTGGCAATAAGATTGGGTTCATCATTATTATTCTTTATTGTTCTCAATATACAGAGCTTACACAATGGTCTGGCGCTTAGAATTAGGTCTACATTTGAGAACATGCCCATCTAAAAGTAATAATACTTGTGGGGCAAACAGCAAACAAGTCATTTTACACTAGCAATGCAAAGAAAACCTATCGTAAAATTGGCCTATTCCTACATTAAGTAGGAATAAGGCGGATTCACTTGAAAATAGCAGATAAGTCGGGGTGCCGTAGTTGTCTAGAATTTACCTCTGATGGTCAGAAAGCCTACAAAAAGAAGTGAAGTGGTGTACCCCTCAAACCCTAGTTTCCACTTTCTTACAAGATATTTATTCCATTAAACTCCGGCCGTTCTTCAACTTACTACAAGGGAGTGACAGGGTGATAGGTGACAGGTATACATTATAGCCTGTAAGTGGGGTTCCCTTTGGCAATTTCAAGTTCATCCTTAGGCCGCTGTGAGTCCTTCAAATTAAAAAAAAAACACCCTCAAAATTCTAAGAATCCGAAGGACGCGAAGAGCCCAAAGCTCTCAAAAGAAAGTTGCGTTTCAAGTACGTTAGATGGTGCAAGCGTATACCCACAGAAAGGCATCTGCAATTATTATTATTGAATCACATCAGACTGGCGACGCGGTAACGGAGAAACTCCATGAGGTTAACAAACCCCCATGCAACCAGCCCAACGGGTAAAGAAAACAAAAGAATGAAAAAAAGAAGATCGAAGATCACAGAATAGCTCTGTGAACGTACAGATCGCTTAAAGCTGCCAATACCCTTACCATCAAAGACAGAGCCATCAAGGCCATTCCAAACATCCACACACGATGGGAAAAACGAACGGGAACACTGGCCTGTGCGGCATCGCAACGGCTCCAAGGCAAACTCATAATGAGCACCAGTACGCCGAGTATACCTCACCCCAACAAATCGATCCGGAAGAAACTCAGACAGTGGATGACTAGGGCAATTATAGATTTTATACAAAAAAAAANAAAACAGATCCCACCAACTCTGCGACGATGTGCCAGATCACAAGGCACAACACCACCCAGCATGAACGCACATCGGCGAACCACTTTTTCAAGCAAACACAGATGGCAATCGGCAGAAGAACCTTTGACTACAGAGCAGTACTCCAGAAGAGGGAGGACAAAGCAATTAAAGCAACGTGTCAATTCTACCGAGCCAAACACCCTTCAAGCACGCCTGATAAGACCATTTTTTCTGCGATGCACGTGAGGCAACCGAACGAATGTGGGGCTCAAACGTCAACTTTGGATCAAAATTGACCCCCAAGATTACCAAGTCATCAGCCAGAGGAAGTGATACACCATCCAGCATGAATGCAGGAAAAAGAGGTCCCACTGTACGTGACCTGGACACGAGCATGGTCTTAGTCTTGCCCGCATTTAGCCTCATCCCCTACCTAGAACACCAGGAATCAATCATTTCCAAATCATGCTGAATACATTCTGAAACCTCTATTCTATCACTAGGCTTGTCGCAAACAGCCAGCAAAGTAACATCATCAGCGTAACCAACAAGTAAATTATTAACAAGATGAAACGAATCCGCCGTATATACAATGAACAACAAAGGGCCCAGAACACTACCCTTTGGGACACCAGACACCAAATCCAAAAACTCACTCCTCTTCCCATCAACAACAACACATTGACGTCTGTCAGATAAAAATTGACTAATTTCCGAGAGAACGAAACCACCAATACCCATTAATTTCAGCTTATGGAGCAGCCCAAGGTGATTCACGCGATCAAAAGCAGTTCTGAAGTCAAGCTGTACCAACCTTGCCTCATGACCCACATCAAGAGCCAACTGCAACTGGATGCGGCAAACGTTTGCCCACAAAAAAAGCATCTGCAGTTGGATGCTGCAAGCGTTTACCCACAAACAATAAAGCATCTACACCCAAGCAAAACGCTTTGACGCCTATGAGTCACCTTGCGAGCGTTCGGCTGGAGTACTTGAGGATTTCATGCCGCCATCCAGCATCTTTCATGGAGCGCATGCTGAGCAGCGCTTCAGCGACCGGCACTATAGCTCTTAAGGGGACTGTCTGAGATCAGACCCTAAAAAGGATCAAAATTCGTTTTCATCACTAATCAGTAGCTATACATCAGCCATACTCGGAGGAAAATTTTTAGGCAGCCAGTGTAACCCTAAGTGGGTAGAATAAGGGCCTGGGGGATGGGAGGGGAAGTTTTTTGTAACTCTTGAATTTTTACTACAGAAACTTTTTTCATTATGCGGCCGATCTTCATGAAACTTGGCAAAGACATGTAAAATTGGAAAAGAATGTGGGTCGTACTTATATACTTTTCCGAAGAGTCTGTCGCAACTGATTCGGAGGGCGGAAGCCTGAAAGTCTTAGCAGCTCCTGAGCTTCCCAGGCGGCAGTTGATGTGCAGCACGCCCCGGGGACATAGAGGCAATTGATGAGCACGTGAGTTTGAATGTAAACTTTTTTTTAGCTACTGGCCCGGCCCCAAATTGTGTTAGAGATGTAGTTGGACACTGCAAGAGCGTACCCACAGTCAAGGCAACCGTAGTTGGACTCATATTATTAAGAGAAAACTGTTGTATTATATCTGAAGCAAAGCATAAGCTAACAAGCTTTATCCGAGACCCTTGTTGACTCGTTTATACAGTTCTTAATACATAAATCCAACTATTCCTTAAGAATCTTAATGCATATTTATAACAGGTGCTCATGTACGATCTGTATTATCTGTTAAGAGAAACCTTTATGAGCTTTGAGTCTGAAAGATTGCAGTTTTCATTATGCACCAACGAGTGAAACATAAAATAAAGGGACATGAAAATGCTGGGAAAGACATATATTTAGTTAAAGAGAAAACATTGTGGAGGCGGGGGAGAATGGCAGTGGGCGGAGCTGGCTGGGCCGGGGAGCACTAGTCTGAACCCTGGACATTCTCGGTGATGGTAAATGATGGTGACGTGTACGCGCGGTGCGTGTGCGTGCGTGTGTGGCCCCACAAGTGCCGTGCAGTTTATACGTTGCGCAACAGAGGCTCAAAATAGAGCTGAGTTTTCTG
>LQNS02278138.1:6774755-6785142 GCA_001587735.2 Parhyale hawaiensis
TCAAATTTTGACCTATGAAGAGAAAACTGCTTCGTCAGAGGAAAACAGTAAGCTAGAAGAAATAATTGTCTCCTGCCCGTGAAAACTTATGTTTCGTCAGTTTCGTTGACAATTGCATCAAAGTGGGAAGAATAGCTCATGCAGCGAAATCACCTGCGGGAAGAAACTACGAATCAAGAAGCATGAGAGTGCCAACGGATGCTTCAGACATCTTCAGTGCTACGATTTCAACTTCGGCAATGCAAGAAGTGCATTTTCGCCCTACACTTTGCCGTAAATTCGATGAATGGAGAAGCTAATACTCGTACAAATCAGACTAAGCCTGCGTTGTCTTCATTGTTGGAATTTCAACTGTCCCTGCTTAAAATACGTTTGCCATCTTCTGCATCCCGGCCTATTTTCTGCCTATCACTTTCAATGGAGCTTGAGAGGAGCACCAGACTGTAGTTGAAAATTGACAAAACATTTGCTTGATTGTAAATTTCATTTATACGTTTGGAACAGCGGTATCATAGTTACACCTTCCTATGATAACCTCTCTAAATTTCACAAGATTTCAAGAACTAAATGTAACAACTTTGACCCTCCCACCTGATGAGCTGGAGAACAGCAAAACGCGCGTCGTGGGTATCAAAATTTCTTCAATTGCTTCTAATCGATCTACTTCTATGCCATTTCAAGAGAATAAACATATTTATAAACACACGACGGTCATTCTTAGTATTAGATTAGATTCACTAACTCTATGCCTCTGTTTCCGCGGGTGTTGGTCTAACGCCACGAGGCGTTCTAGTTGAATTTAATTTCTGCTACGTATCCAGTATACACAGTGATACGGTTTCAATAGAACGAAATTTTCAGGCCCAATACGAATAACCTCCGTCAAAATAAGACAGTAAATTGGAATAAATAATTACTACGTCTACTACACGGGAAACACCACCTCCATTACTTGCTACTGAATGTGTGCATCATGAACAGAAAGAAAATATAACTTCGATGTAGAGATAAAAGTAATGAAAATCAGACTCCACGAGAAAGACAAAAGAAGTTGGAAGAACAAGAAGAGCATTGGACATCAATTACGATGAGTATTCCCATCTTTTGCAGCTTTATTTATTACCAATTCAATTCCATCAGAAGGAAACAAGTTCGCCAAAATATCCAACCTGGCCTATTTTCCGCGAATATATAGTATATCGTTAATTTGCGTAAACGAAACATAGAAATATGTTAACAAATAAACACACGACGATGGTTATTATATTGCTTGATGTGCTTGTACCTCCCTCCGTTCCTTAGTTCCTGCGTTAATACGGCCGTTATGCCCTCAGTTTTAGATTGAAGAAAGTTGCGAATAATTGCATATACCATCTCAATAGAGAAGAGTTAAGTTTTCTTTTATCTTCAGGCTGCTACTGCTTGCAGATTTGCTGTTTTACCTGGAAAATATTTTGGCGCATCGTATGCGAGTTACGGCTCTGAGATATTGAAAACTAAAGCATCTCTTTAAGTTTCACACGTTCCAGTTACTTGTTTCTCTTCCAGCGTTACAGTTATAGCACCGCTTTGAATCGTGCTACATGTATTGGAAGCAACCCGAATACGTTCGGCCGGCTGGAATGTCCATATTACGGAGCAAATTTTAGTCCTGAGACTCTCAAGGACAACTGATTACGGGTCGAGCTCTGGAAACTTGAAGTCAGAGCACTTGCCGAAAATTTGCGACATGACAAGCGTCAAAGGCTTCACATCGGTCCCCAGTCGGACGTGCCCTTAGCGCCTGCCCTCCCTACCTCCCTCTCCTTCATTAGCAAGATCGACTGGGCACTGAAATTAAGCTGTCAAGGCTTGACTTATCCGAAATTGCTGGCAGAAGCTTTGGCTTTGCCACGATGAGCCGTGTTGTCAGTGTTAGCGGTATTTCGATCTCGTTGAGTCAACTGAGCATTCGATATTACGACGTAAGATTACGTTAATACGAGTCTCATGGGTAATCGATTGGAGGTCATTCTGGGTAATTAATTTCAAAGCCAGCACACGTGCCTGAAGTTTGGAGCGAATCAAGCCTCGGACGTTTAATTTTGGCGCCCAGTCGAACATACACTAACACCCGAATCTCCGGTAAGCTGTATGCTATACCGGCAGCGATAGTGCAACATAATTTCGAATGCCGCTCTGTATTATGGCCACAGTTCACTTACTATACAAGTTATGTCATATCTGAGTATATGTGCTACGCCTTTGAAACTTTCAGAATTGTGACGTCACAACTGCGTCACGCCATTGTGGAAATACCAAAAATTCCTCGCTGCCACAGTGGCGTGACGCAATTGTGGCGTAACAATTCTGGACCTTTCAACGGTTTGTTACAAACCCTCAAATCTGACACAACTATCTTGTGTATATTAACTGTGATTATGGCAAGCCACCATACAGTTCTGAAGAGATGACGACTTCAGTTGGATTCTTGCTCTGTTGCTTCTGCGGTAATAGCCGCTCTGGCTTTCAAATATGAGCAACCGCCCTTGATCCTTTTCCGAAAGTCTGGCACTCCAACAGTAAATTTTGTAGAAATGGAGATATTGTGATTCGTGGGATTTCGTATAACAGAAAGATATAGTATAGCGATGCTTGTATTTAGTTACCTGCGTTCAAAATATTGTAACTTGAGAGTTAGCGCTAAAACTTTTCTACCTACACAAGAAAAAACCGCACCGTAACGGAAGAGGTCGCAGACGCTTAGACAGTCACTTAAACCAACAGCTTTAGACTTACCAAAATACTTTAGATGCAGAAAACCCAAATAATATAACCTGTTACTAATTGCTTTATATTTGGCTGCTATATTATAATTGCAGCGCATTGTTCAAACTGAAGTCTGTTTCAATATTTCTAAGGATAAAATAGCACTGCCGACATAGTGTTTCAGCACGTTCGTTATTATTACTTTTTCCACTTTACCTAGCTTCACGTTCGTCATTGGTCTTCATGTTGGAGTCGTCTACACATAACTGTATTCTCAATAACCTTTGGCTCTATTAACACCGGTAATCAGTACTATGTAATAATTCACATCGTTTTTTTGTGTTTTATTCATAAAAAAAATATTTATATCATTCCTGTCACGCTCTATGGGAAGAAGATAGGAAGAAATTAATGAAACAAAGACGGTATCTTGCATACGGGGGTCGGACTCAGGAGCTGCAGCAAAGGAATCCAAGCTCACCTGCATGACCGTGTTTGAACTTGCGCAAAACGTGTATGAATGTGTGTGTTATCTCTTCATGGAAGAATTTTAAAAATACAGTGGAGTTCATGCACTCATGCAGGGACTCTGTCTTATACTATCAAAATTCCAAGAGTCCAAAAACATGATGAAGGTAATGTGTTTTCATATGTATAATTTCACGTTTTTCTCCACGGCTAAAATGGCTAGGGCCGTCATGCTTACCGACTGCCTTGCAATAATTGTGCTACCGGTAGCACTGGCCAAGCAAGTCCCTTCGGTCTCGGAACATGTTCATTTCACGTTCAACCTGTCGCCCGAGAGCTTCTGGGGAGATGTCGTGGAGGAGCTGATGGCCGGCAGTGCAGTGGTCTGCGGAGGAGAATGTCCGATGCACCCGGACTGTGGGGCCTTCGCCTACAGGGATGATGAGGTACGGGACTCAGACTTTACCGCTACCGTAGTATTAATATAACTGTAGAGACACCCGAACTGTGGGGTCTTCGCCTACAGGGATGATGAGGTTCGGGACTTTACCGTTACCGTAGCATCAATATAACTGTAGAGGCAAGGTTGACTTTGACCGTACCTTGAACTGGGAACCAACACTCACTGGTTTGTGCTGCAGATATAGTCCCACTGATCCCAGAGGAGAAAGTGCGGCTGTAGCCGACCACGGGTCACCAAGAACTATGGTGACATGACCTAGGTCAATTAGGGTAATGTCTCAATTACCGAATGCCTTTCTATTACCGAACGCAATAAGATTCTACCTATATTCGGTAATAGATTAGATTAGATTAGATAGGCGGCAGTAGACGAACGTTCGGTTCGAAGCGTTCGGTAATTGAGACAATACCCTAGGTCAATTTCAACCGACATATGTGAAAAAACTAAAATCGAAATTCAAAAAAGCCTTTTACAGTTTGTAGGCACACCTTTTGGCTACCCAAAACTGTCTTTGTTTTCATTCTAGTGTAAAAACTGTAGGAGCCTTAGGCTTTTTTAAGATAGACTAGTTTCCCATAAATCGCCACTAGAAAGAAAACGGAAAATTTTTCATGAGCAAAATCGATTCTATTTTTGATTTTACAAATATGGTTCAAATTTCGTTCAAAACGGATGGTAAATAAAAAAGTATGCAAAAAAAGTGGGACGGTCCCCTTAAATTAGGATATACTAGGTTTGGTCCAATTAAAAGAGACCACCTTAAGCTAGGCTAGCGCAGCTTTGATTTTGTTACCTTGGGGGTAGTCAAGCTTAGGGCGTGTTCTATTGGGACGTGAAAGTTGATTTAGGCCAAGCCCACTTGACTTGACTAGTCGGGAACTGTGGTTTGTAACTAATATATTATACAAAGTAATTATACGAAGTAATTTGAGTGTTTAGAACCCTCACAGGTGAACAGTTTCGAGTCAAAAAATGAAACTAGAATAAACGCGACGAAGTCGGGACACCTGTCTACAGTTTCGGACAAGTTAAGTCAAGTAGGATTGGCTCAGATCAACTCTCACGTCCCTATCGAAGATGCCTATTGTAAGTTGTCGACTGCGCAGTCGACCATGCCTTCGGAGCCAGCAGCAGATACAATTGAGGTAAACAGAATTTACACGGGAAGAAATTCTTTATCAAGTAAACTAGAATGCCCGTTCCGTCTCACACGAAATCGAAAAATTTGTGATGACTCTTCTTTTTACTGATCATCCTCTTATTCATAATATGTGTTGTGTAAGACATATGCACTTTCAGCACATACCCTTTCTGAAACTCATATTGAACCTAGCATTAGCCCAAATTCAAGAAAAACAAACAATTATTAAGGAGTATGATGACAGAAAATACCATCCTCCTAATATAATAGAGCGCTTGGTGATTTTATTCATTTATTTCGTGTCCGCTCTTAAGGAAATAGGCGAAAAATAGGCTAACTTGCAGATTTTGTAAATCGATGACCAGGTTGCAGAAGATGGAAAATGTTGATCCTTATCCCTTTATCTAAAGACACTTCCTGCTTGAAACACTTCTTGAAATCGCAACAATATGTATTCAGCTTCAGGAATTCAATTTTATAACTTTTTTTTTTCAGGTCACGACGTATAAATTTGGCAGATGGTCAACGAAGCGCTCTGGAGGTGATAATTTTTCACGGGCAGTAGACAATAATTTATTCTAGGTTACTGTCTTCCTTATGTGACGAAGAAGTTTTCTCTTCTTAGGCCAAAACTTCAGCACTTCAAATGAAGCAGATAGTTAAGTTGGAAAGACCGTATCAACGGTATCATGGTTACGAAGCGCTCACATTGTATATAAGTTGATCTAACGGGCGTTGCATTTAAGTGCAATAGAGTGTTTTACTCAAGATTTTACTTCTGCCTATATATTTAGAAGAGGATGAGAGCACGACAGAGGATCAATGAAGAAAATGAAGTAAATAAGAAAAGATTCCGCACTGCCCTACAGGTATTAGGCGAACATATCGATTACTGCGGGAATTTTTTCACGGATGGGTCCAATATTTGAATGATAATTCGGAATTTAGAATCTTGCAAATACCTTTCGACTTATTAGCAGATAATACCTATGTGTACACTCTGTTTTCTTTAATACCTGAATTTTATCGACTTTCCTTGCTTATTATGCATTTTAATGCAAATATTTTGTCATTTAGCTTCTTTTTTTTAATTTACTAAGAAAATTCAAAGCGAGATTATATATATATATTTTCTTCCTCACTGTACCGCAGCTCCACGCCATAGCATGGGGATATCCGATTGCGGGTGTGCGGTAAGTAAAGTTTACTTTATTCCCTACCTTTTTATCAGCTATTAGCGTAGAGTTTGCATCAGTTTCGGGCGGTAGCCCACTTAGTCAGAACACAGCATCAGAAATATATATACGTATATATTTTTTTCAGTTTAACTGCGTGTTGTTCGTGGGCAACACATACAGCGACCTGGCGCCCGTGGGTGACTTCTACAGCGGCATGACGCTGTCCGACGGCCAGTCCCTAGTGCGGGTGTCGTCTACTGGAGTGGCATACTCGCCGGCGTGAGTATCTAACGGCAGAAGCTACAGAAATCTTTTTAGACGGGTAATCAACATACCTGGAGTAGTCTAGTACTCGTTCTATCCGCAACGATTAGCATCAATAAAGACCTGAAGCGATGACCCGCATCCCGGGGAGCCACCGAGTTGGATTGGGTAGACCACAGAAAAGTACCTACAGGAATGACCCATGCATTAACATTGGACTACTTGCTGTCGTAGGTAACCAACTGATTATGCTTAAAGTGTGACCTAAATGAGTGATTTCTAACACAAGACTGACTTTTCGTGAGCATCCGGGTCGATGCTCATTCTTATATTGCTCCTCCTCAAAAGCATTATTCCAATAGGAAGACGTGCTTGCTTTGTAAGCAATATACCAGAAAACATTGCTCAGGTTGCGAACAACTTGCGTTTGTTTAGTCTTAATAAGGTTAGAGTGCACTGCGACGAATCTCACTCAGTATATCGTCTTCGTTTCTACAGGCAACATCGAACACAGTGCGAAAGCATGGACCTCAAGCTCTTCCAATTCCCATCAACCATGCGGGACCTTGTTGTGACTCAGAGCCAGGGCAAGTTCCAGTACGACCTGATGAAGGCCTCAGAAACTGCCCCGCTGACCACCATGGCAGGATTCCCTGTGGATGACAGCCTGTACAACATGGAGTCCACGGCGGACACCAACATCGCCCCTCAGTGCATCACCTCGCACTACTTCTGGATCTACCGAACCGACTGCAACTGGCCTGTGGACGATGGCATCATTGTTTGCCAATACTAGCATGCATTCTACAGAAAGTACAAATTAAAAGAACTCCGTTATTGCTTCTATTATTATGGAATATTTTGTTAAGATTAAGAGAATGGCGAACTTGCTGCGAAAGCTATAATTGCTTGACTTCTGTAGACTATGTTCCCACCTTGTCAGAGGTGCCAGGGCGCACGCATCTGGCTATTGTAATCCTATTTTATGCCAGCTTATTCTTGGTGTTCACTGCTTAACAGAAAAAGGATGGAAGTAGAGGCACATAACACCTCGGATAAAACGAGGAGGCCATGCATTAGCTAGCAAAATGTTGACTTTTCGTGCCGCTATGTACAAGGATAATACTACGACAACAAAGAGAAATGAACATTTATTCATACAAAAAAAAAAAAAACGTAGAAACTCATTGGAAAATTATTGTCTTCACTTTCTAAAATGTAGCAGTAGTTACCTACGATACTGGAACCTATTTTAGATCCACTATAACGGAAATCTTTCAACCTAACTCACTGCGTTTAAACTAACGCCCGTCACTTAACCTTGACGAACTTCGTGTAACCTCACACACGTTGTCTAACCTATCTCCGTACTCAGATTTCACTTGTGCATAGATCTAGCAAATGTTGGGCCAGAAAGGAATCCTACTTGTATCTTTATAAAGGCAGAGCTGAGGCACAGCAGTGTCAATTTTTGTATGTACTTCTTGCACCGTTCGCCATCCTTATTCACACTCCTTGCCTCAGCTCTGTTACTCCTAGTCTGCGGATAATTTAGTTTTCGCATAATTTTAATAGTACCACGTTTGCTCGGTGTATTTGGTGTTTTGAACACTATAGGGGGGCCCATGGTTATTTTATGCAGTAGCCATTCATATTTCAGGTTTACCTGATTTGGTACATGTATATACATTAAAAAACGAGTCGACTAATTCTTTCAAATATTTGGTCTTGTTGCTGCAAGTCTGTTTTATTAGGTCATTTTATTTCTTTACAGAACACACTTTCACTTTAAAGTATGATTTCAAATGAAATAGTCCCGAACCGGTAGCGTGTACCAGTATCCTGGCAACGTATGGAATGCATGTATTTGGATTGTCAAGCACCAGAAAAATGAATATATTATGCCAGTGGACCGGTGCATGAAAAAATTCACGCACTAATCGATACGTTTGCTTAATATAGGCCGGTACGGAATCTTCTCTTCTCTGACATCCTTCTTCATTTTCTTCATTACTCCTTTGTAGTGCTCTCATCCTTAGGTCTTCTTTTCTCTGACGTGGCGTTTCCTTATTTTACCCCTCGCGTTTATCAGCAATTCTTATTCCCTTCTGTAACCTTTCTGCTTTAAGTCTTTCTTGACACTGAGTCGCATAGACGCTTCATCTCTCTCCATTGGTAGCATCTCTTTGTTCTTAAGACTTTAGCAGTCTCGTTCTTCTTTTACGCTCCCAATCCTCCAGTCTTCTTCTTCTGATACGTGCATCTTCCATAGTGAGAGGCAGAAGAAAAATTATTAGTTAAATACTGTAATAAACTTAAATGCAACTCCAATGACTTATATGCAATGTGAGCGCACCGTAGCCTTGATACTGTCATTCAAACTCAAATATCTGCTTCATTGAAGTACTGAAATTTTGGCCTACGAAGCGAAAACTGCTCCGTCAAAGAAAGACAGTAAGCTGGAAGAAATAATTTTCTAGTGCCGTGAAAAATCATCACTTCGTGAGTGCTTCGTTGATCATCTGCCAAATTCATACGTTGCAACCTAAGAAGAAATCAGACTCCAGTAGCTGCTAAAATATTGTTTCGATTTCAAGAAGTGTTTCAAGCAAGAAGTGCATAAAGATTGGGAGATAAGGATCCCACTTTCGCTATCTTCTGCAACCTGGTCATAGATATCTGTGAAAACGTAACTTAATAACAAAATCTACAACCTGGCCTACTTTTCGTTTATTTGCTTAAGAGCGGACAAGGAATAAGCAAGTAAATGCACGAAGCGTTTTATTATATTAGGATGACCAGAGTGCACGCGTCGTCAAAAAGGACAGCGAGGAATTTGTGATGACCCTTCTTCGCTAATAATACTTCTAGTAGTAAAGCTAGGCTGTAGTGCGATCATTCCGTAGTTTCCCTTCATGCCTGCGACGGCAATTGCCGTAGCTTCTGGCTGGTGACGTTAGCGGGCGGCAGGGGGAAACATGAAACTGTTGCTGTTTTTTTTTTTTATCTGTTTTTGCTGTTTAAATTGTCCGCACTTACTAAATTTGACAGTCCAGGTCCTTAGTGAATTCGACGAATATCGCACTCTGCATCCAGTGTACCAACGGCTCTGAGCTTCCGTCCAGTCTCCATGGTTTTTTCTTTGGTAGCAGGTTCCGCAAGCCAGCTTGAGCTTCAATAACTGGCTGATGTGAAAGCCGTTTATAAGTAACTAGAGCGCCCGCGCTGTCAGTAATGACAGCGAAGAATTTGTGAAGACCCGTCTTGTGTTGCTCGTAGCATCATCACAAAGATATTAAGGCAGAACCTTACAAGTATAGAAGGGAGTTCCCTGTCTGGTAGAGCAACGTGTTGACGGGACATGCACTTTATGATATATCAGGTTATCAACTATTTAGGATAGATAGTTGAGCTCCCTCTTATACATGAATGGCTCTCATGAATTTCTTTGTGCACTGCCAACTGCCAACTTGCATTAGGGAACAGTACAGATAAGCGTGCGAAGCTGACAACACCCGGCTTTCTTTTGGTGATACGCAAAAAAGCAATGTTTTTTGCCAGCAGTTGATATTGCTTCTAATAAATATGGAGCTCAATATCCAAGATACTGGAGGGTGGCATATAACTCAGATTCAGGATTATTTATTTATTTTTTTTTGAGAGAACACTTGTTCTATTGAAAGAAAAAAATCAAAATGTGGAGAAAATAATTTGCTGCCGAGGAATCATCGTGGTCTTTACGCGCCTGCTGACCGCTCTAATATGTCTTACAAGACAGTTGCCTTGATAATTACCAAAATAACGAAATAAGAGTATCAGCTGAAGTTTGAATGAAGGAAATCTCAGAACAGAGTACACAACGCAATGGAAGAGATCGTTTAGAGAAGCTGTATGTATCTACATCGAGTGGACTACAACTTCGTCAACGAAAGACCGGGATCAGACATACTGTTCGAGCGCCATCATCTGCAACCTGAAATATTTACTGCGCATCAGTTTTCTATGAAGCTTCGCAGGATGACCACAGTCTCCAAGCAGATGAACTCACTGATGAAACCAGGAAGACCAGAGCTAATTTTTGCCCATCTATTTCGTTAAGAGCATGACATGAAACATATAATTAAG
>LQNS02278138.1:6845296-6869636 GCA_001587735.2 Parhyale hawaiensis
CATACATTGTGGCCTCTGCCATATATTGTGGCCTCTGCCATATATTGTGGCCTCTGTCATACATTGTGGCATCTGCTATATATTGTGGCCTCTGCCATATATTGTGGCCTCTGCCATACATTGTGGCCTCTTCCATATATTGTGGCCTCTGCCATAAATTGTGGCCTCTGCCATATATAGTGGTTTCTGCCATATATTGTGGCCTAAGCCATGCATTGTGGCCTATGCCATACATTGTTGCCTCTGTCATACATTGTCGCCTCTGCCATACATTGTGGCCTCCGCCATACATTGTGGGCTCTGCCATACATTGTGGGTTCTGACATACATTGTGGGCTCTGCCATACATTGTGGCCCCTGCTAATACATTGCAGCCCTTTCATACTCCGCGGTCTCTGGCATACCTAAAGGCCTCTGCCATACATTGTGGCCTCAGCCATACAGTGTGACCTCTGCCATACCTAATGGCCTCTGTTATACATTGTGGCCTCAGCCATACAGTGTAACCTCTGCCATGCATTGCGGCCTATGTCATACATTGTGGCTTCTGCCATACATTGTGGGATCTGCCATACATTGTGGCCCCTGCTAATACATTGCAGCCCTTTCATACTCCGCGGTCTCTGGCATACCTAAAGGCCTCTGCCATACATTGTGGCCTCAGCCATGCATTGTGGCCTCTGCCATACATTGTGGCCTCAGCCATACATTGTGGCCTCTGCCATGCATTGTGGCCTGTGTCACACATTGTGGCTTCGATCGTCGTGTCCTCGGACGTGCACCGAGACTTAAGATTTACAGTGTGGCTACTGCCCTTCAGTGTAGCCTCAGTCCTTCTGCTGTCCCCCGTTGAACAGGGATCTCCGCCCCTGTTGTGGTCGTTCTGCCCCTGTCCTGCGCCTGGCATCTCTGGTCGGCGACTGTTCGCCTACTGTCTCGCCTGTCGGCCCCTAGTCGCTGCCCCTAGTAAGCTGGGGCCCACACAGAGCGGGGCCCACACAGAGCGGGGCTCACACAGAGCGGGGCCCACACAGAGCGGGGCCCATACAGAGTGGGGCCCGCACAGAGCGGGACCCACACAGAGCGGGGCCCACACAGAGCGGGGCCCTGACCCTAACGGACTGGTGTCGGAATCGGCCCGGGTGTCGAAAATCCCAACTACCTCTGGCTCCCACACATACTCGCCCCTGCATTAATCATCTGCTTAATAAGCTACATAGGTGTTGTATAGTTTTAGGTTTTTCAATAAACCTAATTAAACTTCCCAGAGTTTCATATCCCGATAGTAGGATTTCGGTGGCGCAAAGAACTTTTGTCTTCGCCCCACTCGAGCATTATTAACAATCACATTATTGTAACTATCGGGAAGATAAATCCTGACGATGATGGACGACGCGTTAATGTATAGTAAGGAGGAGCTTTATCGCTGCAGTTGATCAAGAGTCTCAAAAATTCTATTTAGTTACTTGTCAACGTGTAGAGAAACTTCTCTTATGAATAATAGAAAATCATAGCTGTTGCACCGTACATTAATGAAATATTAGTACGCATTGTTACTCATACCGGTTGGGAGACTCATTTCTCATTCTGGCGCTATGCATCCATTACTCGCCCCTATATTTCCGATGTCAACTGTATTGGAAGAAATAACAAAGAGTCTTAGATCAACTATCATTCTCGACATCTGCTTAACCATAACACATCCAAAGAATATACGTCCATCCTCTTTGAGCTCGGGCACCATAACGTGGGCTGATTTATGTACATACAGATTACTATCACTGCAGCTCAGGGTACGGTACTCGTATATGAGCTATACCGCTGAGTCTTTAATTCTCTTCTCGCAGGGCACAGCGTTGCTTCGTTTCAATTTGTCTCAGTCTTGCTCTCAGTGCCGACAAAAACAACCGCACTGTCGAAGTGCTTCAAGGTGAGCCCCAATTTCTTCTGGCCTTAGAACCTTGGTTGGAAGGTGCAAGACAGAGAAGTCGACAAAATCCAATTTCTTCACATGACAGTTACTTCTGGTGAGTTGAAAATCACCAGAAATGAACTCAGGGTATTTGAAAGCATGCAAAATTGACTGCAAGCAATTTCAAAAAAATAATTTTTGCAGAGGTAAATTCCAAACTTGAGAAGTAGTATACATTGCAAAAAAAAAAAAAACATCAAAACCGTTTTTTCCGACCCAATACATTTTTCTTCAATAGTCTTAGCTCACCTTCCATGCTTGCGCGTCTCCAACCTGAGTTTGGTTCCAAAGTCTCGTGGATTTTCGCTTCTATCGTTATCCCATATCAATTTATCACTGCTGCTGTAGCTCATATCTAAAAAAGGAGCGCAGCCAGAAATTTCTTCACTATTTTGCAGGTTATTTTGCCACTGAGTTGGCACGGTTTCGTTTACATTATACGTTTGCAGGCAGGGTACAGTATCGGCAGTTAATTACAGCTTCAGCTGTGCGAAAATTCATTGATCCCGTACAGATAAGTATGGAAAGCTAGTAGGGAGCTGCGCGTATCTGGAACCTGCGGAAGTTTATCAGAAATAGAGCATTGCGCTTCAATGAAAGCTGGCATGAAGTGTGAAAATGCATTCCAAGTTGGCAAACAAAGTTTCTACATATGGCGTGAGAGCCCTAGCAGCATCAGCCTAAATATTAAAAAAAAATGACGTCTTATCTTGCTTACCGAGATGATATCCAAGATGCCATAATTTTCGCCTATTTAATACTGATAGCGTCATGGACGTAGTGCACAGGAACTAATGGAAGAACTAATTTCCTATTTTATAGGTACGCCAGATGTTTCAAAAAACACTGGTACTGCTCCATGTAGGCTACCCTGTGTCTAAGCTCATAAAGCTGGAGCTAGCACCACCGAGCTGGAAATGAATTATTTCAATGTGCGCCTTGAATTAAATAGCTAATATATTTTGTCTGAGGAGCAAGAACTTCTCTGTAACAGGACGTGCACTGCCAGATCCTGACTCCGCTAGCGGAGACTTTTGCATTTTTAGTAACGTATCGTTTTCTATTAGAGAAATTTATGAAAGTCGGCTTCATTAGTGTAGTGGAATTGATTATAAGCTATTACAATTATATGAATTTTTTGAACCACAGTTATGCTCTGATATATAAATTTTGCCCTGACTAAACATATATTTTTGTATGAGGTTAGTTGCTACTGTTCTGAAAACCCAATTGCTGCAATTTTTTATTTTAAACTATGAATCATAGTGAAATTCTTGTCACTGCAAACAAACCGGCTTACAAGCGAAAACTTACCAGTCTGCAACGATCAGTCAACCAGTCGGACCTCCTCTACAGAGGTCTGGACAAGGAAGCAGCCTCGTGGATAATCGTCAGAAAAGTCTGCAGGTTGGTTGACTGGGAATCCTGAACAACTCGATATGGATACTTAATACGCTGGTCCCTTTTCCTCCCCTCACATTCCTTACATTACAGTCGTCAAGGATAATTTGGATGAAGTGAACAGTGTCCCGGTAACCTCTCAGTTGAAATGAAATCCCAACTCTGTCATTAAAAATCATCAATACATGCTGCACATTCTGCAGTTGAAGTCGTGGGGGCTGGTAGCAAGTTGAGTAAGCGGATGCTGCCTTTCTCTGACCCGTAGAATTCCTTGACGTCTGCAAACAAAGCCGTTGTTTCATTGTTAAACTACAAGGTAATTTGATCAAAGGAGGATTAGTACCCGAATGTTTCTCGCAAATGAAAATTTTGTCCTCATCAACAACAAAGCCTTCATGAGCTGTCATGAATTGGAAGCACATCAACCCTTTTCTGTCTCTCAGACTGATCTCTTAACAGTCGAAACACTCGGCAACTGCTCTCCAATTGACCACATTATGCATTTCGGTCCCGCAGTTGGGTCTGATTGCAAGGTGCCGCAGACCCATTTTTATATGTTATTCGATTACTTTTTCATACCTTGTTCAGCTATTTAACTTAATTCATCTACATTCAGTAATGACTGGCAAACCTGTACATAGTTCAAAAACTTCTATACGCAGCAAATTCACAATAATATCAAGATTTGAAGTGCAACTACGTAGATCAACTGCTTATGACATTTTTTGAAATATGCAGTAAAGTAAAGCTAGTGTGTAATAGTTTGTGAAATAAACAGTCTCATTTAGTAGAAAAGAAGGTTCACAAATTCGTGGTATGCTCGATTTGTAATGAAATGCCAAGTATCCAGCTGATGAAAATGTTAATGGAATTTATTTGATATACGGGCTAAGCGAGATGACCAGAACAGACAGCACCGCTGGAGGCTGAGTCGTAGCATCTTGCAGGCATGAAGCTTTGAAGCCCTGGTAGCAGTGAAGTAATATTAGCAATGGTAGCAGTGAAGGGATATAGCTTTGGCGGCGGTGAAGTGATCTGAATGATGAGGCACTGGCCACCATGAAAAGGTATCACATTGAAAGCTGTTAAGTGATACAGTATGTGTAGCTGCGAAGTGATACAACGTTGGTGGCCGTGAAGTGATACATCATTGGTAGACGTGAAATGGTACGGCATTGGTAGCCGTGAAGTGATATAACACTGGAGGCCGTAAAGTGATACAGCATTGGCGGCCATAAAGTGATACAGCATTGGTTGCTATGACGTGATAAAGCATTGGTAGCCGTGTAGTGATACAACATTGGTAGCCGTGAAGTAATCTAGCATCTTCAACAGTGAAATAATGTAGCAATGGCCGTCGTCAAGTGATCCAACATTAGCAGCTGTGAAGTGATGTAATTTCGGCCAACATGAAGTAATTTTGCTCCGGCAAACATAAAGTGATGTAACGCAGTCATCTATTAAATCATGTAGTGTAGGTAACCACGAAGCGATGTAAAAAAGTCGTCCACTAACTTATGTAATGCATAGGTACAACCACGAAGTGATTAAACATAGTAATCCATTAAATCTTGTAATGTAGGCAACCATGGTGAGAAGTACTTGTATCATATACAATATGAAGTGATATAACAAAGAAAATCATGACGTGATGCAGAGCATGGAACAACCATGGTTTCATTGAACTTAGGCAGCCATGGATTGATTCAACTTCAGCAGAAATGGAAGCGATTCAACTGAGGCAACCGTTAAGTGATGTAACGTAGGCAACCACAAAGTGGCATAGTATTTATTTCTAGGTACTGATGTGAAATGATATGGTGCAACTGTAGATGGCTCAAGTGAAGGGTTGTATGAGCCGTTGAAATACATTACAATGACATCTGAGTGCTGATACAACCCTTCACTGGTGCCATCTACAGTTGCTTTTCTGGTTCATGGCTACTAATATACTTTTATTCTGCAGTATTACTGTGGTTTTAATTAGGTTTTTCTGTATTACTCGGGATTCAATTCTTAACCTTCCTTTCCTTGCGGCCATAGGGATGAGCTCTAACGAAAGCTCTACAGTCTACTTCCATCAATTTCTGAGGCTATTGCTTCAAATCCGTCATTGAAAAAACTCATTTGTATGTGATGTTGAAGTACATTACATGTAGTATCTACTGTATCTGCCAATTTTTCCTATAAAATTTTAATGTTCCTAGAAATGATGATTTTATTTTCAATTATTTTTGGTGCCCGAAGGTATAATATATATCGTGTACCGAAGATATATGATTGCAAATTTAGATTCCCGGCTCTGCAACGCATTCCTTACGTTACGAGGAAGAAATTTATCTTTGTTTGAGGTCCCTGCGATTACTAAACTCATTTTATTAACACTTACGTAAATCGGCCTCTAGGCCCAATTCCGAGAAGCCCGATTTCAGTGTCCAGTCAAGGTATGGTGTGGCCTATATGGCTTTCCTTATGGTAATTATCATTGTCCTTCACAACACCACTCTAGTTAGATAATTCCAACACAAAGAATCAGCAACAAACTTAGCGAACAAGCACTATAGACTTCAAAATGCAGCCATGTGCCTCGAAGGAAGAACAAGACCGATTCACAGGTCCCGAAACATCCACACTGCTTCTACTTCTACTACTCGTCGCACGCTGAACTGGCCTCAGTTAGCAGAGCCAGGAATCCGGCAGTGCATGTCTTGTATAGAGTAGTCCTTTTTTCAGAGGTTAAAGTATGAATTGAGAACTCATTCCAGTCAAGCATTAAAACTTGAATCGATATTGTTTCCAGTGAGAGGAATAATTACAGAATACTTTAGGTCAAGCTCCAAAAATGGCAATGGATTGGAAAAAGATTGCAGTCGTACTCCTGGTTGTGACCCACGAGGAGGGAAAGCTGTGCGGCGCCCTGCATTTGACGTTTAGCAAGTCGCCGCGGGGCTTCTGGGGAACTACTGAAGAGATTTACGCCGTAAATGCTGTGGTCTGCGGGGGCGAGTGCCTCATGAGGTCTGGCTGCGGAGCCTTCGCGTACAGGAGCTACGAGGTACGCAATTTGTTACAGATAAATTCGTTCTTATGAGAACAGACAACCGTAGTAACTAGGCCTCTTTATGCGAGATATTCCCTCATATGCCACTTAAAAATTGAGCCCGGGAGGAAAAGCCATGATTCATTTTTTTTTTTTTTTTCTTTTGTCGCAATTTTTTTTCTCATTTACACCCCATGTCAGGCTATTAGCTAAAGAAAACTTAGAAACATAAAATGTTCATCATTTTTTGGAAAAGTCTGATACTTCTAAGATATATTCGAGTTGTTGAATTGAAGCTCATCCTCAATTACGATCACCTCACTCAGAGTTATTCTAATCTTATAAGCGTCCTAGCATTTTGTTCAATATTTAGGTGTACCACGGTATTAGCCTAATACTGCAGAAAAAAAAATACTTCAACGGAAAATCCAATCATGAAAAGAGTTTGAAAAACTATTATATGGACAATCAAGCTTATTGACGAACATGAACATTTATTATACGAACAAAATAACGAAAAAACCTAAAACTTTGATTTTTTTTTGTAATAAAAAAAGATTTTTTTAATCTAGGGAATCTGTCTTTTTATATACTGGAGATGAATTGATTTTGCTTGCAGTCGACTTAAGCGCCTTCTTTGGATTTATATTGTTTGCCATCCTTGCAAAGAACTTGCTTTAGAATTCCCAGTAGCTCTCGATTGGGTTCAAGTCGGATGAAAATGGAAGCCAGACCATCTAACTTTCACCACTGAAGGTTGCGATGACGAGAACATTTGCGCTGTTTTTGCTGCGTGAGATGGAGCACTGCCGTGCTGAAATATCAACCTGTGGCGCTGATGCACTAATGTACCTTCAAGCTATAAGACCAAGTTGCGTCAAGAAATCGACGGTAATCCGCAGAAGTGATTTTTACGCCATCAAGCTACCGAAAAGGTTCAATTATTACTACATTTCTAGTTATTTCCACCCAAATCATTATACCTCCTCCTCTCTCTTGCCGATGAAAATGTGCCGATTTTGCTCTTTTCCAACCCATCCTTTCCCCATTCGTCAGGTCCATGTAGAGTTATCCTACTTTCATCTGTATCATTCATGTCTGTTTTCGCGTACTCCTGTGCCCAGTGGAACCGTAATTTTTTATTTCAGCGGTAAGTGGACTTTGCTTTTCAGGTTTAAGGTTCTTCCCAATGTCCCCGTAGCGACCGACATGGTGTGTTTGGCACATTTGGCAGAACAGCTGAAGCAAAATTTTTCTCCCGGTGTCTGTAATTGTTTCTTGAACAATTACCTCCGTATAGAACGAAGGTGCTCGGTTCATACTGTTTTTAGCGCTCCACAATCTGATCGAGATCTGATCGATTGGCTGTGCTGTCGTTTTGGAAGGCATTCCATTGAGTCTACCTATTCTAGCGAAATTCTTCCAGCAGCTATTTTCGTGACACGCCTGGACGTCAAATTACGTTTAATATCTCATCAAGGAAGACATCGATGTCAACGAGTACAGTTGTTGTTATAAGAGCAAGACTCGAACATAAAAATTACAAAGACAATAAAGCTGTTGATAGATATCAAACGATAAATTAATTAGTGAAGCTTATAGCACACCACAAGGTACAGATACTTAAAAAGTACTTTTGATCTTGTGCTGTAGTGCGATATTACTGTGTTAGCGAGTCAGATTTACCATTCAGGAGGTAAAAGTGGGTCTCTGTAACGTAGGCTCCTTTTCCTCAATGGGGATTGATTCGCTATATGCGAATTCACCTTATGTGTGTTTCTCTGAGACGCAACTCTGGCATTAATATAGCGAGAGCTTGGTGTACACCGCACAGCTTCGGAATTAATATGATCATTGATATTACGTAACAGAGCAGTGCATAAATATAGCGAGAGCCTGGTGTACACCGCACAGCTTTGGAATAAATATGATCATTGATGTTACGTAAACAGAGCAGTACTCGGTCTCTCTCTCCCGCTCTCTGAGTGGCTAGATAACTTTTATGTGAATATCTCTGGTCTTAAGGGAACATACTAGCCAAACACTTCAAGCTATCGGTTAGGCCTAGAAGCATTGACAATCCGAGAATCTTGTAGGTTAGGAGGCAAGGCCTGGTTTTCCTAATAAAATACTGAAGATCATTTAGCAGAACCAGGAATTGCCTTCTTAACCTACAAGGTTCTCGGCCTAATCGATGGCCTCAAGTGTTGGCTAGCTTGGCGAAACGGGCTGCATTTGAAGACGTGCTGTGCTGTACTAGAGTGGTGATCGGTGGTGGTGGCGGACTAA
Source organism: Parhyale hawaiensis (assembly GCA_001587735.2). Classification (NCBI taxonomy): domain Eukaryota; kingdom Metazoa; phylum Arthropoda; class Malacostraca; order Amphipoda; family Hyalidae; genus Parhyale; species Parhyale hawaiensis. The sequence goes on from LQNS02278138.1 coordinate 6,853,999, forward strand.
GGAAGGACCGTAGAAATATTTTAGTAAATTTTATCAAGTTAAATGTTGGTTTCATTCCGCGTAGATTTTTACAGAGTGGCAGAGAGCCCATTGGATGTCCTCCAAAAGTCAGAAATGTAACTGAAAGTCCACGTTGAAATCCTTCCGAAAGGTCACAGTGTCCCCGAAAAGTCACAAAAATTACAGCAGAAAGGCCCAATATCTCTCTCTCTCTCTCTTCATCTGTTTCCAGCGATTATCTTCTGCATGAAATTTTCGAGAATTTTTGGGGAAATCAGTGGCACTTCCTGCGTAGCAAATGACCTGGTCTCTAGCTCGAACCAACGATGAATCTCAATGAGTGTTTGATTTCGTGTTTAGTTGAGGGAGTGTAGGAAGCTGAAATCAGGGAATCGCTTTTCCAAATACAGTAGAAAGGAAATGGGTTAGCAAACCCCAGTACCTGTCACGACTTGATGGCGCTGAAGGTGCAGCAGATTTCGGTCTGCACTCCTCTTTAACGGCAAACCCTCAGTGCCATTAGTTCTAATGTACCTCTACACGGCTCATGGGTTGGTTTATCCGTGCATATCGCATGCGACTTTTTCTCTTTCAGGCAAAGCCTTGCATCATTTTCACTGAGGAAACATATAAGTCCCAGGGAGAACTGGGGGACTTCTACAGCGGCGTGTCCCTCTCTACTGGTCAATCATTGTTCAGGATGCCATCGCTCGCTGGTCAGGACCTGTCACCGCAGTAAGTTACAACGGCGACTTCGGCCGTTGTCTTCCACCACCTAAGTGGTGGGTGCTTCTTTACGGGAACCGGGATCGTTTCTAGAGAAGATTTCGAGAAATGAAAAAAGTGAATTTGCAGTTGCAATGTTTGAGTGGCACTTCAATAAACAGGAAGCTTACTGTGCACGAGGGCCTAGATCTAGCAAAGTAGACAAAAGCTTGTAAAGTTATATTGCCCTGCCCCTGTTGTATCTTACCTCTACAAGTTTTAGTTCATTTACATATAAAGGCCATCAGGGGTATATTCTGGAGGGCCCTTTCCATACCACAATATATTCGGGTTTCACAACCCCAAGGGACCCTAATGCCTTCTCCGCAAGGGATGTTGCAGGTGGCCGCAGTTCCTGCTGCAAGGTTAGTTTCGTAAAGTTAGATAAGCGCTCAATACTTCCTCTTCTTTTTCGGGAAGTGAGCCACTGATCGAGGTGGCCGACCTAATATCGCTGGACTCCTACCTTTTTGTTTTTCATTTCCTTCCCCTGCGTGGCGTAGCTGAGCAAAAACGCTCAGCCGTGCCCGGGGGTTGGAGATGCACAACTTGCGCCCTTTTCCTGTCAGTAGCGCACTGACCACTTAGAATCTTAGGCCTATCGGCAGAAAGGCCAAGACAAAAATCATTTAAAATTTGAAACGTGCCGTACTTCGCGACCAACTGGCGCACGAGCCTGTGTCAAACCACAGGAATAGATCGGCGCGATATAGTGAAAAAACTATTTGGCAACATCTCGAGCCTGGCAAGAGGCAAGAGGCAGTGTGCTGTATAATGGTGACGACTTGCAACAAGTCTTGTCGGGTCCGCTGGATCAAGTCTCACTCTGGCTCGTAGGTCCAGCCAGTGTCTAACTTCGACTGTGCAACCATAAGTACTTGTACCATGCCGACATTTGCAGAGAAATTGTTTCTATGCTAAGTGAAAGAGGGAACATAACTATGTCTTGCCCAGGTTTAGCTGCCTCACTAAAAGAGCACTCGGTGGAGTAGAACTACAATAGAAGATCAGGCACTTGTAGCGTAACGGTACATCCTGATTACATACGTTTAAGAGCGACAGCAATGAGTGCATATTTGTTCATTTTACTCATCGGTTGATTAATAAAAATAAATTTTCCATCATTCACAGCGATCATCGAGCTCAGTGCGAAGCCCTTGGCCTCTCTCTCGTCCAGTTTCCAACCAACGTGCGAGATCTCATAATGACCCAGAGCCACGGTAACTTCCAGTACGACCTGGAGAAGGCATCCGATGCTGCCCCACTGACTACCATGGATGGAGCGCCTGTGGACGACAGTCTGTACGTCATGGAGTCAAACAAGGACAGGCACTTTCGTCCCCAGTGCATCGCTGCCCGCTACAACTGGCTCGAACGAAAGAACTGCACCAAGCCACTCACTGGCAGCGTTGTGGTGTGCCAGTTTGCTTAAACTCCTCAGTATTGGACTTACATAGTAACTTAGGACGGGGCCCCATCAAAGTAACAAGCTATGTTCGAGGCAATGAACTTGCTGCATGAAGCATTTGGTGCCGAGTACAACAATCTACTATCCCCATCGACTCAATCCAGATCTCACGACACACTGTGCACTACTGTCGGTCACAAACAACATATCTTTTGCTAAAATAGCGTAGCTTGTTTTGTTGGTAGAGCTTCCGACTTATGAACTTATAGCGGTAACTTTCTGAATTATTTTCGATTTGTATGATATGTTTTGCAGAGTTTTGTTCGGCTTTGGTGTTTTGCGTTCAACGCCCAGAACCGATGATATCTTCGGTGAAATGAGACCAATTATGCAGTTTGAATGTTTTATCACTGTCTTCCGCAATGCTATTCATAAATGCACCCACCTGCAGCAGTGAAAATGAAGTTCAGCTGTAGCAGGGAGCCTGTACAGATATTGCGCATGAGTATTTCCTCATTGATGCCAGTGCGCAGTTAAAGGAACACACCAGTTTCACAGTATTGCTGTGGTGAACTTGGCAAGCTTTGTTATTGACACGTTCCCATATGCCTCTCCGCTGTGCACAAGGACCGGGTCGGGCCGATTCGACGATCTGAAGTCCTTGGACCAGAATATATTTGACCAAACAACACATGCACATACAGTATTTCGTCACGTGAGCTGAGACACCGTCTGCTAAACGGTGAAATCTCCATTTTTGGTTATTTCTGGCAACCAAATAACTCTCGCGGCCAATATAGTTTCATTGTTGGTTGTGGTTAATTAACCTGTAGCCAATTTTTAACCACACTACCAGCATTGCTTGCCATTTGAAATCTCAACATCAAACATCACGGAAGCGGGGACTTTGCTGTAGACAAGAAGTGTTTCTCTAAGCGTCATGGCGAAACCAGCAGTACGATTATTTCGCTGGTTAGGGCCGGGTGTACCCCGAAGGTTTCAGAAATAAAAACAACTGACGATTGGAGGATAACTACTCAAAGACACGTCAAACAAGTGAAGCCGACGCACCTCTCTGAGATACCGAGCAAGTCAAATCGAATGGACTAAACTTATTATGAATTTGACGGATTAATTAAACTGTTGCTCCCTTCGTTAAGAGAATTGACTGTCCAGGCGAAGGAAAATTAGCCATGATATAGGAAATTGAGACAGGCACCCCGGCACCTCCGGCTGAGTTCGGTTTCAGGTATTCTTCTGCAACTGATCGCAATCTTTCTAGGCAGAAGTAAGTTCCCTGCTATGCCGAACGTAATGGCGTTACTTTAACACTCTAACACGATTCCGAGCGGCGACGCAAACGCTTTTCTCTGAAGTTCCTGAGAAGTCAAGTCTTGTAGACTTAGCTTGACTTGATTTTCAGGAGCCGGTAGTCTGTAATGCGTTTCAGCAAAACCTTACAGAATATTGCAACTGTAAACCAGTGTTTTGTTGTGCCTATATTTACCCGAGTCTCCACAGTTCATCTTTACTTCTATGTAAAGTATAGCAAATATCATCCCCAATTTCCTAAATATGTTACATAAATTTATTACTGTCTATAAACGTACAATACTCTAACTTGAAGGTGATTAGAAACGTAATCCGACTCAGAAATGTCTAATATTCAACTATCTTAATTTAAGTTTCAAGAGCGATACGAAAGTTATACAAAAGAAATTCAGAGATGAACTACCGCCCTCAGGTAACAAATGCTTGCGTGTGGTTGAGCTTTTAACTTGCCGGCTTGATTTACAATAATGAGGTCGGTGCTAAAGGTTATATCAATTTATAATTTAAACTGAGAATGGAAAACTGTGTTTAAAAACTAATAATTCATAACTATAAGGTCCTTAATTTGCTCTTGCTCTATGTAACTTGACTGCATCTGTCAATCTGAAATGTGACTCTAACTCATTTCAAGTCTCTTTCCGCGATGACAACACAATGGAGACTAGTTATATTGGCGTGATTGTTGTCTAAAAGTTCATAGTGGATGATCCCTTCAATACCACACCATATGTACAACATGATCTTTTTGGGATATAGTCTTGCTTTCGGTCGCTGAATTGGTCTTCCTCCTCGATTTATCCAAGATCGCCGGCGTTTAACGTTGTGGTAGAAAATCCACATCTCATCACCAACACAAAAATGGTGTGTAAAGGTGTTGTGAAAGCAAAAAATATCACAACAAACAGGCTGTCGCTGGTTCTCAGGAGGCAGTCCGTGTAGGGACCGTATATTCCAGCAAAAGAAGCTAAAAATTTCCCATTATGACATATTTGAATAATATTAATTGACACATTAGTTATTTAAACTTCCTCTCAAACAAATCACTTTTGCAACGATCTGATATCAAACACAAGCGGTCATGGCCAATTCATTTTCGGCGAAAAGCAACGAAAAGCTTTTCGCCGAAAATAGATTGGCCATGACCGCTTGTGTTTGATATCAGATCGTTGCAAAAGTGATTTGTATGAGAGTAATGTTAAATAACTTATGTGTCAATTAATATTATTCAAATATATCATAATACGAAATTTTTAACTTCTTTTTTTTCTGGAATATATGGTCCCTACACGGACTGTCTCCTGAGAACCAGAGACAGCCTGTTTGTTGTGATATCTTTTGTTTTCAATTATCTTTCCCCAGCTGTAGTGACGGTGCCTTTTCGGAAATCAGTCGCTGTTCATAGGGCGGCCCGATTAATGGACGGTGGTACTATGTGTGAAGAGTATAAACGCTGATTATGAAGTTCATAAGTTTCCCTGTATTTTGCTGCAAGGAGCTAAGAACTGACATTCAAAACTTGAAGAGGCAATGAAGTTGCTTGCATACGCTGGCACTCGGGTATCTCTTGATGTAACCATATATTTCAGTTTGATGGAGTGAAACATTTTCCTCCACTTTCAACACTCTTGATCGCACACCCTAACCGAAATGTGCGGTCCAGTGGGCTTAGTATTTTTTAATCCTGTAGCCCATACATTCCTGTGCATGCAGTTCTCTCAGTGAAATTATGCTATTAGTTTTGTTTACCTTTAGTCTCAACTTATCGGCTCGAGGTCACCAGTCTATGGCCTTTTGCAATGTTTTAGATTTCAGCTCATATATTCTTTGTTAACTGTTTTACATTACCACCGTCTGTATTCAATATACAGTTTCACCCGTAGTCCTTACTTTACACTCTTACGCCTTGATGGGTCCAAGCCGAAGTGAACAAGCTTTCTTGATAATTCTTTGCACGATGGTGGGGACCGCAGACAAAGCGACGCAGGCGGGCATTTCTTCTTTATTTTATGAAAAAATTAACGATATCGATGATGTCACAACTGATCGCTTGCATTAAACCGAATGATCGTATCGACGATACCAGTGCTAATGAGATATCGTCAGCTGCGCCCCTATCTAATATTGAGAGCGTAACGGTCGTACTAAACGCAGGAATGAACTAAGGAAGGAACGGAGGAAGGAAAGATATTTCTCTGTCTGCGGTAGAGACGGTACCACATTGCTCTTGTAGAAGTGTTCACCCTGACCTGTATTGATTATTAAGTAAATATGCTGGCTGGTGTAAAATTATTGTTATTATTAAATCACACCAGGCTGGCAACGTGGAAAGGGAGAAGCTCCATGAGATTGACAAAACCCCATGCAACCAGCCCAGCGAGTGAAGAAAAATAAATATGAAAGGAAGAAGAGATTCGAGATAACAAAATAGCTCTGTGTACAGATCGTTCAAAGCTGCCAATACCTACACGAGCAAAGACAAAGCCATCAAGACTATTCCAAACATCCATAGACGATGGAAAAAAACGAACGAGAATACTGCCCCGTATGGCATCGTAACGGCTCCAAAGCAAACTCATGAAGAGAACCAGTACGCCCAGTATACTTCACTCGACGAAATGGCTCCTGTAAATGATCAGACTGTGGATGACTAGGGCAATTACATATTTTATGCAAAAAGCGTACCCCACAAACTCTGTGACGATGCGCCAGATCACAAGGCACAACACCATCAGCATTAGCGCCCACGACTAACCACTTTGTCAAGCAAACACAGATGACAATCGGCAACAGAACCCCAAACTACGGAGCAGTATTCCAGAAGAGGGAGGACATATCAATTATAGCAACGACGTCTCAATTCTACCAAGCCAAACACCCTCCAAGCACGCCTAACAAATCCAATTTTCTGTGATACACGTGAGGCAACCGAACGATTGTGGGGCTCAAATGTCAACTTTGGATCATATTGACACCCAAGAGTACCAAGTCATCAACCACAGGAAGTGATACGCCATCCAGCATCTTTGCAGGGAAAGGAGGTCTCACTATACGTGAACAGGACACGAGCATGGTCTTGCCCGCATCTAGCCCATCCCTCATCCAGAACACAAGGAACCGATCACTTCCAAATCATGCTGAATGGATTCTGAAACCTCCAACCTATCACTACGCTTATCGTGAACATCCAGCAAAGTAATATCATCAGCGTAACCAGCAAGTAAATTTCTAATAAGATGAAACGGGTCTGCTGTATATACGATGAATAACAAAGGGCCTAGAACACTACCCTGTGGGACAGCACAAACCACATTCAAAACCTCAATACTCTTCTCAGCAACCACCACACATTGACGTCTGTCAGATAAAAACAGACTAATTACCGCGAAAACTGAACCACCAATACTGTGAGCATATAGCATAGCAGACTCACTATCATCAATCATACAGGTCAAGGAAAAGCATGTGCTACAATTGTCATTTATTTTTTACTATATCTTGTAGTAGCACCTTACAGTACATCCAGTTATGATGAAGCTGCACTTCGTCTTCATTATCCCATATTCGCAAATAATTTATGGATGAATCACTCTCTGATCGGAGGCTACATAGTGAGGTTAGTAGTGCATCATCTTATGGATGAAAATTGATTTTGGTAACACATGCCCAACGCCATCATCACCTAAAATAGATGAATCTCTACCTATCTGCTTCACTCAACTTATGGACGCATGACAATGTTCCATGCTATATCATTAAGTAGAGACCGAGAAACTAGTCAATACCACATTGTGTACTTATATATGCATGTTTCTGTAATAGAATAATAAAATACTATTATAATGGCCAGAGCATAATAAAGTATTTACTCGTAGAACCCGTGCCAGTTTAGGGTTAATTATTGTTTTTGCTTTCCAAAATGTTAGAAACATAGGATGCACTTCTATAACTTAACCTAGTTTTACCAAACGCAGCTCTTTTAACCTATAATCCACATCATGTCAATTGACGCTCGTCACTTAACCCTGACGAACTCCGTCATACATGTACTATAAAACGCATCCGTCTCCGTAACGCAAGTCGTCTAACTCAAAGACCGTGGTCAATCCAAACTCACGACGTTTATCGTAGAGTACATCGTTTAACTTGAGGCAACTTTACTAAAGGCATGTTCGATTTGGCCGTGAAATTAAGCCGTCTAGGCTTGACTCGTCCTAAACTTTGAACAGAAGTCTTAGCACTGTCGAGTCGAATCGTGCAAGTACTAGACGCAACCCTATTATATTCGGCCGGCTAAAAATTCTACTTTTTTAAGCTACACTGTCTTGGAAGTCTTTAGATTAAATCGATCACGAGTGTCTGTGGTCTGAAGCGTATATACAAGTTAGCACAAACAGGCAGCAGGATATCTAAGATTTCGTTATTCATAGTCGTGTAGAATCTCGAAGTGAACCCGTGACAAGTACAGCATCCCCATTAGAATCGATTACACTCTTTCGCTTGCCCTTATACAGGAATATCTCAAGTGAAACTTTTGACGCCCAGTCGATCAGGCCCTACTTGACGCGCAGTAAAATTTACTAGGGAATTTCTAACCCAAATAGAAAGGGCACAATTTCATAATTCTGAAGCCGTGCAAATCCACGCAAATAAAGTTCCATGCCCTTGTACCTCAAAATTAATGTGCTGCAATGACAGGTTTTGAGTGTAATCCTTACAAAATCTTCTCAACGTCATGCTAAAGTGAACTTTCAATGAGCCATCAGTTCACTTAACTCCTGTATAGTTAAAAAGGTGCAAGAAACTCAACCCATTTCCTCAATAATTGATTCATGGCGCCGAATGCACTTTTTAGTCAGTTTAGGGGATTTCTTTAGACATCGTGCTTTTACATCAAAAATGCTTCAGAATGAAGTAGTTCAAAATAGCTCGCATCGCACCGTATCCTAGCTACGGATTTTCCCATCAACACTAATATAATAAACACCGTTTTGTGTTTATTTGTTTACTAGTGGCCCTTGCCGTCATTATAAATGGCGGCCAAAAATTAACACTTCACCAAAACCCCCGCCGTGTTTTGGGCTTCCTCATTTTTCTCTTATCTAATACTGAAGAAAAAGATTCCAAGGTACCCAATTTTTTTTCCTCCTTTTGAAATCTGAATTTTCTCCTATCTTATTCCCATAGGGCGTGACAGGAAAGATATAAATATATATATATAAATAAAAACACGACGTGAATTTTATATAGTTCTGATATATTTATATGTAGGCATGTTTCAGGTCACGCTCTTGAAAAAATAGATGGGCAAAAAATACACCAGGATGCAGATTTTCTAAATATGTTGCGTTTTCATGGAGATCGGTGACCAGGTTGCAGATGGCGAAAGCTGGCTCCTTATTCCTTTCCCTCAATGTTCTTCTTGCTTGAAACACTTCTTGGAATCGAAAGAATAGAGATCTTACAGTTTTATTTTATAACTTTTTCCATAGATCAAACAATATATTTGTTCTCAGTTTACCACGTACAAATTCAGAAAATAATCAACGAAGGGCGAACGAGGCGATAATTTTTTTCCGGTAGTAAACATTTTTTTTCCGCTTGCCGTGTTCCTTTTTACGGAGATGATTCTCTATTTTGACGGCCACAGCTGATTTCACTTCAACACAAAATCTTCGATGTACTGAAGGCTGGTTCAGTATCATGGATGCGCGGGGGGTAATTCATTTAAATTCACTGAAGCTTGCTGCTTTTCAGTGTAAGACTTTGCCGCATGTAATCCATGGTGGGAGACGACTGTGCTTCTTACATGAATTAAAAGAGAGAACACTTATCTTATATCAAAATTTGAGACGGTTGTTTTTTCCTATCCTTTAGAAGCATATTAGTGACAAAGGTATATAGTAAATGAAGACGGGTCGTCTCAAATTCTTTGTTGTCATTCTTGACAGCACGGGCACCCTAGTATATGCGTATTAATGAAACCCCAGCAACGTGAATGTTACAAGATATGAAAATCGGTACGGTACGTATGATAGGTGTAAAATGAACTTCATGTCTTTGCTTCGAAGCTAACTAAAAATTTCTTCAAGAGCCAGCAAAAGGAAGACAGCTACGGTTGAACTTCCTTCCAACCACTATGGTTCTTGAAGTTCACGGACCACATAAGCAAAATGGTAAAACCATGAGAATGCCCCAGGCAATCTTGAGTAACGGCGTGAATTTCCTCATTATACTACTGATCACTCCTCCAGCCTTACGCATTCTTAACATGATATCAAATTAGTCCTGAAACCAAGATATCTTTTTTAACATAATGGATATATTGCCTTTTGTCACTCTTAACATCAACAAAAGTTCCTGTAATTTTGTTGAAGATCTGCCCGTAACTATTTGTGTTATGGCCTCACAAACAATACGAAAATATAAGGTGACCAGAGAAACGGAGGAGCCATTTTTATTAAATAATACCTTTTGTCATCTCCAACAATTCTTACAAATTTCATCAAGATCCGTGTTCTACTATTATTATTGTTGCTATTAGCGTGACCCGTGGAAATTCCACGGTTGGAATGTTTTCACTTTCTAAAATGAAGCAATCCAAACCTACGTTTATATAACTCACTTTAATTCGACCAAACACAGATTATCAACCTAACCTAGCCCATATTTAGCGCCTATCTTTTAATAATTACGGACTGCTTTTCACCTAAAGTTTGCTGCATACGGGAGTCGAAACATGCGAATGTTTCTCCATTTCTTTCCCATTACGCTGCTGTGTAGGCAATTTCGGCTTGTTTAATGTAATTGTACTAGTGGATCCGTACGTAAAAAAAATCACGCCATAATCAATATTTGTGCTTAGTATACATAGATAGGGCGGTGTGGAATTTTCTTTTCCCTGACTTAGTTCTTCATTGATCCTTTATCGTACTTGCATCATTAGGTCTTATCTTCTCTTACTTGCCGTTTCCACATTTTCCCGCTCACACTTATCAGCAGCTCATATTTCTTCCTTTAACTTTTCTGTCTCTAGTCTTGCTTGATATTGTGTCGCATGGACGCATCATCCCTCTCCATTGGTAGCACATCTTTGTTCTCGAGGCTGTAGTAGTCTCATTCTTCTTTCACGTGCCCTATCCTCCAGTCTCCGACTTCTTCAACGTGCGTCTTCCATAGTGAGAGGAAAAGTAAAATCTTGAGTAAAACACTGCCATAAACTTGGATGCTATACTCCAGTCAGCTCAAAGGCAATGTAAGCGCACGGTAGCCAAGATACCGTACCGTCTTCGAAACTCAAATAGCTGTTTGCTTCCTCGAAGTCCAGAAATTTTTGACTTGTGAAGAGAAAACTGTTTCGTCAGAAAGGCAGTAAGCTAGAAAAATAATTGTCTACTACCCGTGAAAAATCATAGAATCGTGAGCTCTCCGTTGATCATCTGCCGAATCTATACGTTGTAACCTGAGAGAAAAAAAAGTTAGAAAATTGGACTCCGGAAGCTGCATATATATTGTTCTGATTTCAACAAGTTTTCAACAAAAAAGTGCTTACAAAAACTACTTAATCTCCGGCCCCGGCAGTTATTCCACTACAGCGAGAGTCACTTGCTCAGTTTCAAATCTCTCTGTGAATTTGTATTAAGTTTCAATTCGCAGTTGTTCACATTTCGAATCTAGGTGTCTTAATAGATTCAGCCGTTTTCATCCGCACAGAAACATGTTTTCCAAGAAAGGGGAGCGTTTCCATATTTCGACTCGTACGCAGGAGGCCTAACGTAGTCCGTGTGTACACAGATACTATACATGTCACTAGTGACCTCGCAGATGTTTTATCAGCAAATTTGTCGCTCTTGTTTTTCATAATATAGACGTAAAGATAGCATAACAGCATACATAGTAATTTCACTCTTCGGTGGTACTTTTCTCATTGGTTTCTTCCATATTTACACGCTTTCGCTAACCTTTGTTTCTCATCTTCTGAAGATATTATTTTTTAGGCTTCCATATTTTAGTATTTTTTTTATCGGTGTATTCGATGATTTCAATTCAGCAGCGGGACATGTGGCTACTTTGCACTCTATCTGTGCGATAGTTTTCCCATAAGATAAAGATAAAACAGGCTGAGCAACTTTTCAATAATAAATTCATTTAGCCAAAAGCTCTTTTTTCTGTCAGCTTACGTAATTTCTTTAAACCTGATTCTTTCACTTCAAAAATGATTTAAAATGAAGCAGTTTAAAACAGCTCGCCGCACAGTATTCTGGAAACAAATTCTCTCATATTTGGATGCGACCTCAGCAACGTGGATATTTCAAATATAAAAGCGGCATGGTATGTAGGCATGATACGTGAAAAAGTTACTCCATGTCTTTGCTTCAAAACTGATTGATTTTTTTTAAGAGCCCGCGAAAAGAAGGCAGACATCATTGAGCTTCCTCCCAGGGAAAAGCAGAACTTCTGGCAAGGAAATTTGCCCCTAGTTATTACTGAAAAGCGTAACGTTCAGATACTGGACGAAGGGATGGAGCTTCAATCAGAATATGATGTATATATTGAATAGTTGATGTAACAACGGCGATATAACAGAGGTACAAAGAGCAACTATAGGGACACATAGTTCATATGTTGCTAGAAACTTGGAACCCTCGCACTGAGGTGTTCCCTCAGAGGATGAACGCGCATGGGAACAGCAAGTCGGGAAAGAAGTGGAAGAACAGATGGAACTTAGATCAGTAAGAGTAGGAACTTGGAAGGAAGCAAAGTCGACATGAAAGAGAGACGTCTCGAAAACCTACAGAGTCACACTGGCATTGCGACTCCCCATAACCTAGGATGAGCGAACGTAACTACTCTAACACTTTATCCTATGATCCATACTATGCTCCCGGAGGGGAGAGTAGATTGGACAAAGACTGGACCGAGTCCATATCGCAACTCTGAAAGTTATGCACTAATAATCACATTGACTAATATACAGTATATTCAAACTCACAAGGGGGTCACCGGATCATCACCAAATTGTTATCATTCATGTATTTCAGCATTGCTAACAATTTCTGCAAATTTCATGAAAATTCGTGCATAACTTTTTGAGTTATGTTACCGACACAGAAAAACAAACACGTGACAAAGGGGCTGACTGAGTATCAGAAAAAAAAAAATGGCCAGTTGCTCTTCGCAGCATTCCCAACAATTCCAAAATATTTCATGAAGATCCGTTCACAACTGTTTGAGCTATGTTATGAAAACAGGCGGATAAACATTCAAACATATTGTTGGACGGATCTTCATGAAAAGTTATTCATATATTCCTCCTAACTCACCTAACATTTTCTGTAATTTTAATAAAGATTCGATCACATTTTTTTGGAAATGTCATGGTGACAGGCAGACAAACCTACAGGCAAACTCGACATAAACATAACCTCTTCGGTGGATCTAATAAATATGCGCACCTATTTAAAAGAGAAGCAGTAGCTTCTTTCATTCAAAAGTGAAATTAGGGCTATAGAAAATTAAAAATACCTAAGATGACGCTAAACTGCTGAAAGAATGAATGAAATTCATAATGAAGGATCCGAAAACTAGTTAGATGAATGGAAAGAGGAAAAAAGTGCAACCAGAATGTCCACCCCACCAAAAGTCTCCAAAATTAATCAAATAAACATCAGGATTGACGAAAGAAATACTTCGGCACGCACTTTCCAATTTTGTGTTGCACAAAAGTACATCACCACTGAAAATTGTTCTAATGTGAGAGAGAGAAAATGCATACTGTTAGCAAACGTAACGAAAAAAAAAAATCAATGTCTATATATCACTTGCAAGTATGTTTATCTGTAAGCCATTTTATTCTACACTTGAAAGAAACAGAGACGCAACTTAGGTGAGGTTGAAGATTGTGACCATCCACAAAGGCTGTGTTGACATTTCCGACAGGCAAATTCTGGACCACGTCGCATATGATAGCACCTGTTAGGAAGCCTGAAAACTGGCGGCACTTCTGCATCTCCAAACCTCAGAATCCAAGCCGTGTAGTGATCTACAGTTTTTTTTTACATTCTCGTGAATCATGACTTTTACTTTCTGCCCATATCAGAAGTGTGTTTTTGCTTTCACGATGTGAAAATGTAGCAGATGATCAACTAAGTATAGAGTAAGCTCTCTTTTTTTTAGAGCACACCAGAACTGCGAATAGAGTTCTATCACTGTATTTTTTTTTTAACTAGATAACTTTCATTATCGAACAAAACCAACTTGGTGGTAGAGTGAAAAACAAAATGAAGTAAAATATACCGTTGTGTAACGTAATTGCACCTGAGCGATGCAGGAGCTCCTGCTGAAAATATTTATATTCTTATTCGTATCGCTGAAGAGAAAGCAAGAATGACATGCACCACGGAAATGAAGCCGAGAGAGCATATCTTTCATGACGATTTAATTTGGCTACAGAAATGTTCCCTTCACAAGAAATTTAAACGAAAATATAATAAAGAAGAGCACTCTGAGAGCGCATACCTCCGCCAAGAACGGTTATGAAAAATGAAAATGGGGTCTGAGACAATGATTTTCTTCGCATTAACACAAAAATCTGATCATTTGTGCCCTTCAATAGCGTTAAGAGCTTCAGAATTTTTTTTGACGACCCGTTCATAACTTTTTGAGTTATGCTGCTAACAAGCATTATGACAACATGAGTCAAACATACAAACAAACCGATCTGCACCAAAATTTGATCATTCAAGTCTTTAAACAATACTAACAACTCCTATTAATTTCATAGAGATCCATTTATTATTTTTTGAGTTATTGTGCTAACAAGCATAAAACTGAGGACATTGAGAAACAAACAGATCATTACAAAAATATGGTCATTTATTCTTTATAATACACCTAACGACTCATGTAAAATTCACAAAAATCAGTCCATAACTTTTTGAGTTATAGCATTGAGAAAATTGAGGCCGACAAACAAACGGATGAACGGATCTTCACCAAAAGTTAATCATCTGTTCCTTCTAACATACCTAACAATCCCTGTTAAGTTCGTCAAAATCGGCCCATAACTTTTTCAGTTGTCTTGATGACAGACAGACAGAAAGACACAGAGACAAACAAGCACGACAAAAATTGGCGGAGGTAATGAAGAAGTATCATTGTGAATACTTCACCACCATCTTTTCACGAGCAGATAGGGTAGTAAATAAATCTATACACATCGTAGCAAGTCAATCTATGAATACACGTTGTTTTTTCTAATGTCATTAATGATATTTTTTTGCCGCTGCTCAAAGGCCGAACCTCAAACGCTCCTAGAGAAAGAAGAATCTCCAGCGTGAGCTCTGCTTCCTCCATGTGAAGTGGTCGTTGGGTGGGACGGAACTCTGAGCCAAAGTTGAGCGATATGAAACTGGGTTGGAAAAATTCGCTATAAACAAACAAGGGTCTTTATTGCAGTGCAACATGTAACACGAACAATGCATATGACAACGTTTTACATCAAATGATCACAAGTTCACATCTAGAGAAGCACTTTAGTTCGACAAAATACAGATGAAGCGATCAATGAGCAGTGATTTTTCTACGGCTTAAGTGAAACCGATTTACCAGCCGTAATGCTTGATGTGTTCCTGAAATTATTTCGACAAGATTTTAGGAAAAATTATTCGCGAGAGTCAGTGACAACGAGGAATGTTGCCTTTGCTGGTAAAACATCTGCAAAATCCATCGGTGATAATCATCGTGTCTAGAAAGGTTGTGGGGGGTGACTTAGAATGGACGGGCGGCGACTTGGAAACCACGGGCTACGTTAAGCCCGCTGCGCACGAGTCGGAGAGCAATAGAAAATGCTTCTCGCATATGGAACACAGGCATGAGTGACTGGTTAGCACAACACGTAAAAACAGAGAGAAACAAAGGAGGTACGGCCTGCCAATAGAAACATGGAATCGGTGCTCCAGGCTGTTGCCACACAGGGTTAACGCGCATGGCAACAGCAAGGCCGGGGCCCGCACTCGAGACGAGCGACGTGCATCGCGACAAATTTGTTGCACGACAAAATGTAACGGAGGGTACAGCAGTCTGCTGCCCCCACCGCCGCAACTGCGATGCCTCGCGACACCCGTGCATTGCTGCA
>LQNS02278138.1:6904769-6932044 GCA_001587735.2 Parhyale hawaiensis
GCAATGCGATTTTTAAGGGAGTCGTGTTGCAGCAATGCACGGGTGTCGCGAGGCATCGCAGTTGCGGCGGTGGGGGCAGCAGACTGCTGTACCCTCCGTTATATTTTGTCGTGCAACAAATTTGTCGCGTTGCACATCGCTTGTCTCGCCTGCGGGCCCCGGCCTTACTGTTCCCATGCGCGTTAATCCTGGGTGGTAACAGCCTGGAGCACCGATTCCATATTTCTATTGCCAGGCCGTACCTCCTTTATTTCTCTCTGTTTTTACGTGTTGTGCTAACTAGTAACTCATGCCTGTGTTCCATACGCGAGCAGCATTTTCTATTGCTCTCCGACTCGTATGCAGCGGGCTTAATGTAGCCCGTGTTTTCCAAGTTGGCGCCCGTCCATTCTAAGTCACCCTTCACAACCTATCTAGACACTATGATTATCACCGTTGGATTTCGCAGATGTTTTACCAGCGAAGGCAACATTTTTCGTTGTCACACTGACCCTAGCGCAAAAATTTTAGTAAATCTTGTCGAAATAATTTCAGGAACACATCAAGCACTACGGCTGGAAAAATCTGTCTAACTTAAGGTGTAGAAATATCACTGCTCAATGATAGTTGCATCTGTATTTTGTCGAACTATTTGTTTATCTAGATGTGAACTTGTGATCATTTGATGTAAAACTTTCTCATATACATTGTTTGGGTTACATGTTGCACTGCAATAAAGACCCGTGTCGGTTTATACTGAATTTTTTCCAACCCAGTTTCTTATCGCTCAACTTTGGCTCCGAGTTGCATGACACCATACGACCACTTGGCATGGACAATGCAGAGGTCGCGTTTAAGATTTTTTTTTTTTTTCTACGAGCGTTGAGATTCGGCCTTTGAGCAGCGGCAAAAAAATATTACCGATGGCATAGGAAAAAAAGAGCGTGTATTCATGAAAAAATGGTGGTCACGTATTTACAATGATACTTCTACATTACCTCCGCCAATTTTCGTCGAGTTCGTCGGTCTGTCATCAAGATAACTCAAAAAGTTATGGGCTGATTTTGACGAACTTGACAGGGATTTTAAGGTATGTTAAAAGGAACAGATGATTAACTTTTGGTGAAGATCCGTTCATCCGTTTGTTTTTTGTTTGTCTGCCTCATTTTTCTCAACACTATAACTGGACTGCTTTTTGTGAAATTCACATGAGTCCTTATGTATGTCATAAAGAATAAATGACCAAACTTTTGTAATGATCCGTTTGTTTGCTTGTTCGTCTGTCAATGTTTTTACTTCTATGCTTGTTAGCAAAATAGCTCAAAAAATATTAAATTGATCTTTATGAAATTATTAGGAGTTGTTGGTATTGTTAAAATGATTAAATGATCAAATTTTGGGGTAGATCGGTTTGTTTGTCTGTATGTTTGACTCACGTTGTCATAAAGTTTGTTAGCAGCATAACTCAAAAAGTTATGAAATGATCGTCAAAAAATTACTAAAGCTGTTAACATTATAAAAGTGCGCAAATGACTAGATTTTGGTGTTAACACAAAAAAAAAAAAATCATAGTTCAGAACCAATTTTAATTTTTCGAAACCGTTGCCTTGCTTGGCGGAGGTAGACGCTCTCAGAGTGCTCTAGTTTATTATATTTTCGTTAAGAATTCTTGTGAAGGAAGCATTTTTTCTGCCAAATTAAATCGTCATCAAAGACATGCTCTCTCGGCTTCATTTCCGTGGTGCATGTCAATCTTGCTTTCTCTTTAGAGATACGAATACAAATAGAAATATTTTCAGCAGGAGCTCCTGCATCGCTGAGGCGCAGTTACCTTACATAACGGTATTATTTTAGTTCATTTTGTTTTTCATTCCACCAACAATCTGGTTCGATAACGAAAGTTATCTAGCTAAAAAAATACAGTGATTGAACTCTATTCGCAGTTCTGGTTTGCTCTGAAAAAAAAAAAGCTTACTCTATACCTAGTTGATCATCTGATTCATTTTCACATCATGAAAGTAAAAAACAAACTTCCGATGTGGGAAGAAAGTAAAAGTCACGATTCACGCGAATGTAAAAGAAACTGTAGATCACCTCACGGCATGGATTCTGAGGTTTGGAGAGGCAGATGTGCCGCCAGTTTTCAGGCTTCCTAATTAACTGGTGCTATCATATGCGACCTGGACCAGAATTTGCCTGTCGGAAATGTCAACACAGCCTGTGTGGATGGTCACAATCTTCAACCTGACCTAAGTCGCGTCCCAGTTTCTTTCAAGTGTAGGATAAAATGGCTTACAGATAAACTTGCTTGCAAGTGATAAATACACATTGATTTTGTCGTTATGTTTGGAAACAGTATGCATTTTCTCTCACATTTGAACAATTTTCAGCGGTGATGTAGTTTTGTGCAACACAAATTTAAAAAGTGCGTGCCGAAGTATGTCTTTCGTCAATCCTGCTGCTTATTTAATTAATTTTAGAGCTTCTGCACGTTCTGGTTGCACTTTCTTCCTCTTTCCATTCTTCTAACTAGCGTTCGGATCCTTCATTATCAATTTGATTCATTCTTTCCGCAGCTTAGCGTCTTCTTAGGCATTTTCAATTATTTGTTGCCCCAATTTCACTTCTGAAGAAAAGAAACTACAGCTTCTCATATAAATAGGTACGCTTATTTATTACATTCGCCGAGTTGGTTATGTTTTTGTCGATTTTGGCTGTTGGTTTGTCTACCTGTCGCCATGACATTTAAAAAAAATATGGTCGGATCTTTATGAAAATTACAGGAAATGTTTGCTGAGTTAAGAGAAATATATAAATAACTTTTCATGAAAAGCCGTCCAACAATATGTGTGAATTTTTGTCCGCCTATTTTCATAAAACAGCTCAAAAAGTTGAGAACGGAACTTCATGAAATATCTTGGAATTGCTAGGAATGCTGCGAAGAGTAACTGACTAATTTTTTTTTCTGATACTCTGTACGCCTGTTTGTCTCGTGTTTGTTTTTCTGTGTCGGTAGCCTAACTCAAAAAGTTATGAACGAATTTTCACAAAATTTGCAGAAGTTGTTAGCAATGCTGAATGACACTAATGACAACAACTTGACGATGATCCGGTGACCCCCGTGTGAGTTTGAATATACGATATATTAGTCATAGTGATTATCAGTACATAACTTTCAGAGTTATGATATGGACTCGGTCCAGTCTTTGTCCAGTCAGCTCTCCCCTCCGGGAGCATAGTGTGGATCATGGGCTTAAGTGTTAGGATAGTTGCTTTCGCTCATCCTATGTTATGGGGAGTCGCAGGTCCAGTGCCCATGGGACTCTGTAGGTTTACGAGACGTTTCTTTTTCATGTCCACTTTGATTCCTTCCAAGTTCCTACTCTTGCTGATCTAACACTCATCTGTTCTTCCATTTCTTTCCCGTCTTGCTGTTCCTATGCGAGTTCATCCTCTGAGGGAACACGTCTGTGCGTGGCTTCCATGTTTCTAGCAACGTATGAACTATATGTATCTAAAGCTGCTCATTGCACCTCTGTTAGATCGCCGTTGTAACTCAAACTATTCAATAGCTATATTAAAATTCTGCTTGAAGCTCCATCCCTCCGTCCAGTGTCTGAACGTTGCGCATTTCAGCAGGATATCTAGGGGCAAATTTACCTTGCCAGATGTTCAGCTTTTCCCTGAGAGGAAGCTCAATGATATCTGCCTTCTTATAGCTTGCTCTCATAACAAATTTCAGTCAGTTTTGAAGCAAAGATATGGAGTGACTTTTTTACGTATCATACCTACATACCATTCCGCTTTTCGTATTTGAAACATCCACGTTGCTAAGGTCGCATAACGATCCAAATATGGGAAAATTTGTATCCAGAATAGGGTGCGGCAAGCCGTTTTGAACTGCTTTATTCTAAAACATTTTTGAAGTGAAAGCGTCATGTTTAAAGAAATCACGTAAACTGATAGAAAAGTGTTTCGGCTACATGAATTTATTACTGAAAAAAAGGGCTCAGCCTGTTTTATCTTTATCATGTGGGAAAGCTATCGCACACATAGTGTAAAGTAGCCAGTAGCCACATGCCCCGCTGTTGAATTGAAGTCATTGAATACACCGAAGACAAATAGAAATACTAAAAATGAGAAAGCCTAAGTAATATCTTCAGAAGATGAGAAACATAGGTTAGCGAAAGCGTGTAAATATAGAAGAAAGCAATGAGAAAAGTACCTTCGAAGAGTGAAATTGCTATATATGCTGTCTTTACGTCTATATCATGAAAAACAAGGGCGAAAAGTTTGCTGATAAAGCATCTGCGAGGTCCACTAATGACATAATTATATAGTATCTGGTATACACGGGCTATGCTAGGCCTCCTGCTTACGAGTCGAAATACGAAAACGCTTCCCTTTCCTGGAACACGTGTTTCTGTGCGGATGACAACGGTTGAATCTATTAAGACACCTAGATTTGAGATGTGTACAACTACGAATTAATACTCAAAAGAAATTCACAGTGAGATTTGAAAATGAGCAAGGGACCCTTGCTGTAGCGGAATAACTGCCGGGGCCCGGAGTTTAAACAGTTTTTGAAATCACTTCTTTCTTGAAAACTTGTTGAAATCAGAACAGTATATATGCAGCTTCTGGAGTCCGATTCAATACCTTTTTTCTCTCAGGTCACAACGTATCAATTCAGCAGATGATTAACGGAGCGCTCACGATGCAATGATTTTTCACGGGTAGTAGACAATTATTTCTTCTAGCTTACTGCCGTTCTCTGACGAAACAGTTTTTCTTCATAAGCCAATATATCAACACCTCGAGGAAGCAGATAGCTATTTGAGTTTTAAAGAAGGTACGCTATCTTGGCTACCGTGTGCCTACATTCATATGAGCTGACTGGAGTAGCATCTAAGTTTATGGCAGTGTTTTACTCAAGATTTTACTGTTCCTTTCACTATGGAAGACGTACGTTCAAGAAGTAGGAGACTGGTGGATCGGGAACGAGAAAGAAGGATGAGATTACTACAGTCTCGAGAACAAAGACGTGCTACCATGGAGAGGGATGAAGTGTCCATATGATACAATGTCAAGAAAGACTAGAAGCAGAAATGTTACAGTAGGGAATAAGAGCTGCTGATAAGCGTGACCGGAAAATGTGGAAACAGCAAGTCAGAGAACATAAGACCTAAGGATGCTAGCACGATAAAGGATCAATGAAGAAATGAAGAAGTAAGTCAGGGAAGAGAAAATTTTGCACCGGCCTATCTATACTAGCCACAAATATTGATTATTGCGTGAACTAGTACAATAATATTAGACATACCGAAATTGCATTCACAGCCGCGTTATTGGAAGGATGTGGATAAACGTTCCCATGTTTTGACTCCCGTGTGCAGCAAACTTGAGGTTCGACGCAGTTCGTAAGGATTAAGAGACCGGCGCTAAATATTGACTAGGTTAGGTTGAGAATCTGCATTAGGTCGATTTAAAGTGAGTTATAATAGCGTAGGTTAGGATTGCTTCATTTTAGAAAGTGAGAACATTCCAACCGTGGAATTTCCACGGGTCGCGGTAATAACAACAATAATAATAGTAGAACATGGACCATGATGAAATGTGCAAAAAATTGTTAGAAATGGCTAAAAGCATCATTCAAGAAAAAACGAGCTCCTCCGTTTCTGTGTTCACCTTATATTTTCGTATTGTTTGTGGGGCCATAACACAAATAGTTATGGGTAGATCTTCGAAAAATTACAGGAACTGTTTTTGATGTCATGAGTGACAAAAAGCGAAATTTCCACATTGATGAAAAGGAAATCCTGGTTTCAGGACTAATTTGATTTCATGTTAATAATGCGTAAGGCTGGAGGTGTGAACAGTAGTATAATGAGGAAATTCACACCGTTACTCTTGATTACCTTGAACATTCTCATAGTTTTACCATTTTGCTGATGTGAAGCGTGAGCTGGCAGGTACATAGTGGATGGAAGGACGTTCAGCCAAAGCTGTCTCCCTTTTGCTTGCTCTTGAAGAAATTTTTAGTTAGCTTCGAAGCAATGACATGAAGTTCATTTTACACCTATCATACGTACCGTACCGATTTTAATATTCTATTATATTCACGTTGCTGGGGTTTCATTAATATGCATATACTAGGGTGCCCGTGCTGCCAAGAATGATTGCAAAGAATTTGAGACCACCCTTCTTCATTCACTATATGCCCTTGTCAATAATATCCTTCTGCAGGATACGCTACAACAACTGTCTCAAATTTTGATATGAGATAAGTGTTCTCTCTTTTAATTCATGTAAGAAGCACAATCGTCTCCCACCATGGACTACAATGAGGAAAAATCTTACACTGAAAAGCAGCAAGCTTCAGTGAATTTAAAATTTAAATGAATTGCCCTCCGCGTATCCATGATACCCAACCAGCCTTCACTACATCGAAGATTTTGGATTGAAGTGAAATCAACCGAGGCCGTCAAAACAGAGAATCGGCTCCGTAAAAAGGAACACGGCAAGCGGAAAAAATAATGTTTACTACCGGAAAAAAAATTATCGCCTCGTTCGCCCTTCGTTGATTATTTTCTGAATTTGTTCGTGGTAAACTGAGATCAAATATATTGTTCGATCTATGAAAAAAGTTATAAAATAAGACTGTAATATCTCTATTCTTTCGATTCCAAGAAGTGTTTCAAGCAAGAAGAACACTGAGGGAAAGTAATAAAGAGCCAACTTTCGCTATCTGCAACCTGGTCACCGATCTCCATAAAAAACGCAACATAATTACAAAATCTGCAGCCCGGCGTATTTTTCGCCTATCTATTTTTTTCAAGAGCGTAACCTGAAACGTGCCTACATATAAATATATAAACAAATAAACACAAGACGGTGTTTATTATATTAGTGTTGATGGGTAAATCCGTAACCAGGATACGGTACAATGCGAGCTGTTTTGAACTACTTCATTCCACCTAAACTGATAAAAAAGTGCATTCGGCGCCGTCAACCAATTATTGAAGAAATGGGTTGAGTTTCTTGCATCTTTTTAACAATACAGGTACTGAGTGAACTAATGGCTCATTGGAAGTTCACTTTAGCATGACGTTGAGAAGATTTTGTAAGGAATAAACTCAAAACCTGTCACTGCAGCACATTAATTTTGAGGTACAAGGGCATGGAACTTTATTTGCGTGGATTTAACCCTACCAGGACCTGGCATTATCCAGGATGTTCGCTAATAGCTTCCACTTACGCAAAAAAAGTAAAAACTAGAGAAGCTCGATGTGACTCAAACCTAGGGACTATGCACAACAATCCGTAATCTCTAGACTTGCGCTAGCGTGCTTTGTTAGCGTAGGTCCAGCAGTTGCGCGTTGTTGTACTGAGTCGCAAGGTTCGAATCGCGTCCAGCCTCCGTAAGAGTTGTTCTTTTAAGATGTACTGAGCTATTTTTCGGACAAAAATGGAGAAACGATACTTGAAAATGTAATATACCTATATTACATTTTCAAGTATCGTTTCGTTTTTCATCGGCCACGTAGCACTAACCTTGCAGCAGGAACTGCGGCAATCTACAACATCCCTTGCGGAGAAGGCATTAGGGTCCCTTGGGGTTGTGAAACCCAAATATATCGGGGCAGGGAAAGAGCCCGCCAGAATATACCCCTGAGGGCCTTTATAAATGAACTTAAAACTTGTAGAAGTTAAGATAGAACAGCGGCCGGGCAATATAACTTTACAAGCTTTTGTCTCCTTTTATAGATCTAGGCCCTCGTGCACAGTAAGCTTCCTGTTTACTGAAGTGCCACTCAAACATTGCAACTGCAAAGTCATATTGTTTATTTTTCGAATTCTTCTCTAGCAACGATCCCGGTTCCCGTAGAGAAGCACCACTCCGGTGGTGGAAAACAACGGCCGAAGTCGCCGTTGTAACTTACTGCGGTGACAGGTCCTGACCGGAGAGCGATGGCATCCTGAACAATGATTGACCAGTAGAGAGGGACACGCCGCTGTAGAAGTCCCCCAGTTCTCCCTGGGACTTATATGTTTCCTCAGTGAAAAGGATGCAAGGCTTTGCCTGAAAGAGAAAAAGTCGCATACGATATGCACGGATGAACCTACCCATGAGCCGTGTAGAGGTACATTAGAGCTAATAGCACTGAGAGTTTGCCGTTAAAGAGGAGTGCAGATCGAAATCTGCTTCACCTTCAGCGGCATCAAGTCGTGACAGGTACTGGGGTTTGCTAACCTATTTTCAAGAGCGTAACCTGAAACGTGCCTACATATAAATATATAAACAAATAAACACAAGACGGTGTTTATTATATTAGTGTTGATGGGTAAATCCGTAACCAGGATACGGTACAATGCGAGCTGTTTTGAACTACTTCANACAATGATTGACCAGTAGAGAGGGACACGCCGCTGTAGAAGTCCCCCAGTTCTCCCTGGGACTTATATGTTTCCTCAGTGAAAAGGATGCAAGGCTTTGCCTGAAAGAGAAAAAGTCGCATACGATATGCACGGATGAACCTACCCCTGAGCCGTGTAGAGGTACATTACAGCTAATGACACTGAGGGTTTGCCGTTTAAGAGGAGTGCAGATCGAAATCCGCTGCACCTTCAGCTCCATTAAGTTGTGACAGGCACTGGGGTTTGCTAACCTAGTTCCTTTCTACTGCATTTGGAAAAGCGATTCCCTGATTTCAGCTTCCTACACTCCCTCAAATAAACACGAAGTCAAACACTCATTGAGATTCATCGTTGGTCCGAGCTAGAGGCCAAGTCATTTGCTACGTAGGAAGTGCCACTGATTTTCCAAAAAAATTCTCGAAAATTTAATGTGGAAGATAATCGCTGGAAACAGATGAAAAGAGAGAGAGAGAGAGATATATTGGGCCTTTCTGCTGTAATTTTGTGGCTTTTTGGGGACACTGTGACTTCTCAGAAGGATTTCAACGTGGACTTTCAGTTACATTTCTGACTTTTGGAGGACATCTAATGGGCTTTCTGCCACTCTGTAAAAATCTACGAGGAATGAAACCAACATTTAACTTGATAAAATTTACTAAAATATTTCTACGGTCCTTCCTTAGTCCGCCACCACCACCACCGATCACCACCCTAGTACAGCAAGTCTTCAAATACAGCCCGTTTCGCCCAGCTAGCCAACACTTGAGGCCATCGGTTAGGCCGAGAACCTTGTAAGTTAAGAAGGCAATTCCTGGTTCTGCTAAATGATCTTCAGTATTTTATTAGGAAAACCAGGCTTTGCCTCCTAACCTACAAGATTCTCGGATTGCCAATGGTTCTAGGCCTAACTGATAGCTTGAAGTGTTTAGCTAATATGTCCCCTTAAGACCAGAGATATCTACATAAAAGTTATCTAGCCACTCAGAGAGCGGGAGAGAGAGACCGAGTACTGCTCTGTTTACGTAACATCAATGATCATATTTATTCCGAAGCTGTGCGGTGCACACCAGGCTCTCACTATATTTATGTACTGCTCTGTTTACGTAACATCAATGATCATATTAATTCCGAAGCTGTGCGGTGTACATCAGGTTCTCGCTATATTTATGTACTGTTCTGTTTACGAAGCATCAATGATCATATTAATTCCAAAGCTGTGCGGTGTACACCAGGCTCTCGCTATATTTATGCCAGAGTTGCGTCTCAGAGAAACACACATAAGGTGAATTCGCATATAGCGAATCAATCCACATTGAGGAAAAGTAGCCTACGCTACAGAGACCCACTTTTACCTCCTGAATGGTTAATCTGACTCGATATCACAGTAATATCGCACTACAGCACAAGATAAAAATTACTTTTGAAGTATCTGTACCTTGTGGTGTGCTATAAGCTTCACTAAGTAATTTGTCGTTTGATATCTATCAAAAGCTTTAATGTCTTTGCAATTTTTATGTTCGAGTCTTGCTCTTATAACAACAACAACAACTGTATTCGTTGACATCGATGTCTTCCTTGATGAGATATTACACGTAATGTGACGTCCAGGCGTGTCACGAAAATAGCTGCTGGAAGAATTCGCTAGAATAGGAAGACTCAATGGAATGCCTCCCAAAACGACAGCACAGCCAATCGGTCCCCTCGGAACTCTCGATCAGATTGTGGAGCGCTAAAAACAATATCAATCGGGGACCTTCGTTCTATACGGCGGTAATTGTTCAAGAAACAATTACAGACACCAGGAGAAAAATTTTGTTTCAGCTGTTCTGTCGAATGTACAACAAACATGAATGATACAGATGAAAGTAGGATAACTCTACATGGACCTGACGAATGGGGGAAGGGATGGGTTGGAAAACAGTAAAATCGGCACATTTTCATCGGCAAGACGGAGGAGAAGGTATAATGATTTGGGTGGAAATAGTTAAAATAGTAGTAATAATTGAACCTTTTCGTGTGCTTCATGGCGTAAAAATTACTTCTGCGGATTACCGTCGATTTCTTAATGCAGCTTGGTTCTTATAGCTGGAAGGTACATCAGTGCCGCAGCGTCGCAGGCTGATAATTCAGCACGATAGTGCTGCATCTCACGCAGCAAAAATAGTGCAAATATTCTCGTCATCGCAGCCTTCAGTGGTGAAAGTTAGACGGTCTGGCCTCCATTTTCATCCGACTTGAACCCAATCGAGAACTACTGGGAATTCTAAAGCAAGTTCTTTGCAAGGATGACAAACAATATAAATCCAAAGAAGGCGCTTAAGTCGACTGCAAGTAAAATCTCCTCATCTCAGGTATATAAAAAAACAGATTCCCCAGGTAGAAGAATTCACCTTTTGTTACAAAAAAAATCAAAGTTTTAGGTTTTTTCGTTATTTTGTTTCTTATAATAAATGTTCATGTTCGTCAATAAGCTCGATTGTCCATATAATAGTTTTTCACACTGTTTTCATGATTGGATTTTCCGTTAGAGTTTTTTTTTTTTTTTGCAGCATTAGGCTAATACCGTGGTACACCTAAATGTTGAACACTATGCTAGGACGCTTATAAGATTAGAATAACTCTGAGTGAGGTGATCGTAATTGAGGATGAGCTTCAATTCAACAACTCGAATATATCTTAGAAGTATCAGACTTTTCCAAATAATGATGAACTTTTTATGTTTATAAGTTTTCTTTAGCTATTAGCCTGACATGGGGTGTAAATGAGAAAAAAAATTGCGACAAAAGAAAAAAAAAATGAATCATGGCTTCTCCTCCCCGGCTCAATTTGTAAGTGGCATATGAGGGAATTATCTCGCGGAAAGAGGCCCAGTTACCACGATTGTCTATTCTCATATGAACGAATTTATCCTATAACTAATTAACATATAACAAGAACCAAGCGCGCCTAATCAATCCCCAGCCAAGAATGTAATAGTTGAAAACATAAGTATCATTCGTACCTCGTAGCTCCTGTACGCGAAGGCTCCGCAGCCAGACCTCATGAGGCATTCGCCCCCGCAGACCACAGCACTTACGGCGTAAATCTCTTCAGTAGTTCCCAAGAAGCCCCGCGGCGACTTGTTAAACGTCAAATGCAAGGCGCCGCACAGCTTTCCCGCCTCGTGGGTCACAACCAGGAGTACGACTGTGATCCTTTTCCATTCCATGGCCATATTTGGAGCTTGACCTGAAGTATTCTGTAATTATTCCTCTCGATGCAAACAGTACCTATTCAAGTTTTAATGCTTGACTGCGATGAGTTCTCAGTTCATTCTTTAACCTCTGAGCAAGGACTACTCTATACAAGACATGCACTGCTAGATTCCTGACTCTGCTAGCTGAGGCCAGTTCATTGTCTGACTAGTAGTAGAGGTAGAACTACTGTAGGACTGTAGGTGTTTCGCAACCTTTGAATCGGTCATTGTTCTTCCCTTCGAGGCACATGGCTGAATTTTGCAGTCTATAGTGCTTGTTCGCTAAGTTTATTGCTGATTCTTCGTGTTGGAATTGCCTAACAAGAGTGGTGTCGTGAAGGGTAATGATAATTACAATAAGGCGAGCCATATAGACCACACCATACCTTGACTGGACACTGATATCGGGCCTCTCCTAATTGGACCCGGAGGCTGATTTACGTAAGTGTTAATAAAATGAGTTGTAATATTCACAGATACCCAAAGAAAGATTAATTTCTTCCTTGTAACATAAGGAATGTGCTGGAGAGCAGGGAATCTAAATTTAAAATCACATATCTTCGGTACGCGATATATATTATACATTCGGGTATCAAGAATAACAGAAAATTAACCATATTTTCTTGGAATATTAAAATTTTATAAAAAAAATTGGCACATATGTAGTTACTGTATGTAATGTACTCTAATATCACCTTCAATTGAGGTTTTTCCAATGTCGGATTTGAAGCAGTAACCTCAGAAATTGATAGATGTAGATTGTAGAGCTTTCGGTAGAGCTCATCCCTATAGCCGTAAGGAAAGGAAGGTTTAGAATTCCCAGTAATACTGAAAAAAAACCTGATTAAAACTACAGAAATACTACAGAATAAAAGCACATTTGTAGCCATGAATTAAAAATGCATAATTAACCATGTGATATGGATACCAGTACAGCCGTTAAAAGACACGTGCTTCCACTAAGTTTGAGCTCCTGCGTAAGGTGAATTCAGTATTTGGTGAGAGTCAGGTTGCCCGCAGATGTTTTTATGCGTCTTTGCTGCCTGTGTTGGAGTTTTGCTCACCGGTCTGGGCTTCAGCTGCTGACACTTACTTGCGTCTGTTGGATCGACTTGTTGGTTCAGCCAGGGGGCTGTGCGCTGATAATGATCTACTGAACCTGTCCCACAGGAGAAGTGTAGCTGAGCTATGCTTGTTTTATAAGGTGTACAATAATGAGAGGCATTGGTTGTATTCTTCTCTCCCTGCCTTCAAGGTTTTTGGGAGAGCAACTCATGCTGCGTGCGAAGCACACTCTTTCACTTTGAATGCTGTCAGATGTCGAACTAATAAGTTCTGTCGGTGCTTCGTGCCCTGGTCGGCTAAGGTTTGGAATTTGTTGCCGGCATCGGCTTTTGGTCGTATTGGCCTGCAGGCGTTTAAGTCAGCTGTTAATGGTTTTTGCTGGATTTCCTTTTGCAGCGTTTTGGTCTTCCCGGTGTTACAAAATCTGGGTTGTATTACCTGTCTGTAGGAGCTCAAGCGTGAAGTTTTAATAATAATAATAATAATGGATTACTATGTTTAATCACTTCATGGTTGTATGCATTATATAACTAAGTGGACGACTGTTTTACATCGCTTCGTAGCTGCTTACACTACATGATTTAGTAGATGACTATGTTACATCACGTTATGGTGGCCGGAGTTAAATTACTCCATGGTGGCTTACATTACATAACTTCACTGCTGCTTATGCTAGATCACTTCACAGGTGCCAATGTTAGATCACTTAACAGCTGCCAATGTTAGATAACTTCACAATTGCGAATGCTAGATCCCTATAGGCCTGCCAATGCTACATAATTTCACTGTTGAAGATGCTAGATCATTTTACTGCTATCAATGCTGTATCACTTCATGGCTACCAATGCTGTATCACTTCTCGGCTACCAATGCTGTATCACTTCACGGCTACCAATGGTTTATGACTTCACGGCTACCAATGCTGTATTATTACACGGCTACTAATGCTTTATCACTTCATGGCCACCGATGCTATATCACTTAGCTGCTTTCAATGCTAGATCACTTCATGGCAGCCGGTGCTTCATCAATTACTGCTACCAGGGCTTCATCACTTCATGTCTGCAAGCTTGCTCCGACTCACCTTACAGCTCTGCTGTCTGTTCTGATCATCTCGCTTAGTTCGCAATACCAAATAAATTTCATTATAATTTTCATAAGCTATTTACTTGGTATTTCATTACAAATCGAGCATACCACAAATTTGAGAAGCTTCTGTTTTACTAAATGAGACTGTTTATTTCACAAACTACTACGAAACAGTTTTACTTTAGTGCAAATATCAAAGGATGTCATAAGAGTTGATCTACGTAATTACACTTCTAGTCTCAATATTTTTTTGAATTTGTTGCACTAAACTATGTATAGGTTTGTCAGTCATTACTGAATGCAAAAGACTTAAGTCAAATAACTGGATAAAGTATGAAAAGGTAGTTGAACAATAAATGAAAATGCGTCTGTGGCACCGTACAGTCAGGCCCAACTGCGGGACCGAAATGTATGATGTGGTCTATGGGAGAGCAGTTGCCGAGTGTTTCGACTGTTAAGAGACCAGTTTGAGAGACAAACATGGGTTGATGTGCTTCCAACTCACGAAGGCTTTGTTATTGATCAGGACAAATTTTCATTTGTGAGAAACATTCGGGTAGTAATCCTCCTTTGATCAAATTACCTTGTGGTTTAACAATGAAACAACGGCCTTATTTGCAGATGTCAAGGACTTCTACGAGTCAGAGAGAGAAAGCATCTACTTACTCAACTTACTACTAACCCCTCACGACTTCAACTGCAAAATGTGCAGCATGTCTTGAAGATTTTCAAAGACAATATTATAGTTTCATTTCAACTGAGAGGTTACCGTGACACTGTTAAGTTCATTCAAATCATCCTGAACGACTGCAATGTAAATAATGTGAGGGGAGGTGCAGGACCAGCGTATTAAGTATCCTTATCGAGCTGTTCAGGATTCCCAGTCAACCAACCTGTAGACTTTCCAGACGATTATCCACGAGACTGGTTCCGAACCTAGGGCAAGTCTGACCTAGAGCCTGGAACGTGACAACAAGAAATCATTTGTACAGACATTCGAGGGACTGCTTACCGTTAGAATACTTCCAGTATGTCGTACTCTGTGAGATTCCGGGTGCACTGAGTTCAAACTCGCCATTCTTTCTACGTTCATCACTGTGCGTGCGTTGAAGTAGGCTTTCTTGCCGGGTCACAACCACGAGAAGCACTACAATGAGCGCTACCTAACCTAACCTAGCCTACTAACCTTACCTAACCTAGGCTAGATTAACCTAACCTTACCTAGCCTAACCTAATCTGCGATACAGCGAGCAGCACAGTACATGAACTTGAACGCCGCCCGCACTCTCACCGATGCCCGTACACAGAGTAATCGCAAACGAATATAGCGCGTGGCGAGTTTGACGCCTGTGCATCCATGATGACTGGCATGAGAGGGAGTTCTCAGTCTAACGTTAACCAGGTGGTGCAAACAGTTTATTATTATTACTAAGATACACTACACTGGCGACCTGAGAACTCAGGAAACTCCATAAAGTTATCAAGCCCCCACGCAACCAGCCCAGCAAAATGAAAAAGGAAGAGAATATTAAAGATCAGAGAACATTTCTGTTAATGGATTGTTTAAAGCTGCCAATACCCGTACCAACAAAGGCAGAGCTATTGAGACCATTCCAAACAACTACATATGATAGATAAACGAACGAGAATACTGGCTTGTACGGCATCGTACCGGTTCCAGGACAAATCTTGCAGAGCACCTGTACGCTGAGTATACCACAACGGGCAAATGGCTCAGGAAGAAACAACGCCAGTGGGTGACTAGGGTAATTATGTACTTTATAGAGAAAGCAGATACCACAAACTCTGCGATGATATGCCAGATCACAAGGCACAACCCCATCCAGCATGGACGCACATCGACGAAACAACCTGTCAAGCAAGTTCAGATGACAATAAGCAGCAGAACCCTAGACTAAGGAGCAGTATTCTAGAAGAGCGAGGACAAAGCAGTTAAAGCAGCAATGTGTCAACTCTATCAA
The DNA here is from genome assembly GCA_001587735.2 of Parhyale hawaiensis. Classification (NCBI taxonomy): domain Eukaryota; kingdom Metazoa; phylum Arthropoda; class Malacostraca; order Amphipoda; family Hyalidae; genus Parhyale; species Parhyale hawaiensis. The sequence goes on from LQNS02278138.1 coordinate 6,920,538, forward strand.
ACGAAACATCCTCCTAGCACGCCGAACACAACCGATTTTTTTTTTTTTTTTTTTTTTTTTGCTATGCTCGTGAGGCTCAAAGGTCAACTTTGGATAAAAATTTACACCTAAGATTGCCAAGTCATTAATCACAACAAGTGACACACCATGCAGTATGAGTGCAGAGAAAGCAGGTCTCACTGTACGTGACCTAGACACGAGCATGGTCTTGGTCTTGCCCGCATTTAGCCTCATCTCCAAAATAGAACACAAGGAATCAATCACTTCAAATCAGGCTGATTGGATTCAGAAACCTCCAACCTATCACTGGGATTCTCGCAAACAGCCAGTAAAGTAACATCTTTGGCAAAACCAACAAGTAAATTATAAACAAGATCAAACAAGTCCGCAGTATATACGATGAACAACAAAGGGCCCATATGACTACCTTGTGGGACACCAGAAACCACATCCAAAAACTGACTCCTCTTCTCATCAAAACTACACATTGGCGTTTACCAGACAAAAACTGACTAATAACTGTGAAAATTGAATGGCCAATACCCATCAATCTTAGCTTATGGAGCAAAAGCAACCTAAAGTGATTCACGCTATCAAAAGCAGCCCTGAAGTCAAGCTGGACCAACTTTGCATCCCGACCCCTATCTAGTGACAACTGCAACACATGATATATGTGCAACAGAGCATCACAAGCTCCCAAGCCCTTACGAAAATCGCACTGTGTTGGGGAAGCACACCCTGCTTCTCAAGAAAGTGATCCAACCTCGACGCAACAAACCTTTTGTAAACATTCAAGAGAACAGGTGTGATCGAGATGGGTCTATAGTCGGAGGTTCGAGATAAGACAGAGCCCTTCGGAACAGGCGTCACTTGAGCAACACGCCAGCATTCCGGAAAGAGCCCAGCCGTATTATCTGATAGAATGCAGAAGTGAGAGAGGCTGCGAGCACGCCAGCTACCCTCCGAGGAAAGAAAGGCTGCATATCTGATGGATGAGTACCCCATAGGGGTCCAGGTCAAGAAGAGGGTGGCGAACTTCAGTAGATCTGAAAGCATAACCGGGGCACCTCGACTCTGGGTCACACGCTAAGGGAATATACATCCGGTCCCGGCTCTGCTTGCCATTGAAATAGCGCAATAAAATGTCTACCTTGGCAGCAGGGTTCTCAACAAGGTCATCACCAGTACCAATGAGAAGAGGGTCAGAAGAGATCGCACCAAGTACAACGCTTCTTCAAGGTGGATCATCACTTATGTGCACCAACAGACGAAGGTAACAACTCCCTGGACTTCAGATTATGCTACCTCTCAGCTTTCTCATAAGTAGCCCCACCCTGACGCCGTACTTCCCTGAAACGCTGAAAGTCAACAGCAGACCGGCTATTGCGCCAACGGGCATATGTCTCCTGTTTCGACTGGTGAGCCCTCCTACAGGCATCATCAAACCAAGGTTCATCGCCTGTTATGCCCCAATAAAGCGGGAATGGATGTAGGCACGCACCATGTCAGAGAAGAGCCAATACAAAGTAGACCCAGGATCAGGAGACTCTCACTACACTCCAATGTAGTACCCTCGACTACGCTGTACCTTCGACTACGGCTATGTATCAGTTCGGTAGAGCTATATAATATATCGAGATATCTTAGTCAATGCAGGTTCGTACACATACTGGAGATACTGGTGCTAACTCGATGGGGGTAATGAAAGGATTTGTAATCACCAAAGTAGTATATTCCAAATTGGCGATACAAGTAGTACTTCGATAGAGTTCAAAATGCAGAATAATGGCGAGCTCTAGGGTGTGGCTCGTAAGCTATTATGTACACAGCGGTAAGCAAAAGTAGTAGGTAGAAGTGGCAGCTCAATTCATCGACACCCGGGATTTGTTCTCTGTATGCAAGCATCGCTTCAAAGATATACTGCACCAAGCCTTCACTCCATTGATGTCCAGCCTAAGCCAAAGGAACACACCTACCTGAGGACTACCGTGGATCTAGAGGATGCTGATGCCGCCTACATTGAGAGGTGCACCACAGATGTGACACTGACTGTGTGAGTGCAGTGCGGGCTATGTGGCAAAGTGGCTTGAGATGAAATGTGCGGACGATGTGGCCTTTAGCCCTGAGGAACCTCTTGCGATGTATGACGGAAATGACTTAAGACAGTGTCCAGAGGTCCTCCCGACCACCTCAGATATGTGCACTATTGATCTTGTCAGATGCGGATTGTGATTCATTAAGGCAGCCCGTCACCGTACTTACTGCCAAAAAATCCTAACTTCGACACTGGCCAGCATCAGCGGAATTGACATTGACTGTCCCAAATATCTCATCAGCCAAATGTTCCATGTGGACTCCACAACCTAGAGAACGACATGTGGAAGATTGCAGTCCTTCTCCAGATCTCTGTAGAGGAGGTACGCCTGGTTGACTAATCGTTGCAGACTGGTAAGTTTCGCTGGTAAGCCTGTTTGTTTGCAGCGGCAAAAGTTTCACTGCGATTCATAGTTTAAAGTCTAAAATTGTAGCTATTGAGTTTTCAAAAAAGTGGCAACCAACCTCATACAAAATACATGTTTAGTCAGGGTAAAATTTGTATTTCAGAGCATAACTGTGCTTTAAGATATTTCATATAATTCTAATAGCTTATAATCAATTCCACTACACTAATGAACCCAACTTTTATAAATTTATCCAATAGAAAATGATAGGTTACTAAAAATGTAAAAGCCTCCGCTAGCGGAGTCCGGATCTGGCTGTGCACGTCTTGTTACAGAGAAGTTCTTGCTCCTCATACAAATTATATTAGCTACTTAATTGAAGGCGCACATTGATATAATTCATTTTCCTGCTCAGTGGTGCTACCTCCAGCATTATCAGCTTAGACGCAGGGTAGCGTACATGGAGCAGTACTAGTGTTAGTTGAAATATTTGACGCACATATAACATTGAAAACTTAGTTCTTCCATTCGTTCCTGTGTACTACGACCGTTACGCTATCAGTATTAAATAGGCGAAAATGATGGCATCTTGGATATCATTTCGGTAAGCAAGAGAAAGGCATCAAATTTCTTTTATATTTAGGCTGATGCTGTCACACATGCACGTCACATGAAGAAACTTTGTTTGCTAACTTGGAATACATTTTCACACTTTATGCGAGCGCTTATTGAAGTGCAGTGCTTTTGTTCTGACAAACTTCCGGAGGTTCCAGATACGCGCAGCTCTCTTCTAGCTTTTCATACTTCATCAGTACGGGATCCATCGATAAATTTCGCACAGCTGAATCTGTAATTAGACTGCCGGTACTGTGCCCTGTCTGCGAAATTATAATGTAAACAAAACCGTGCCAACTCAGTGGCAAATTTTCTGCAAACTAGTTAAGGTATTTCTGGCTGTGCCCCTGGTAGTTATGAGCAGCAGCAGCTGCTGACGAAGAAATTGGGCATGGGACGACGGCTATTTCACAGCGACGTTGAGGGAATATAAAAAGGGCTATTTATTGATAAATTGATATGTGATGATGATGCAACAGAGCTATTTATTGAAAATTGATATGTGATAATGATGCAACAGAGCTATTTATTGATAAATTGATATGTGATAATGATGCAACAGAGCTATTTATTGATAAATTTATATGTGATGATGATGCAACAGAGCTATGTATTGATAAATTGATATGTGATAATGATAGAAGTGAAAATCCACGAGACCTTGAAACCAAAGTCAGGTTGTAGACGCGCAAGCATGGAAGGTCAGCTAAGACTACTGACGAAAAATGTATTGGGTTGGAAACAAAGGTTTTGACGGTTTTTTTTTTTTAAATATTTTTCAATGTATACTACTTCTCAAATATGGAATTTACTTATACAAAAATTATTTTTTGAAACTGCTTGCAGTCAATTTTGCACGTTTTCAAATACTCTCAGTTTATTTCTGGTAATTTTCAACCACCAGAAGTGACTGTCAAGTGAAAAAAAATGGATATTGTCGACGTCTCTGTCTTTACCTTCCAACCAAGGTTCTAAGGCCAGAAGAATTGGGTGTTCACCTTGAAGCGCTTCGACAGTGCGGTTGTTCTTCTCGGCACTGAGAGCAAGACTGAGACAAATGGAAACGAAGCAACGCTGTACCCTGCGAGCAGAGCAATAATGACTCAGCGGTCCATCTAATATACGAGTACCGTACCCTCAGCTGCAGTGACAGTAATCTGTACGTACATAAATCAGCCCACCTTATGGTGCCCTAGCTCAACAACGATGGGCGAATATTCTTTGGTTGTGTTATGGTTAAGCTAATGTCGACAATGGTAGGGGATCCAAGACACTTTGTTATTTCTTCCAATACAGTTAATATCGAAAATACAGGGGCGAGGGACGGATGCATACCTCCAGAATGAGAAATCAGTCTCCCTGACGTGAAGACAACAATGCGCACTGATATGTCATACGTTCAGTGCAGCAGCTATGATTTTCTCTTATTCATTGAAGGAGTTTCGCTATACGTTGCCAAGTAACCAAGCAGAATTTATGGGAGACTCTTGATCAACTGCAGCGATGAAGCTCCTCCATAGTACCTATACAATAGCACGTCTTTGATAGTTTTGATAGGTTTATTACACACATATAAACCTAACAATTAAAAAACCTTCTGAGTTCAATATACGTATAGTAATATATCTGCATAACCCATAGAAAAGTAGTGGAACTTTATTGGGTAAAATGTAGTAATTAGACTAATACAATTGCATAACATAATCCTTATACCGCTTTTTAAAGGCGTCATTAGATCTAATAGGTGTGTTGGAATGCGATTAACAAGTAATATTGTTTGGAAGATAGTTGAACGTTTCTCTACATCAATACGCACATTTGGAAGATTGAGAATGGAGCATCTCATCTCGAAGTTTTGATGGGGTATGAGTGATCCGTAATATTGTTGAAAGACAAGAGGAAAGTTATATATGAGTAAACGGAAAACCGAAAGAAGCGAATAGTTATACGCATCTTGATATTGCAACATTTGTAAATCGCGGTACATATCACTACGATTCATCAACGGTATATTATTTCGATCTCGTTTAGCGCGAAGTATTCGCTTTAATATATTATTTTGCCCAACGTCCATCGTCGTCAGGATTTGCCTTTTTAATAATTACAATAAGGTGATCTATCGTCTTCACCATGCACTTCCCTACTATAGTGTAGCTTCTAGTACTTCTAGCTTCTAGTTACTGAAGTATGATGAGTCATTGCCGTCAGACACTTTACAGCTTGTTACTGAGGTGCGACGAGTCATGGAACACTTCCTCGCTAGTTAGTGAAGCGCAGTAACTCAGCGTTATAAAAGTTAAAGGTAAAGTCAGTTTGACTGTACCCCTACTGGGCAACCCACACGCACTTGTTCGTGCTACGGATATAGATCAACTGGCCAAGACGAGTAAGTAAGCCTGTAGTCTACCACGGGTCATTAAAACTACTTCACTATGGCCGGAAAGTTGAACTGCCCGCGTCTCCTACCCTCCCCATTTCTGAGCAAGGTAAGTACTCTCGCGGTAGCGATGCATATTCATCCACTGCCGCCCAAGCACACCCAGCGGCGCCACAAAGAAGGCACGAAAGAAGCACAAAAGCCTGCTGTTGCCGTGGCTTGGTAACCTTTGACCGACGGTCGTGTTTCTGTTGCCAAAACCACACCAAGAATAAGCTTCAAAAGTACTACTTTTCCCTTCGTTTATAGTTTAAGAAACCAGAAATTTAGCCCCCGAATGAACTAGAGCAGGCGTAGATGAAATAAGTTCTGAGTACAATCCACATGCCAGTCGATACCAAAAGCTAGCAACTCGTCGACTTTAAAGTTCACTGGAAGATAGGTTTGATAGGTTTATAGTTTAAACTGGTGCCTGAAACAGAGGCAGATGTGCCTCACTTGTAAATATACGATCGGTTTCCGATATAGTACGTTCACGGTAATTGTAACAACATACATTGTATTGATTACCTCAAAAAAAAGAGGAGTTTGAAAATTTATTATATTCGCGTGTAGCTCAAACACACTAACAATAATCAACGGCAGTTATTTAGTATGGCCATCTCTCTTTTAATGACAGACTTCAATCCACTTTAGAAAGCTTTACAGGAAGCCCGAATCACTTCTTGCGGAATCAATGGCTATCCTTCCCGCAGATTGACTTCAGAGTATTAAGCAAATCATGTGAGGGTCTGAAAACTTGCTAAGATGGACGACGCAAATCAGGGCTACTCTAGGGCAGTTCTTCTTCGCTCAGGAATGCTGGACTTTGCGCCTGAATCCAGCAGCTTTGAGTCATTTTGGAGGATTGTGAAGGGCCAGAGTCTTGTTGAATGGACCAAGGTGCACCACCGAAGTGATCACGTGCCCAGAGAATGAGCGCTGCTTTCAAAATGCCACAAATGTGACACTGATTGTAAGTTTGGCTCCATAACACAGCATCCTCCAATGTAGGTGTGGAGAATGTTTGTACGTCGAGAAATCGACCTAGTAAAACAAGCACTAGATGTGTTTCTGCATCTCTTCCATGTACACGCAGAAAAGTATGTTCTTTGCAATAAAAACCACCTGGTTTCTTATCACTAACGAAGTAATATTTTAGCTACTAGGCATTAATAATTAATTATAAACGACACTGTTGTTCATCACAACGCTCTTGTTCAGCTGTTGTTAATCACAAACGACAATGTGCATTGACGCAAATTCAAACGACAAGGTACTTTACAGTTAACTAATTTTGCTTAATGGCAAACAACCATTTTTTTTGTGTGTAACGAATCTTCTCTGCGACTCTGAATAACTCTTCAAGAATTTGGCAACAGGGTTCAATTCTCCATTTGCATATGATTTTCACTACGTCATGAAATAGTTCTATAGAGGCAACGTGGGATGCGTTTCAATTCTCTATCTTGATATCATCACCCTCACAACGTCTTTAAATAGTTCTACTCAGGCATCGTGGAAAGGGTTTCAATGCTCCATTCTGATATGATCTTCACTACGTCTCTAAACAGTTCTACGGAAGGTCGGGCAACGAGTTTCGAGCCTTCAGTTCGATATGATCTTCGCAACATCCTTAAATTGTTCTACAAAGGATTTTGCAGCATGTTAATGTACCAATTTGATGCGATCTTCGCAGTCAAGATTATAAAATAACTCATACAAAGAAATCTTCGTCCTCTGGGATTGTGCTCAAGGGGAAAATTGAAAGGAGGGAATAACTCTCAACGTATGTGAACGCTAGCTTAAGGGTCAAGATATACAAAAAAGGAAGGCAGTGAGATGTTACCTGAAATATAGCAAAATAGCGTCGGGGTAGCTTTAGGACGCGGCCTATGTAATTGCGAGGAATTTCTAAAAAGCTAGGCGAATGAGAACTTACTATGTGCCTAATAATATGGCTAATGTGTTCCTAACATTAAAATGAATATACACTTTATTGTTGGAAGGTTCATGGCCACATCTTTCGATTGATTAAGGAGCGTCTTTTCTTTCGAATTATCACCAAATTAATGTTTGCCATCTGCATATTGCACGGTAAAGATCATTATCATTACTGTCAAGTCATGCTTGGTTATCTTCTCTTACTAAAGTGTGAGTTGTGTTTTCACCAGAGCCTCTTTAGTACTCTATGATGGGAAAAAGTCACGTTTCACATCATAAGTGGATAAGGTACTGTATTTTATTCTCACGTTAACTGCTAATATCATTTGCCAAATCCCAGTGTTTCGTGAGAGTGTGCTACGATCAAAAAATTATTCATTGCGATCAAGCTGAAATTCACTTTAATGCTGTATTCGCTAATATATTCTTTCTTTGTGTTGTCTGAGCGGAAAATAAAAGTATTATTCCTTATATTTTATTTATTTGAGATGTCTGCGAATTTCAATGGAGCGCGTTTTCGTTTCATTCATTTTGTCGCTTTTAAATCTGTCTCACTTGATTACAAGAAAATTATTTCATTACTCATTGTGTTTTAACTTAGCGTCCTCGACAAACTAGTTTGCAGACGGTTAAAATGTTTGTTATATCATTCAGTATTTAATTATAATCTTAAATATTTACTATTTTCCATTATTATCTTTTTTTTTCATTATTTGTTATATCGTGTGGGAGTCGCCTGCCTCCCAAAAATATGGCGTCAGATATAGGTATGTATACATATAGTATTATCATCTCTTTTTAATAACTGTTGTAACCTGAAAACACTCTGACACGTTGGCCTTTTTGGTGTTACTACTTAGGCTCGTCAACCAGTTCCGAAATTTGGTTTCCTCTAGTCGGCCCTTAGAGACTGCATATTGCAGTAGTCATTCTCGGTGACTTTGTGGCATCTCATGTGCTCTGTCGGCAGTGTTGCGAGGTCGACCAGCTCTTGGACCCGATGCTCCACCCACTACAACCCAATTTCACTGAGCTGTCACTCAGATAATGAATCAATTACCTGAATTTTACAATTGACCCACAAATAATCAATATCTTTTGCTTAATCAAAGATATTTTATTTTGTGTTTTTGACGAAAAATATACCATATTTCAAAGAAACATAAAAAAATGGTCTTATACTTAGAGCTTGGGTACACATATAATGTATTCTACCCTATAACGACACAACTTAGAAGTATAGGCAACATAGGACAACTTCTTCGGTCTCTTTAACATCAATCTTAATTGTAAGTTTAATGTGTTAAATAGTACATAAGTAAATAAGCTATCATGCTTTATGATTGCAAGAGTTTGACACCATCACCACGTCGAGAACTTCGATTTTTAAAGCTATTTATAGAAATGTATCACCCAATTTATGAAGGAGTTTTCTTACTTAACGGAAACCATACTGGTATAGAGATATGCCTAATGAAATTTGTTATTACCTCCGCCAAGGAGGTTATATTTTCGTCGTGTTTGTCTGTCTCTTTGTTTGTTTATTTGTCGGTCTGTCACCACGATAACTCAAAAAGTTATGAACTGATTTCGGCAAAATTCACAGAGATTGTTAAATATGTTAGGAGGAACAGATGATTAACTTTTGGTGAAGATATGTTCATTCGTTTGTTTGTCTGCCTCATTTTTCTCAATGCCATAACTCAAAAAAGTTATGGATTGATTTTATGAAATTAACATGAGTTGTTAGGAATATAACAAGGAGTAAACGACCAAATTTCAGTAATGATCCGTTCTTTCGTTTGTCACTATTTTTAATTCTATGTTTGTTCCACAACAACTCAAAAAATAATGAATGGATCTTTATAAAATTTGTAGGGGTTGTTAGTAATGTGAAAAGACATAAATGATTAAATTTTGGTGCAGATCGGTTTGTTCGTTTGTAAGTTTGACTCATATTTGTCATAACGTTTGTCAGCAGCATAACTTGAAAGAGTTATGAACGGATCTTCAAGAAAATTGCACAGGCTGTTATTACTATCCAAAGGCACAAATGATTAGATTTTGGAGTTTATACCAAGAAAATGATGCTCTCAGAGCCAATTTGAATTTTTGCTACCGTTGCCCCGCTTGGCGGAGGTATGCGCTCTGAGAGTGCTCTAGTTATTAATTGTTCTGACGGGTTACCAGCAGTAATGTAAAGCTCAAAATACGGTTAGCTGCAGTGAGCCACTTCGAATTGGAGAGATTTCTACGTCGTCTCTGCGCCTGCGAGTTAGAGCAATATCCACATGAAACAGTATCAGCATCTAGGAAATACTGTTGATTGGTGCTTAAATCTTCTTTGTCAATGGGAATAACTTCACAGAGGATAGTATCGAAAGATAGTATGTCCCTTTTTTTCACAAGTCGATAGGTTTGTACAAATTGGACCAACAAATCCTGTTGGGATCTTTCTTAATACTAAAGTACCCTCGCTGTCAAAAATGACAGCGAGGAATTACTGCAGACCCTTTTTTCATTTAGTATGCTTATGTTGCTGATACGTCTGAAGAATTTCCTGCAACAGCCGAATAAAATTGTCATAAAAGATAACTTCTCTCTTTTTCATTCATCGGAGCAGCACAATCGTCCCCCAAAGCAGGTGACATGGGGAAATATCTTTTATTATCATCCAGCAAAACATTATTGAATGTAATTAATTTCCCCGCGTGGTAACCAAGATATCGAAGGAACGGGCTTTACCACATATAAGTTATTCTCTTGAAGCGAAAACTGCTCCGTCAATCGAACGAAACTAAAAAAATAATCGGCTCTACTGACCGTGAAAAATCATCGCTTCCTCTGTGCTTCGTTGATCATCCAGTGAATTTATACGGGGTGAACTGAGAGCAAACATATGTCCCGATGTATGGAGAAAGTTATGAAAATCAGATTACATTTTCACGCTAAAAGATATTGCAAACATTTTCATTCTTTCGACGTCAAGAACTGCTTCCAGCAAGAAATGCCTTCAGATAGAGGAATGAGGTGTTCAATTTTACCATCTTCTGCAACCTTGTCATTGATCTCACTGAAAACGCAACTTACTTAAAAGAATGCAATTTGGCCCAGTTTTCGCTTGTTTCGTTAAGAAAGTGGCAAGAAACATACAAATACATAAATTTATAAGTATATAAAGAAATAAGTACACTACAGTGTTTATTATGTTGTTTGATTACTTATTACTTCTAAACCTTGCTTTAAAATTTAACTTTCATGTACAGTGATTATTTAAAATCTAGGAACACAGACCAGACCCGGCCTCGCCCTTGGTCATTCCTTCTGTGATGAACCGGGTTTTGGCCGGGGCTCTCGTTTTCTTCACATAACCGGCGACTCTAAAAATAAATAAAAACGTTCTCTGAAATGTAACTTTGAATCTTCCGTTGAAAACTCAACTTGTGAGTTACAGATTATAATTTTAATGTTAAATCTAATCACAGATGCGCAACAGCTGCAGCAAAGAATTCATTTAGAATTCTGGTGTGTGTTGTAATGGTGTGTGTTGTACAGCTTAAATGGTGTGTTGTAGTTAAGCTGTAAGTCAAACATGCCTACCAGGCTCTGCTTTTTGTCACTACCAAGTGAGAAATATATAGCTACTCTTCATAACCAGCAGTTTCTGGTAACTACGGAAATTGCAGAAACTCAAGCTGGATGCTGGCATAATATTACTAGAGTACCCGCGCTGTCAAAAACGACAGCGAAGAATTTGTGATTACCCTTCTTCATTGATTATAGTTTTCTATTATTAACTTCCTTAAGTAGATTGCGCTGGAACTGACAGCTTGCATTATGGAATTATTATTATTATTAAATCACACCAGGCTCGTGACGTAGGAACGGAGAAACTCCATGAGGCTAACAAACCCCCACGCAACCAGCCCAGCGGGTGGAGAAAACAAAAGAATGAAAAAAATATGATCCGAGATCACAGAATAGCTCTGTGTACAGATCGTTTAAAGCTGCTAATACCAGCACCAGCAAAGACAGAGCCATCAAGACCATTCCAAACATCCACACACGATGGAAAAAACGAACGGGAATAC
>LQNS02278138.1:6947499-6976382 GCA_001587735.2 Parhyale hawaiensis
GATGAGTAATGCTTCTTCAATTGGTAGACGATGCTTGTCACTGTTCTTTCGTAGAATCTTTGTGCAATTTACAAGATGCTGTCTTGTGATTGGCTGGTTGTGTTTGTTTTTCACATGGTTGGCAGGGCCCCCCGATCTGAGGTGCATGGTTAGACGCCTGGATAAAGTTGTTGTAGTTGTTGTATATATATATATATATATATATAATTTAAACAAATGGCGCATGACAGGGAAAAAATAACGAAAAATTCCTAACATTGAGATTTTCTAGTACATGTATTTCATCATTGTGAAGACCGTTCCTTATTTATTTTTTTTTTAACTGCATATCTACCCACAGCCTGTGTGTGAAGCATTTTTAGTCTACAAACAACAACATTAATCATCCGCACAGGTGAGGCAACATAACAAAAAAAAAAAAAACATTCGTGAGAGCAGAACCACGATGCTTGAATGGTGCTGTTAGGCTCTGCACGCGTAGGTTTCAGACTGTTGCCAGGAAGCGAGTTCTGGCTCCTCGCATCTCGAATAAGCATTCGGTCTTCTGATGAGTTTGTGGGATCCCGACCGAAACTAGAAATTGGGGTGGTTGGGGGTTCGCAAGTCGTTGCATAAAGTCCTTCCGTTGCTGGCATCAGACCTGGTTATTCACGATATCGACTGTAAAAGCAGTGCCTTTCTCTAAAGCCAGTTGGCTTATATCCGCAGCACGAACTAGTGCACGAGGGTTTCTCGTTTGGTGTAGGCGGTCAAGTTGACTTCACCCTGGTTTAAACACTACCGTTGTAAATGTGATCGTTAAAAATATATATTAGTCATATAATTTTTTCAGCTGGGTCGAAGGGGAGCAGAGTCTCGCCTTGAACTTTCCTACTTATAATGTCTTTTCAAACTTTCTTGTAGAAATTGTTGTTTTAGACAGTAAAATGATTAGAAATTGTTTAGGACAGTCTAATGATTTGAAAAGATATGAGCCCTATAAGCTCCAAGTAGCATTTAATTGATTTTTCCTATGATTCTCTGTAGATTTTATCGATGAAGTAGGCAGTTTTATCATTGTGACTTGTATAATGTGAAATGAGAACAATAAAGGTCTGAAGGTCTAGGAGTCTGGGTAGAAGGTGGGGGCGAATATCGTGGTTTATTAATATCGGCCTTGAGACGGTCGAGAAATCGTTGGACGCACCTCTGACGTGCAGGACCGAGACTGTCATATATAAAATTATCATAAAAAATAAAAACCTCGCGTGATTCCATGAAATAGTGTTGGAATTGATATCATGAAGTCGTAAATCATCAGCCCGAGCAGTTTCAAAGATGGTTTGCTAAATAAAAACGAGCTGTTCGCCTCTTTGACACAACATAAATATTAAACTTGTTACTAAATGTCAGGTCTCTCTTGGTAGTTTCTTGCAGAAAATTCTCTCCAAAAAAAATGAGCGAACTTGCGAAAACTGTAATCTGTGGTGCCTTATGTCCAAAATGAAAGGAAAAAGGCGAATTCACATTTTTATATATGAAACACAATATTTCTGAAGAAAAAACTAGCCACTTATAATTCGTTTCATCTTAGAATGCATTCTTTAATGCAGGTACTTTCTCTGTTACTTACACTTTTCAAAAAAGACATCACGAGAGTTGCATTTAGTGTGAATTTCTCCCTAAAACATATAGCCGTAGGAATCCAGTTTAACTTTCATTTCTGAAAATAATCTACAGTTCCATCCAGATGAAAATAGCATTCAACTAACGCTTGTGAAATAAGATCTTAAATGACTTCATGCATTTTGCTAACTTTTTTCCTCGACTAACTGGATCTCTCGAGCGTCTAGTTGCAGGCCACCAGGCAGCTTCTCATTTAAATGAAAAAAATTAAAGATTTCTTGAGCTTCATAACAAAGTTTGTATGAAATGAAACTGCATAATTCTACTAGGACTCACGCTGGAGACACAAATGCACTTTAATGACCCTCCAGTTCCCTTCACTCTTCTTCGTTGTTTTGTTCTCAGGAATAGTTACTGATCTTCTGATCAATTTACGCATCATGAATTGAAAAATATGCAGTATATATGAAAGGAGACGGAAGCATAATCTTGCATCTATGCTATCACTTGTAACTATTTTAGATGACTTCAGTACTTCGATTGCAAGTAAAAAGCAAAGCCATGGCCCCAAGCCATTCAGCAGATGGAAAAAAAAATTATATGTAATTCCTCGAGGCGGGTCAGAGAGACAAACCAACCAGGCATATAAGTAACAAGCAAATCAGCCTTGTATCATTACCTCCGCCAAGGAAGTTATGCTTTTACCGGATCTGTCGATTTGATTATCACCAAAGTATTTCAAAAAGTTATAAATGGATGCTCATAATATTTGCAGGGTTTATTCGCTATATTGAAATGAACAGATCCATCACCTTTGCAGGAGATTCGTTCATCCAGTTCTTAATTTGTTACCAACTGGTTTTTCACTGGTAATATAACTCAAGACGTCATTAACGGTTCTTTACATAAATCTGCATGAATTGCTGGGAATACTATGAAAAGTAAATGACCAAATTATTGAGATGATCTGTTGATTCGTACCTATGTTTGTCTCCAAGTTTGTTTTTACGCTTGTCGGGTGCATAACCAAAACTAGAGCACTCTGAGAGCGCATACCTCCGCCAAGTGAGCCAATGGTAGCAAAATTTCAAATTCGCTCTGAAACCATAATTTTCTTTTCATAAACTCCAAAATCTGATCATTTGTGCCTTTTTATATTAATAACAGCTTGTTCACTTTTCTTGAAGATCCGTTCATAACTTTTTGAGTTATACTGTTAACAAACGTTAAGACAAATATGAGTCAAACATACAAACGAACCAACCGATCTGCACCAAATTTTGATCATTTATGTGTCTTACCATTACTACCAACTTCCTATAAATTTCATAAAGATCCATTCATTATTTTTGAGTTATTGTGCTAACAAGCATAAAATTAATAACAGTGACAAACGAACGAACGAACGAACAAACGGACCATTACCAAAATTTGGTAATCTACTCTCTGTGATATACCTAACAACTCATGATAATTTCATCAAAATCCATTCATAAGTTTTTGAGTTATGGCATCGAGAGAAATGACGCAGACAAACAAACAAAACAAACGGATGGACATATCCTCACCAAAAGTTAATCATCTGTTTCTCCTGACATACCTAACATTCCCTGTAAATTCCATCCAAATCGGTTCATAACTGTTTAAGTTATCTTGGTGACAGACGGACAGACAAAGAGACAAACAGACAGACACACAAACACGACGAAAACATAACCACCTTGGCGGAGGTAATAATTATAAACAGGTCTCCATCAATGTTACAGAATATGTTTGAAATGTTAAAAGCACAATGAGAAAGTTTGACGGTGGCCTTCTGGTCCGTTATTGTGTTTAACTATGTATATATTTGTTTAGTTGTTTGTCAGAAGTTAAGCTCAGAAATTTATGGTCGAAACTTCATGAAAATTAAAGGAACTTGTAAGAATGCCTAGGGACACAAAAAAAGAAGTTTTGGTAATTATCAAAAGAAAATCCTAGATTTAGTGCCGATTTGAATTTTACGTTAACCTTTTACCCTTTCATTTTTCGGAGGAGCCATACATTCCCCGCCGCTTCTCTACTTATATAGTGCTATTAGCGTGTTAAAACCAAATCTTTTGCTGTATGAGAAGTGACTAAAAACATAAATAACAATTTTTAAATTACTTCAACTTACATTGGAATCTCGTAATTGAGACTTCTGCTCCCGAACGAGCGTGAATTATGAGCGGCGCCTAGTTAATTATTGCAGCAGTTGTTCTCATAAAAAAAGGAAATAAACTGTACCAGATATAGAGAAGATTTTGATTTTATGGCCGACTGTGATGTAAAACTATTCCATGCAAATTAGATATGCGTTTAGTTAAACGTTAATTAACTCGTTGCATTTAATATGCATTATTTCACGAAACTATTCGTGTACTAACGTTTTTAACACATGTACAATCATTAGCTAAACACAACGATGAAATTGTAATTTTGCATAGTACTTCTAGCTTAATATGAATTGCAACGGTTATGTGAAA
The DNA here is from genome assembly GCA_001587735.2 of Parhyale hawaiensis. Classification (NCBI taxonomy): domain Eukaryota; kingdom Metazoa; phylum Arthropoda; class Malacostraca; order Amphipoda; family Hyalidae; genus Parhyale; species Parhyale hawaiensis. The sequence goes on from LQNS02278138.1 coordinate 6,951,612, forward strand.
TCGTTTTCACGTATAACAATTTTTTTTTTCTGTAGAAACTCGTGGCTGCGCTTACTGACTCAACTTACAGAAACGATAGTTTTCACGACAGGTTTTACACGGACTCTTAGGTACGCTAGGTGAGGTTAGGTAAGTTAAGGTTAATAATTGAGGTACAGTACGTTAGGTTAGAGTGTTACACGAGGTACGTTCAATACATATAACGGGTTATGAAAGGGTGAAATAGTCTCTGTTCACGGCAGTTTGAATGTATGGTGAACTAGAACGCCTTGTGGCGTAAGACCATCACCCACAGTAGGGGGGCAAATTCAACAAAGTCACTTTTGATGAACGAGTTAAGCGCAGAGCCCAATTCCCTGAGTCCCAATCCCTCTTCTAAAATAACATAGGGATAAAAATAGAACTCCCCGTGTTCCACACGATCTGCCGTGGTGGAGGCAAATTCACCACGGTGGAGGAAAATTGAACGCCGTCATTTATTTATGGTCAACTAGGTTTTGTTTTTAGGCGAGGGTCACATCTAGGTCAAACCATTAATTTTCCTGCAAAAAATTATGAAGATTGCTCAACTCTATCGACCACTTATTGGGTGGACAGAAATACAAATATATACGCTTAAATCTTCAACAAAAACACTATCACCTCTCTCACTTCATTTGCGGGTGATAACTATCGTTTATGAAGGGCGTGTCGCGCACTGCCGCTTTCAGGACAATCGAATATATCATCGGAATATGCTTTTTTTTGCATCATATTTGGGGCCATTGGTCATGCTGTAAGTTGTACCGTGATCGGAAATATGACAGTTCGGCTGACGATGGTTGATGAGTGCACAACTGCCTGTTTATTTATAATGCTGAACTTACGTACAACGTTCTATCGTTACGGGAACAATTTCTCATATCTTAAAGAAAGGATGCTGTATTAGTAATGGCATGATATGGTGTGTGTCCGAACTCAGTAACCGGAGAGGAGGGGGGATTGTCTAACGGGAGCTGAGAGCTTGCTCTATGTGAGACTATTGTCGCGTACTGTTGTGCCATACTGCAGGACTTCAATTTCCGCGAAGACTTCGGTAAAAAAATACCACCCAATACCTGGCCTTGGCGTCACTTTGGGTAATGTACACATTTACAGCATTTTAAAATGCGCGCAATACTTAGATAGACGTAATGCAACAGAGAATAGGATGGACTGCAGCAGAGATATAGAATATTACAGAGAATGATAACCGCTATGACAGTGCCGAGCATGGACGTTACTGTGTCTTCTTTATATTATTGCGCCATCCACACTATAAAATACTGAGGAGTGTTTGGAGAGACAGCTTCGTGTTTGATACCATATTAATGTAACAATGTGTCTTCTAGAAGACTAGAGTAGAGTTAGAGAACGTGAATCTAGACGGAGCTATCAGACACAAAGTTGAAAATATAGTAATTGACCAGCCCAAAGATTCTACAACAGCCATGCATCATTTTTTTTTTAACAATTCTCGCGTTCGTAGTTACATCATTACAGATAACATACGTGGTAGAGGATAGCAATGAAAAAATTATGACCTTTCGTTGCAGTACTTAACTCCACGTACAGTAGTGTATCGTGTAGCGTAGGGGTGGGCAACTTTTTACTCTGGGGCAACATGGACTTTTAAACGTTGACAAATGGGCCGGGCCCGTACAAGATGCATGAATATCAAACATAGGCGAAAATAAAAGAACAAATACATTGTTAATATCCACATTCAGTTTCTAACACAAACATTTAATAAATACCGTTTTAGTTGCAGATGTGCACTTTTAGAATATATGTTATAGAAAATACTTAAAATGGGTTAATGTGTACATCCTAAAATCTTCGGCTGGCCAGAGTAAGAAAGGCAACACGTCGAGGGCCGGTGATTGCCCGCCTCCGTTGTAGTGTCAGGCTTAAAATCACTTAAATGCTCTGACGTCACAGCTCAGCAGGCCCACACGCTGCCAATCCTACTAATTCTAGAACGGCTTAACCCTTTCGGTCCCAAAAACTCTGCTATTGCTATGAGGTACTAGAAGCAGTTCATAATAGAAACTCTCATTTTAGTCACTTTAGTTCCACCTCCCGTTTTACTCAGTCGTAAATAAAATACAAGCACTGACTTCAGCCGGGTTGTGAAATATATTATCCAAATTTCCTGAGCGAGAAACAACGCGCTGGTTTCAATAATGAAAGCTTTGATGCGGGAACTGAAGTTCCCGTTGGGATGGAAAGGGTTAACGACATGCTTTAAAATGCCCTTGTATGTAGAGATAATATGTTTATTTATTGCTAGGCTTGTGACTTTGCACAGATGCAAACGTTCTAAAAATGTTTCAAATATGCACAGGATGCATATATTATGCGCTTGTATAAAGTATGCAGAGCGTTCTTGCATAAAATATGCACGTGCAAATGATGTACATATAGTAACTAGCATAAATTATGCAGATGCATATTGTATGCATTGTGGTAAATACGCAATGTTCAAAAAGTGCATATAATATGCAAAATACGCGTATAGGTTTGCCGTGCATATGCAACATGATATATGCAAGTCAGGGTCACAACCCTATTTACTGCATTAAAGTTTAGCACACGCATCACTCTTCCTACATTTTTGTAAAATCGACAGAGTCAATATTTTCCAGGATGCAAAGCCCCGGGTTTCCTGCCACGAAAGAAAGAATAACTTAAATCGATGTCACACCAGCATAAAAAAGATATTTCGGAAGTTTAAAGCTTTGTTTTTATTTTTCCTGTCACTTTGTTTCACCACAATATTATTGTTTTACGTGCTCCGTAAATAATTTGCATGACCAGGGAAGTCTTTCAATAAAATACACATTTATGTGGAACACGCAAATTAGGAGCGTTGTAATTAGGACCATATAACTAGGTACGATGAGGTCAAAACGTATAGCGTGCGTTGGGAGCGACATGAACTAATATCGAGCTAACTAGGAAGGCATCTCTACTTTACATGCTTTTATAGACAAGGTTTGACCATTTGTGAGGACTGACTTTAATGGTTTATACAGTGAACTGTATAGTAGCCTGAAACGTTCATTTGAAACTCCGCAACAGCCATAGAGTAGAAAAATGCATTAGACAGCATTTCATTCGTGGAACAATATTTTGTTTATGAGACACATTAGGCCATTGCTTCAATGACTGACTCTGTTAAGCCCGCTGCACACGAGAATCGAATCCTAAAAAAGTTTCATGTTCTTGGAACAAAAGTTTCTGTGGCTGACTACAACTTAACCTGTCGAAGTATCGCTTTAAAACATTCGACGTCGCGAATTGAAACTCTTTCCATATTTAGAGAGATATTTGAAACTGTAATACTGGACCCTGCCGTATTGAAATGACTGCAGAATGAATCACATTTTTCGCAATTTTTCCACTTTGCATGTTGTCCAGGGCAAGCCGAAGCCGTTCCCGAGGAAACGTAATCAGACGAGTAAGGAGACACGTTCCCGCGTTTCGACTCTCGTGTGCAACGGGCTTAACGAGACACCCGTCGGATGAGCAGTGCTCTGCAGTGTGCCCGCACCAACACCACAAGTAACACCTTGAGAAATTGATCTCATCCGGCAACAAAAAGATGCCTAAGACCTGACAATATCAGGCCCTGGCAGTGCCTCTATAAATTATCTCCACTCACTGTCGCTGCTCCGTTCTCTTATATTTCCAAGTTATTTATGAGCGAACCATACCCGTAATGGAAGCTGAGAGAATATGCACTGCATCATCATTTGGACGGCAATATATTCTCAACGTCCAGAAATAAAATAGATGCAATAATACCAGAAGTCTCACTTATTTCACTCAGACTATTCTCTCGTCACGCATTGCGGTATCGAATTTAGAAATCGATAGTATGCATATTTCTTAGGCCGTTTGTAAAAATTACGTTAATTTATTTAGTAGGTCGCTATATTTTTGCATTGAAATATCGTATCCTATTCTTTGATTATTTAATTTGAGTTGTGCCCAACTCGCAGCGACCAATTCTCTTCCATAATACTGTACTATGCACTCTTGTATGATGGGCCCAGTATTCACCCGAGATCATGAAAAGATCAATGCAGAAAATCTTCGAATTTGTTAGGAATACGCTCTGACACAAAAAACGAATTACGGGATTTCGAGAAATTACGAACAATTAAGACTATCATCAAAATATAAGGTAACTTTTCCCACAAACTAAAAGAAAGAAAACGAACGTACGTGCGAAGCCGTTCAGAGGTAGCCTACAGCAATTTAATAAAATATGTCAAAATTCTCAGAATTGAACTTGACTCATCTTACATATATATACATCAATTGTTGATATCTGAAAAAGGGTTAAGCAAAGAATTTTGTCTATTGATGCACAAAATATTGATTTTTCGACGTGAAAAACTGGAGGATCAGAGAATAACTTAAGAGCTGCAGTATCGAAATTTTGAACGAATTAGAGGTATTGGGAAATATAGACTAGACGTATGAAGGGATTTAACAGTATATTGTAATAAAAAGTCTTCTCTTGTTCTATCATCAGTTTCGCACCCACGATCCTATCAAGGTACTCGACACCTTCTATTGAGAGTACGCAGTTGCAATGTTATCACTGGATTTTTATCCTTGTATCTTTAGGTGCATTGCCAACAATACTTCAATTTTTTTATGTGCAATTTCTCGCAAAATTTTGGTCTTCTTAACTGAAATTTTTCATACAGCATAAAGCTTCCCATCCTTCTACATACTGTACCTGATAGACTGAATAATGACTCATATATTATTGAAATAATCAAATTTCACTGTATAGCTGAAAGAAAGTAGGTTGTGAAATAAAATCAGGGGTGTTCGCTACCTAATGACTTCTTTTTTATGTAAAGTGTCCGGTGTGCAAGCAGCAGTTTGCATTCAATTCACTCATGTCTGACATGCAAGTGGCCATTCTTGAATATAGCGGTCGAGTGGTCCGTCTAGTTGGGGCCATAGGTCAAACCTGAGGTCGACTGCAACCGTACACTCGCCAGGGTCAAAGTGGACATTTACCTGCAGCAGGAACCAATACACGCTGGATTCTTAGTTGATATGGACGCTCAAGGTAACTTTCACTCTACTAGGAACCAAGAATCTCTTAGCTTAATAAATAACATAAACCGAGCATGACCCCTTAAGCACACTCCCTGCATTTATTAGCAACGCTTTCATAGAAGCTAAATAATTTTCGACAGCGCAGTACGTGCCTTACAATGATATATTAGCCATTGGAATCTCGCAGCACTGCAGCCGCATATTTACTTCAGCCATTTTTTAGTCAGTCATAACAGGGAGCGCTCGGCAGGGGATTTCTTGGTCGGATTTGTTTAGAGACAATTTACGGGATATAATGATGACAAAGCTGGGAACATGAAAGTAAGGAAATGATACACAGACTCTCGCATAGTGCGATGCTTAACCATGGACTGAGCAGACTCATTTATAACGTAGCAATAGGACGTTTACCACTGGCCCGGTGAGCTCGGGCCAATCACGAGGCAAAGAGTGAGGGACATATTGGACTTGTTCATATCAATGATGGTATCTACACCTCGGTGGGGGTGGCTTCGGATCAGTGACGGCATCTTCACCTCGGTATAAGTTTAGATTAGATAGGCGGCGGTAGACGAACCAAGAGGCCCATTCCCAAAGAGACACCGGAACTTACGCCCCGGCCCTCTATGAGCTATTGCCATTATATTAGTAGAATCTAGAGGACTGGGGAAACTAGAGGAGAAAAAATGGAAGACGAAAGAAAAAAAAAAGAAAGGGGAGGAAAATCTCAGCCAAAGAGATGATCATTAATGCACGCAAGCATGATCGATAGCCACTGATATGCGGAGCTTCAGGTTATAAATAGAGCGGAAGTGAGAAGAAGTCAGCTTAAGATGGCCTGGGAAGCTTTGGCCGTTAAGTGCTTGCGACTCGCGGAAAAGGAGTTCTTAACTGTGGAAGATGTATCTCCCAATGTATGTCAAGACGATTTTTAAACGAGTTGACCGATTCCGTACCCACAACGTCGGAAATGAGTCTATTCCTAAAGCTGACTATGGAATAGGGAAAGAACTGCTGACTTAAGGTTGTTCTTCGAGCTCTATGCTTGAATTTTTGACCGTTGTTTCGCAAGCGATCATTAAGGTCTCTTTCAAAGAGACCCATTGTAAGTACGTCGTTGAAACCATCCTAGTGCTTGAACATTTCTATTAGTTGCCCCTGAGTCGTCTTTGTTCGATAGAGATCAGACCCAGTTCTTTTAGGCGACGTTCATACGACTTGTTTCTCAGCTGAGGTATCAATTTCGTTGTTCTGCGTTGGACTCTTTCCATGTTATCAAAGTCTTTACAGAGATGTGGCAACCAGAATTGAACAGCAAATTCTAAGTGTCACCTCACCCGTGCTTTGTACAGGGGAACGATGATGTACTTGGACTTGTATTCGAAGTTTCTGGTGATGAATCCCAGCACTCTGCTAGCCATTTTCACACTCATGTCAACTTGCTGACTGTGTTGTAGCTTGTTTGTAATAGTGATTCCCTAGTTACGTTGTTGGGTGACAGTAGCCAATTTCGTCCCATCCATTTTCACTTGGGTGGAAGGGTTCACCAACCCTACGTGCATTACTAAGCATTTGTCGACATTAAAGTTCATCTGCCACGTTGCGCTCCATCCATTGTTGGAGCTCGGCTCTTTTCATGGCAGGATGACATAGTTTAGTATCATCTCGGTTGTGGTATTCGAAGTAAGAGACCACCTCGGTGGTGGTATCTTCACTACGGTGGCAGTATATTCAATTCGGTAATGATATTTTCACCTCGGTGATATTCTTACTTCCGTGATTGTTCCTTCACCTCGGTGATGGTATCTTCACCTTGGTAATGGAATATTCACATCGGTGGTGGTATGTTCGCCTCGGTAGTGGTATATTCACTTCGGTGGTTGAATCTTCACTTCACTGGTGGTATCTTCACCTCAAAGATGGAATTTCTGACAGGTGAACGTAGGGCAGCACAGGTTCGTCGTTATGAAGCCGTGTAAACTCCAAGGCAAAAGTTTCCCTACTCCTGTGCTCCACAAGAAAATCTGCAGCAAATATAACTGTTTCTTGCAGTTTCCTCACATGATCTTCTCAATCTGAGTATAATAATTGCTAAAGTTAATTTCAATCTTTATCATACTAACACTTCAACTTCTGTAAATTCTCCTCATAATTTTACAGTATTCTAAAACTTTATTTCATATCTCCAATAGGAAGTCATTCTGGCTCTCAGTAGTTTATTTTTGCACTCTAAGTTCAACTCTCCTAGAGATACAACAAACAAAATATAATTGAAAAAGCAGCCTAGCATTTCGGAGGCACTTTTCGTATTAGTCATCTTCCTATTAAGAAGAAAGTCATATGCCACAAGTAAAGTGAACATATGACTTAAAACATGATGAAAATCAGAAGATATTTTACGCATAAAATGATCTTGATGTCTTTGCTTCGAATTGGATTGAATATTTATTCACAAGTATAAAAGCAAAACTACGGTTAACATTCCCTCCAGCCAAAGTCAGAGCTTCTTGCTAATTGAGTTTTCCCCTATCTAAAACTGAAAGCATAACATGCTTACGAATGGACGAACGGACGTATGGAACCATTAGCAGGATAATATTATAGACTAGCGTCAACCGTTGAGATTCCTAAAACAATACTTCTAACTTAACCTACTTGTCATACATATCCGTCAATAATTAACGTTGACGAACTCCATTTACCGTTACGCAGTTCGCCTACCTTAACCCCGCTATCCAACCTATCTTGGTACTTTGAGTTCTCCAGTGAATCTCGCATTAGTTCTGTCAGTAGAAAATTTGGACTTCTATCTTGATAAAGACATTGAAATACGAATGTACACCCTGTATTTTCTCTTTTTTATATAAACGCTTTTCTTAGCTGCGTTTCCCATAATTTACAGATAATTTAACCTTTCAAAATCTTATACATTTACATTTTTGGTAAGCTTTACCGATTTTTTCACTCTATCAAAGGTCCCGTGGTTATTGAACGGTAGTCCATCATATTTCTACTACATATATTTGATGCGATAGCTGTAGAATACAGTACAGCAAACTCGGCCAATTTGATCAATAACAGCTTCTTATGTTACTGTAACTGTCTGATCTCAAAATGTCATTATATTTCTTTAGAAATCACACTTTCCCTAAAAAAAATTGCATAAAAAATTTTGAGTTGTGCTGTTGTGCCGAATCCTAGCTTCCCCATTTATCCACATTAAGAATGTGATGAGACATTTGCAAAGTGAATTTAATATGAAGGGAAAATAGCGAAAAACAGTAGATAAGGTACGAGTGAAACGAACTTCATGTCTTCACCTCAACTGGGTGAATATTCTTCCAAGGAGCGAAAAAAGCACAGTATTGTTGAAATTACTTCCAGACAAAGTCGGGCTTCTTGCAAGCTGAATATTTTAATTTTAACTTATCTAATACTGAAAGCGTTATGTGCAGACCAAGGAGGTTTGATAGAAGGAGGGAGCACAGCCACAGTTCGCTGTACTGGTCAAGGTAGTTCATTGTTATTCGGTGGCTGCTCAGTTCCCAACAATGACATGCTCGGAACCATCCTTTCTCACCAAAAACGAGGCTTCCAGCCGATCCTACAGCCAATCATTGCGTCAGCAAGACTTCAGTCATGCCGATAAATCAGCTTCAGAGCTCCGTAGCCGTTGCTACCTCCTTTTTATTCAAACTCCTTGGTGCAGACACATGGACGGGCGGAAGAACGGACGTATGGAACCGTAATGAGAATCTACAATATAATAACGACCGATGTATATTTATCTGTTTGTTTATCCATTTTCTGTCACGCTTTAACTAAACAGATAGGTGGAAATTAGCCCAGGTTGGAGGCTCTTGTCGCCCTCCCAAGCTCCATTGACAAGTTATCGGTAGAAAATAGGCGGGGTTGCGGAAGATGGCAAACGTATCTCAATTACGGACAGTTGAAATTCAAACAATGAAGGCATGGCAGGCTTTGTCTGATTTGTACGAGTTTTAGCTCCTCCATACATCAAATTTAAGGCAAAGTATCGGACGACCATATGTCTGAATGCACTTGCATTGCCGAAATTGAACTCGCAGCACTGAAGATATCTGAAGCTTCCATAGGCTCTCTCGTCCTTCTTGATTCGTAGTTTATTTTTATAGATGATTTCGTTGCTTCAACTATTCTCCCAAATATAATTCAATGGTCTATGAAACAGCTTTCGCTGGACCTGTATAAGCCAGCCTACATCCACAATACCGAATCTGAACAATTGCTTTGAGCGTTGTTGATCAGGCTGCAATAAGCCATGAATTTTCTCCATTTCAGAGATGGAAAAAAAGTTTTGATACTGTTGTAATAACGAATGTATTACCAATGAATAAGGCCATCACAAATTCTCCGCTGTCATTTTGTGACAGCGCGGTCCCCCTAGTAGCATTATACATTTCTAAAATTGGGGAGAGTTGGCATGCTTCATTTGTCTGATATACCGACAGTGCTACAGCTGCCGAATTGCAAAGTATTGCAAGATAAATAAAGGACCATTAACTACATTTCTCTTACGGATGACCCCTCATAACGAAATTACGCTGTATTTTTCGGAAGCGAGGCTGATTTGATTAGTAGCAACATCAAGCAGCACCGTGGGTGAATTATGTGGTTCAGCTCATTTGACATCCCCATGTACGTCAATGCGGTGTTGCTGTTGCCGTCGTGGCGCCGGAAGGGGACGGGGTGGGGTGTAGGCAGGTAAAGGAAATGTGGCAATATAGTAAGATAGAGATACCGCTGGGGCCTCTAAGAGATGATCGGAAGTGAGGACACATGAAACCGTTACACGCAAATAGGTAGCGTGCGCTACAGGCGACCTAGCATCACAATAACGGCATTTGGTGTGAAAACCAGAAATTTTAGTTGATGTAAAATTATTTAACTAAATAAGATGTCCGATCGCCCATTAAAAAAAGGAGGAAAAATTCATCCAGTTGAAGCCACAGTCTCCGTACCTCCGTGATTAGCTCAACGGGGAAATGTATGAGTGACGTAGCGGTCTCTACCATGATTGAATAAAGTAACAAGTTAACTCTTCGCCGCACGATTTTATGACAGTGCTGAGCATTTTCTTGTATGACGTCATGTGGGGTGAAACTCTGTGAAGTAATTGGGACGCGGCAGCAAGCGACAGCTTTGGCTGCATATCAATCCAGTTTATTTAGGAATATTTCCATAACAATGGGCTGTTTCCGATGCACAGGTTTCCGTAAGACATTTAGTGAAAGAATATGGTTTACTAAATTCATAAGGAGCCGTAGATATACCTACTGTTCTAGCAGTTTTCTTGCCTTGCCGGTTAATGTTTTTTTTTTGTACTACATTATTTTGTGCGTATCATATTTTACCTAAAAAAGGAAAACCGTTTTACAGTGGGATTATAATTTCTTTGACTTGTTTCTGGTTTTTGCTAATTCTCAGATGTTGATAATGACTTTGTAAGACAAAACGTTCATTTTTAATCATTCAGCTTCGGGTTTTATAAAACAAACGACCGCTTTACGAGTTTTATCTCTTGCCATTTTATTTCCCTTCAAAATTTGAATTGCAATGTTTTTCTGTGTGTAATAAATCTACCAAACATCTGTGCGAGGGTGGATGCAACCCGTCAAATTTGCTACATGAATTAGTGCGCTGCAGCTCTAATTAGATTCTCATCGGATGTAGATACTTTAATTTCAGTAGCGCACTCCGTAGATTTTCCATAAATACATTGCGTGCCTCATACGCCATGGTGTAAGTTAGTGCTAGGCCTACGAGAATTGCAAAATTATGTCATGTGTCAAAGCGGTAATATGGGTGGCAAACTCCACTCGGAATCTAGTTTTTAGCGTCAAAACCAACCTTTTGCGTATCAAAGTACACACGCCGTGCTAAATATAACTTGCACGGGGAGCGGCAATGTAATTTTAGCGCTGCCACAAAATACGATCCATATTTTCACACTTTCATTATTATCATCTTCACAAGTTAATCTCGTCGCCAGTAGGTGGCAGTGACGAGATTCACTAAACAGGCTGCAGGTGTCTATGTCCCGCCCAACGCGGTGTTGCCGGGAGCAGGTTCCTATCCCCGTCGCCTTGCGCGACCCGCTCAGTGCGAATCTCCCAGACCATCTCTGGTTGAACCCACTTGGAATCTCTACTTATCTCTCTTTTCAACCATCCTTCAACTATCTCCCACCGCTTCCGCGTCCGCGGCCGGAACCTCCTCCTAATGGAGACCGCAGTTAGGCGTAAACAACTCGTCCAATACGGCCTCATTTCCACCACCGAACTATTTCAGGATTGTAGTATCGTGACCCTTTGGCTTGATTCACACCACGCTGCCGGTCATGTGCCAGGCAGATACCAGGCACGGTCCTGCCCAGTATTCTTAAATGCATTTCAATGCAAGCATTCACACTAGCTGTGCAATGCACGTACCGTGCCAGACTTGTTCCAATCACGATCTAGGCAAATGATATTGCGACCAGGACGTGACTGGCACTGGCAGGCACGTACGTTGCACAGTTAGTGTGAGCTATCAAAGGTTTAGAAGTGTCTCAGGCTTCATGTGAGCAGTAGTTGCTGCCTCTGTTTCTCTGTCCGTGAAAATTCATTAATTGCATCGATGATGGAAAATCGTAACGATCCACCGCAATGAGATAATACGAAAAAGTAGGTAAACAACTGATTAAAGAATGATATTTTATTTATCCGTAATACATACAGAAATTTTATATGTAGGCTTGTGACACATACTGATGTGTAAAGATTTTCTGGTATGCATCAATTGTGTCACAAATATCAATTAAACGGTATATAATTGATTACGAAATAACGGTTAGTCACACCTTTTTTTCTTGCCATAGACTTCCAGCCAGTCTTTCTCAACAAGTGATTGCTTCTTTGCACGGCGTTTTTTCTTGATTCAGTTCGTGTTGAATTTTTGGTAGAATTGTTTCAAAAGATCCAATATTCATGCAAAAATAATTATAAGAATCATTTCATCATCAGTAGGACGAGGATACAAACTGTGAAACTCTCCTTCACTTTTTCTACCTTCCAGCATAAGATCAACCCACAATATCCCTCTTTTTTTGCTATCGTCCAGAGTAATAGCAATCGCTGTCAAACCGGGGGAAGAAAAATTACACGTACATCGCCACTAATAATAACGTAAGAACTGACGCGAGCACGGCTCGTGACCGGACTGAGCATGTGGATGCACCAGACAGGTAACGGGACATGCCATGTATGTGCCTGGCACGTGACCGGCAGTATGGTGTGAATCAAGCCCTTCAGTTAATGTTGCGGTCTTTGCTTTTCCATTACTTTACCTTTCAGCGCTATACTGCATCTTGCAGGTAGGTTATTGCTCCACTAAAGGATAAAATGCCTTCCCGATTGTGAGATGTATTTTATTTCCTTGATGTATTTTCATTCAATATCTCTATCATCATCCTAGGGCGCACATGCGGTCACCTGACTTCACCTATAACTTAACAGAATTATTGCATTGGTACATCTCAGCATTATGTGTTTTTTTAGTTAAATAGAAAAGTCCTCTCAAATCCAATGGCATCAATATTTTTACTTTGTGACGAATCACACCTAAATGAGAGTATCTGTGATGCTGAGGTCAAGAAGGAAAACTATACTTTGCACAAGTGTGACCGCGAAAACCGTAAATGCGGCGGAGTAGCGTTGTATGTGAGAGAACAACTTGGCTCACACGTTCTACAGAAATTCTCGAATGGCATGTGTGAAATTCTAATTGTAAAAATAGAAAATATTAAACTGGTTTGTGTGGTGTGCTATCGACCGCCAAAATGTGCTTCTGAGAAAATTGCGGAGCTGCTCGACAAAATTCACACACATTGCTGTAGACTTGATAGTAAGTACAGTGTAATCATTACAGGTGACTTCAACTTTCCATTCCTAAAATGGCTACATCCAGACGTGCACGATGAAACGGGTAGTTTTATTTTTAACAAGAAGTTTTCATACACAATAGATGAAAGAGAACAAGCACTATCTTTACTACAGGTAATGGAACGACTTTCTTTAGTGCAGATGATCACTTCGGCAACAAGAAAGGACAACATCTTAGATCTCCTATTTGTACAGAATACCGAATTTGTAAAGAATATCATCACCCAAGACACAGCTTTGTCTGATCACAAACTTATTGATATTACAACCCAGTCCTGTAGCTATGAATCAAGTGACTCAAAGTATAATGGGCAAAATAACATATATAGTCTACGAGATTTAAATGCTTTCAATTGGGAAGGTTTGAACGATGAGCTGCGGTCGGTGAACGGGGACGCTCTTCTAAATGACTCAACTTGAGGACGTATTGTACAGTTAGACTTCAGTGCGGCGTTTGACATGGTCAAACACAGGGGTCTACTATACAAGCTTGAGTCATTTGGAGTGGGTGGCAAGATTCTGTCTATCATGCGCTCTCTTGTTTCTGAGCAAAATCAAAGTGTGTCAGTTAACTGCGTTTTGATGGGCTCAGTCGCGGTGGAATCTGTCAGTCAACCGGGGTAGCGTGCTTGGCCCGCTGTTGTTCGTTCTGTATACTAGTGATATGTTCTCTTCGCTGCAAAACACGATGATCGACAATGCCGACGATTCCTCTTTAATAGCAGTGATACCGGTACATGCTCCCAGCATACGTAATGATGTCGCCCAGTCCCTGAAAAGGGACTTTTTTCATATTAGTGCATGGTGCTCAGCCTTGAGTATAAAGCTGATGGCCAGTAAGACAAAGTCGATGATTATTAGTCGGTCACGGACACTTGGACCCCTTCCAACCACTAAAAATATTCATTACATTTTAAGAAACGTAGGGAAATTTAGTGTCTACACGTACGCGGGTAAGACATACGTTATGCATAGGCCCTAATCAGAGCTGTAGAGTAATCAAGAAGCATTGTATCTGGATACTATACCTACATACTTTTTTGTGTCTAAATGTAGTATCTAGATACTTTTTAAATTTAGCAGCTAAATGCAGTATCTAGATGCATTTTACCCGCATCTAGATAATTTTCGTTAGATACTCTCAAATAATAACTCTGTTTGATCAAAATTTGGAAGTTTAGAACTCGTTGCAATTTTTTTTAACAGATGTTAGAAAATCACAGAAAAACGTTCCGAATTAGAAGACAGCTATTAATTATTATCGCAGACTCAATGTTTGGTAAAAACACAACGAATTTACAATTGTTCTGAGTTAAGCATAACCTAACTGACCCGTAATTAGCCCATGCTAAAATATGTATATGGATTAAAATAAAATTTCTGTTTAAAAGTTCTTACAAGAAAAGCCAAAAATACCGTCATGTGCGTATGTACCTATTGGCACGGTGCAGTAAACACACATACATACATACATAGAATCATATGTGTTTGTATTTCCAGATGTTCTTTCCCATGCCACAACCAAACTTTTGAAATTCGCTCTAATAAGAGAGTAGTGAGCTGAAGTGCGAATCCTGAAAGTTCAGAATCATTGACACGGTTTATTATTTTTGTCTATTCAAGGTGAGTATGAGGCGTGATTCTTTTTGATGTCTTCCTATAAATATATATGTTTGGTTAAAAACAACGCCACATCTATGGTTAATGATGCGTTTATTGAGTCGTTCAAGTTGACGTATCATGTTGACAGCGGTTTGGTCTTCTGTGAGGTGGATGAGTTGTGCTAAGTTGAGATTGAAATTTTGGTCCAAACTGGTGCGACGCGTTTCGACCATATCGCTTGGTCATCATCAGGCAGTTTGCAGTTGAGGTGTTCAGCTGTTTTGAGGAGCTGGTAGAGACTGATTCCAGAGCGGAAGTTACCTCTATATGTTATGTTCCACCGTGCGGTGCATGGCAAGGTTCCAATCTCAATTGGCGACGTTCTTGAACCAACCCAAGAGAATATGAGTACACGAGGGAGAGCGAATCAACATACCTTCCTGCCCAAGCATGCTGAAGTACACCAGTACCGGCACTCGTTCTTCGGGAGGACAATCTTACCCTGGAACAGCCTACCACGGTATATAGTGGAAAGTGACGAACCAACATCAGCTATCGGCGAGTACCTTGGACTAATGTGAAACATCAAGTAGCTATAATGGAAACCTGAACTGACAATCTGGAATATCTGCATAATGGCACCACACAGGTGTCGCTGCAAATCATCATGCTAATGCTAATTGATAGTATTTAAAGCTTATGTAATTCTTTCGAACATCAGCTCATAACTTTTTGAGTCACGCTGCAAACAAACATTACATACAAGCATAAATCAAACATACAAACGAACCAACCGATCTGCACAAAAAAATTAACCATTTATATCTTTTAACATCACTAACAACTCCTGTAAATTTCATAAAGATTCATTGAAAATTTTTTGAGCTATTGCGCTAGCAAGCCTAAAATAAAACACAACGACAAAGAGACAAACGAACAGATTAACAAAAAATTTGGCTACTAATTCTTCGATATATGCCTAACAACTCATGTAAATTCCCTAAAAATCCGTCGATATCTTTTTGAGTTATGGCATTGAGAAAAATGAGCCAAACAAAGAAACGGATGGACGGATTTTCACCAAAAGTTAACCATATGTTTCTCTTATAATACGTAGAAATCCCGGTATATTGTTCAAAATCCGGCAATAACTTTTCGAGTTATCTTGATGACAGACAGACAGCGAGAAAGACAGACGGACGGACAGTCAAACCCGACGAAAACATTGCCTCCTTGGCGGAGGTAATAACAGGTTTTATAGTAATTTCATCGAGTCCAAATATATATATATATATATATCCTGTTTCAATTTCAATCAGCAACAAAATATTCGGCGCCAAAAAAACGTGGTGCCAAAACAATCATGGCGCAAAAAAAAATTGCGCCTAAAAATCGGCGCCAAAAAGTACCGGACCCGACGGCAAAATGCTGCAGGTTGTATTTTTGGCGCCGCTGAGGCAAATTTCGTGTGAGCTTTGGTTATGAAACACCCGAATCAATGGCGTTTGGAATGAAAGTTGGGCACAAAACACTGTTATTTGCGGTAATAATGAAGGAATAGCGAAAATATTTTAGATATTAAATAATTGCACACTATTGCACGTATCACGCCACAGCCCTGACGTCACAGCTTTCAACGTAGTTTACAAATTGAGTGCAAGTATCATTTTGTTTCATGCCAAGGCCTAAAAATTATGACATATTATGGTAGGTTGGCTGAAAAAAAAAATACAGTCAGAAGAACGCATATATGAACGCAAATATTCATTATCTTCCATCCAAATTTTATTTCACAACTACTTAGCTAAGGCATTTGATGAAGCGAACCTTTCCTACTATTTCTCGCTTCTATAAACGAAAGCTGCAAGAGTTATAATGGCAATTCAGTGGAATGGGAAGATTTTGTTAATGATTTAAAGCTGATTATTTTGTTTCTTTCATTTGATTGGAGTGCACACAGGCCATAAATGGTCATCTTCAACCGAAACTTCCGTATTGACGTAACAACTTTCTTGCGCCACCTGTCGACGAGTAGTTGCATCCTTACTGATTTTTATAAAGCTCAATATTAAATGTAATTAAACACATAGGTAGTTGCAGTGTGGATTTCAGGGAGATCGCCACGCCGTAGCCACAGCTGCAGTGGCTCCCACGATATACTATCTACAGCCCAATGACAGATAACAATAATCAATTATCGTCAGTGCCTCTTCAGGGTTATCTGTTTATTGGTAACTCGCCCCAAGCTATTGAGTCTCTTACGTGCTACTGGGTGTTGCCAGTGCATCACTCCCTGCGAAAAAGAATCCCTGATTTAACTGTATTGGTCAACAAAAAATACGCTGGATAAGTATCACTTTGCGTCTCATGTTGTGATTTTTAGATGACCCACTAAAGCAGTATTCGCTGGTGTTGAGGTTTCAGATTCTATATCGTTAGTTTACTCCAAACTTCGCTGCCTGATCTGCAGGGGCCCCGGCCACGGGTGGGCCATACGGAGCCCACCCTCACAAACTAGCAGTCCTCAACCCATTCGCTGTTCAGTAACCGACTTGAGTCAACAAAATGGATTCTAAAAGGTATGTGAACAGCAACAGTAATAGTAAAAGTTCGTTCTTAGTGTAAGCTGCCCTAAGGTATGGGGAGACAGGTAGTAGTATTCTCCTAGTTTAATCATCTCTAAGGTAAGTGGGCAGAGAGGACACACATTTCATGTGTGTAACGCTGATAGCGAAGCATATGCCTGTGAAACTGTGTTATTAGTTATTCTGTATCGTAGTCAGCCATGACGCAAGTTTAGGTCAGGATTTTCAATAAGACTTAGAGGGGCATTGTCGACGGCTTGTATGATGTGTTGGCTGTCGATGAGTTCCGTTAACTGTTTTGGAATGGGTGTTAGCAATGTTTTTCGTCTGATAAAATGACAAATGTGTGCTCCTGCATCAGACTACCTTGTATAATTTACGCTTTGTTGGTTGCTTTAGCTCTCCCTATCCTCGAATGGAGGAAAAGAAATGAGAAAATTCAACTGTTGAATGTAGAGCGACGAGATATGAGGAAATTTGACGCTCTAATTAACTGCAAGTAAGTTCCTTGGAATTCTTCCAGATATTACCAGGTCCTGAATGATATCTTTCTCTTGAACTTTGAATACTAAACACTTTTCTTCGGAAAATACCTGCTGCTCGCGTTTGTGAGATGGTTATTATTCATCTTACATAACACAGCGACATGTGATCGAACCCGTTCACCAGCTGATTCTTTTGTAGGTTGAAAAAGTTATTCTTTCATCAATATTTTCAAACTATCAAAACGTGCTGGTCAATCAGAAAGTGAACTCTTTTACCTTAAAATTTTCCATCTTAGATTGTAAAATAATTTTGCACCTTTTTGAAGTAATGATTTGGGTTCCGTGCGAACCCTCATAGCCCGCTGCTACGACTTGAGCCAACAAACAAGTTGCACGTGCTGTCTCGTCGTCCTTTGATGACGATACACGAACACCGACAGCTGTGCTATCTACGGATGACGTACTGTCTGTCAAGCGAGATATGAGAAGCATCTGCCGATAGTCGGTGAAAAATAACATTACTTTTATTGAAACCAAATTGGGGACACCGAAAAAATCCAACACTCTGAAGCAAAAACATATAGCACCAGTGATAGGCATGGCATTGAAAGAAAGACAGTTTTAAGAGACCTTGGAGTGAGAATGCAAGACGATGTAACCTTCGAAGCTGGCTAGAGTTATTGCTGTGAGAAAAGATGGAGTGAATGGGCTTTATGAACTCTTTGGTCACGCGTAGCAGAGGCAATACTCACGCTATGAAAACGAATAATGCTGCCGAGATTGGAACACTGTCCTATCGTTTGCATGATGAGTACGAGAAAAAAAAAACTCGAACAACTTGAAGCTATCGAAACATCGTTCATGGAAAAAAAATTTCGGCGATGATTATCAGTCGGTCTCGGACACTTGTACCGCAGCATCCCCAACTGGAGATTGATGATACTTTGCTTCAGGAGTCTAGCTCCTTGGAGATTCTTGGTGTTGTCTTTGATGAAAAGCTTACTTTTGAGCCACATATTAGGAGGTTGGTGTCACGTGCTTCCTCTAAGGTTGGACTCCTGCGTAAGGTGAATTCTGTGTTTGGTGACAGTCCGGTTGTCCGCAGATGTTTTTATGCGTTTTGCAGCCTGTGTTGGAGTATTGCTCACCGGTCTGGACTTCAGCTGCTGACACTCGCGTCTGTTGGACCGATTTGTTAGTTCAGCCAGCAGGCTGTGCGCTGATAATGATTTGGTGAACCTCTCCCACAGGAGAAGGGTAACCGGGCTATGTATTTTTATAAGGTGTACAACAATGAGAGGCATTGTGGTATTCTTCACTCCCTGCCCTCAAGGTTTTTGAGAGAGAGAGACTCGTGCTGCGTGCGGAGTGCACTCTTTCACTTTGGAGGCTGTCGATGCTTCGTGCCCTGGTCAGCTAAGGTATGGAATTTGTTGCGGCATCGGCTTTGGTCGCATAGGCATGCAGACGTTTAAGTCAGTTGTTAATGGTGTTTTGCTGGATTGCCTATGGCAGCATTTTGGGCTTCCCGGTGTTGCAAGATGCTTCATTTGGGTTGTATTACCTGTCCGTGGGAGCTCAAGCGTGAAATTTTAATAATAATAATAATTAAAATGATTAATAATATCTGAAGTGCACAGTGCACGCACTTTTAAAAATGACAGCGAGGAATTGGTGATGGTCTGTTTTCATTGATGGTGCTTTTCTTATTAACTTCCTTTAAAGTTCCTAATGCAGGATTCACTGCAACTGCAAACTGGAATTATCAAACATAGCTGATGAACATATTAGGCTGAAGAAAGACAAGTTTTCCTTCAGTGATACTCTGAAAAGCATTTTTTTCTGGTCCGCAGTCGATATGGCTCTTCATAAATACTCAGCTCTGTATATAGGGTACTCGGTGGTGTTATATAACGTGGAACTTTTTTCCTCGAGTGAAACGTTGTTTTGTTGAATGAAGAACCCAAATTATAGAAAATTACTGGCTGTCAAGAAATCCTCATGTTCTTTACTCGCCCGCTGAAGCATATCTCACCATTTCCTTCGATAATATGCAGCCAATAAGAGCATCAACGTTAACTCAGGGCTACTGGAGTTTGGATGAAGGAAACCTTACAAGAGAAGAGAGTACAAATCACGATGCAGGAGAGTGTTTCAGAAGCTGTTTGTACCTGCATCGAGTGGACTTCAGCGAAGCCAAAGAAAGAATTGTTTTCAGATGTAAGTTTTCCATCATCTCCAACTTGGCTTTCATACCCATAAGTTTTCAATAAAACTTGACACGATGACCACGACCACCAACCTGAGTTAATTTATACTAATCTGTTTGGTTAAAGCATGGCAGAATTATTATTATCGAGGGAATTTCACGACACAAATTGGATAGGTTGAGCGATGTTCAGCTCCACACTCTGGCGCCGGGTCACATCCCGCGACCTAAGGCTCAGAGCACTTTGCGAATGATGTGCGCTTTTCCAAGCAGAACGCTCTTCTGGAGGGTTCCTTGGTGGAGATGGCCGAACGTCAGCTCTCGCAGGGCAGTGTTGAGATTCTTGGGCATTGCCCCCAGAGCTCCCATGACCACTGGAACGATGTCTACCTCCATCTGCCACAGTCTCTGGAGTTCGATGGCAAGATCAAGGTACTTTTCCTTCTTCGCCGCTTCCTTGTCCACGATTCTGGAGTCGAAGGGGATTGAAATGTCGATCAGTGTGGCCAACTTCCCCTGTTTGTCTTTTACGACGATGTCGGGTCGGTTGGCGTGAAGTACTCGGTCGGTTTCCATCCTCTTGTCGCAGTAGATCTGCACGGCTTCGTATTCAACCACGGGCGCGGGTTCGTGCTCGTACCACCTCTCACTGACCGGAAAGTTGTGGATCCGCAGGAGGGTCCAGTGAAGGTGTCGAGCAATTCTACCATGCCTGCGCTTGTACTCCTTTTGTGCCGGCACTCCGCATTCGCTTATCACGTGGTTGATGGTTTCCTCTGAGCTGCAAATTTTACAGGTAGTAGGGATGCTTCTCATGTCGATCTTGTTTTGGATCTAGCTGGTTCTGAGGGCATGCTCTTGAGCTGCCAGGATGGTGCCTTCTGTTTCCCGTTTCAACTCACCCCTCAGAAGCAGTTCCAGAGTCTGTTAGGATTTTGCCCTGAACAGCTTCGAGGTACTGGCCGGACATCTTCATGCTCTACCATTTGCTAAATCGATCGAGGCGTCGTCGCCTCGACAACATGGAGCTGCTCACCTTTGAACAGCAGAAGACGCTGAAATAGCAAAAAAGAGGATAACGAAGAGATAAATTCCAATGAACTGATTGACAATAATCTATTTAAGGCAGGGATAAAGACGTCACTTTAGAGACTGGTAAAATGGTCTTTCATTTCCCTGTGTTGAAATATTTTGGGTTTTAGATGAATCCTTATTTACCTAGCCATTACATTTTGTTTATCTAGCTATTTTTGTGGTAACAGAACTTGAACAGGTATAAGCGGATTTTCATGAAATTTAAAGGAAAATTTTTATAATGATCTGTTAGTTCGTTTCTATACTTCATCTTTTATCAGTAACGTAATCCAAAAAGTAAAGAGCAAATATTCATCAAACTAGCAAGCATTGTTAGAAATGTTGAGAGACGCAAGTGACCAAATATTGCCGAGGATCAGTTCGACTGTTAATGGGCTTGACTGTACGAGTGTGTTTGTCAGAACATAACTAAAAATGCATGGACAGAACTGAGGAGGTTTCTGGAACTACATATGTAGAATGTTCTGAGGCACTATTGACAAAATATTGCTGATGATAAAAATCCTCGTTATACGATCATGTTGAATTTGTCGTTGACATTGCTCTGCTTGACGGAGGCATGCGCTCTCAGATTGCTCCTCAAGTTACTAAAGTATTCATCTCCTCTCTTAATCGTTTTGCAAATTCAATGCCATCTATTGCATGGCGATTGAAGAGCTAATGCCATAAGCAAGAGCTGATGGCCTGGCGCGATGGTTCAGGTGCAGCTCTGAAGGCGTAAAATATGGTGCAATGGCACAAGACAGTATATACTCACCGTAACTCCCACACTGTCGTAAACAAGGAAATTTAGGGTTGGCAAGATCTAGCAGTGTAGGACAGTTTAGCGCATCAAGCACTGGCTTAATTGAACAGGATGATATTGATACACTGCCATACACTCATTGTGTGCGCATTAACTAAGCTGAATGTGCAAATCGACGGGTTTCCTATGATGATAGACCATTTAGTAATTTTCAAATGAGCCGATATCAGTTGTGCTATTCATTTAATGCTCTCATTTACAGGAAGAAGCGTACAGGCGCCATTAAACAAAATGTCACTCCAGAGAAGTTGCGATACGAAGTCGCCTTCGCTGTTCTCGTCATCCTTAGGGAGGCGTTGATCAAGATTCTTTCTTGGGAATGCAGCGTAAAACTCCCCTTCCAATCTTATAGAAATGTCATTGAGGCTAGACAATCCCGTCCACTAAGCAACGCAGAACTAAAGAAAAGCTTCAGCGCCAGAGGTGACTTAGAGAAGCTAAGCAAAACAGATTCTTCTACGTTTGATGTGATTCTGCTTATCTCTCTCATCAACGTTTTGCTCGATACACCACATGCAGCCGGGCAGCGACTTCCGCAGAGCAAGAAGCACCTCCAGGACTTGCTCAAGGTGGCAAAAAACGTACATAACAGGGCAGCACATGATATCCTCGGGCCGACGATCAAGCAACAGACTCGCCAGGAGATTGAGAACATAGCGTACCTGCTGGTGGACGCAGCGGGCAAATTTTACCGCCTGCCTGGCAGTGTCATTGTTGCCGCTAAGGATGAGCTCAAGATGTACAACAGAACAACTGCGAAGGAGAAGAAACTATTTTACTGCTACTTGCTCCTTAAATCTCATGGACTGACATCGATGAAACAAAAGCTGAACAACGAAAAAACAATCCTGCTCTCGTGTGATTCTCTTCGAGAGCCAGATATTTTCTTCGACCCAACTCTCGCCATTAAAAAGAAGAAAAGCCTACAGCCACATCTAAGTTCTTCTTCATGGGCACTTGGGCAACAAAGTGACGAGAAGGTTGTGAACTACTCAGCTCTACTGGACGTAAAATGTGATGTCACAATCGTCTGTGGCGAACAGGGATCAGGCAAGACGACCCTACTTAAGCGCATTGCTCGAGAATTCCTCGGCATTGATGATCAGGTGATGACTAATTTGAGCGGCTTTGAGCTGATAGCCATGTTAAAACTGCGAGATACCACCTTAGAGACTCTGGAGCATGTCGTTGAAGACAACTTCCCAGAAGTCTGCAATAAAGCAGGTGCCGAAGATGTGTTAGAAACAGTGCTGAAGAGAAACACGTTGTTCCTCGCTGATAGTTACGATGAAGGCACAAAAGAGTCCATCGATGTGCTGAAGAAACTCCTGAAGCGGATACGTGGCACGAATTGCAGAGCAGTTATCAGCACTCGCCCTAACACTCTCGCCACCCTTCAGATGGTCATCAATAGCTTCCACCTAAATTCGCAACTGTATGAGATCCAAAAAATCGACACAGATGAGAGCAAGGAAAGGTTCCTCGCAAAATATGAAGCTTGCGTGTCGAGCCAACCACCTCAGGGTGACGTGCTGCGGACCTTCCGATCCCTTCCAGCTGAGATCCGCGGCTTGTTTACCGAAAAGTACCTGCTGATGCTCTTCTGTCGTCTATATTGGAGCGATGCCAGCAGGATACGCCGGTGGACTACGATCGCTGATGTGACAGGCCACATTCAGTGGTTACATCACCTACAAATAAAGGACAATCTACAACACAAGGAGGCGGAAGATGTTGACATCCTTGTTGAAGAAGTCCTCGCTTGTGTTGAGAAACTAGCTCTTCAGCAAATGCGTAAAGGCAATGAAATCTTCTCAAAAGAGGACATACTCGACTTTAGAAAGGAATGCCAGAAAGTGGCTCCTCACATAGACCTTTCATGGGTGCTCTCGATCGTGATGCACGAGCAGCGGGCAGTGAATGAAACTCGCAGCTCTATATATTATTTCGACCACAAAATGATCCAAGAAGCATA
The DNA here is from genome assembly GCA_001587735.2 of Parhyale hawaiensis. Taxonomy (NCBI): domain Eukaryota; kingdom Metazoa; phylum Arthropoda; class Malacostraca; order Amphipoda; family Hyalidae; genus Parhyale; species Parhyale hawaiensis. The sequence goes on from LQNS02278138.1 coordinate 6,975,435, forward strand.
CGCAGCAGCGTGGGTGGTTCGGCAGCTGCATGACACCAAGACGCCATTGACTACTATACTGCATGGAACGAGACATCAGCTCCACAGGTAAGCAACTGCTGCCTTAATTCATTGTGCATTCATCGCTTGATATATTTGTGGTACTCTTAACTGATAACAGTTGTATTCATTGTTGTTCGTATTCATTATGAACAGGTCTGAAATATTCAATTTTTCTATTAACAGTTGAACTCGGTTTGTGGGCTATATCATAGTTACTCTTTTGTTTTACAGAAAAGAGTTTGATATTACGCATCTAAAAAATGTTTCACCGCTCTGCGCCAATTTATCAATTTTAAAACTCTCACTTCCGCATATTAGCAACATCTCGAATAAAATTATACTAATCTGGTTTCATTCTAACTAAATCATTTGTAACGTTCATCTACGGTACATTATTTGCCTGGTAAATTCATTGATTAATTAGTAATTTCATAGCCTAGTGAATTCATCGGTGGCTAATTATATCCCAGGTAAATTCGCCGCCGGTAAATTTAACATATGGTGCTACGAGAGCACATTAATAACAAGAAGCAGATGAATAACATTATTGGCGATAAGTGAGTTATACAGCATTGTCTTCGTTACAATTGTACATATATCTATGATCATAAAATCTTTTTGAGAATGAAAGTTCTCACATTTATACAGATGGTAGAAACGAGATGAATAAACATTGTGCTATATTATAGTTATACAGTTCTGACTCACTGCAGAACTTGAGGATGGCCCGTGCTTCCATTATATTAGTTTTAATCATCTAGCATACTCTAATCATACTTAGCCTAACTTAAGAGGGAACTTCAAGGTTCTCCAAACATAGAAACGGGGATCTGCTCAGGTCGGTGTTAAAATCAGCTTGCCCTCGAGTCAGTATGCCCAAAGTATCCATTACACGCAGCGTCGCTG
>LQNS02278138.1:6988986-7003114 GCA_001587735.2 Parhyale hawaiensis
ATGCTATGGACACTGACGCTTTAGCTTCGATTTGTTTATACAGTTTCAATTTGTATTCATCTGAAATCTTATAACAAGGTATCTTCCAAGCCAGCTTCTTTAACACAATTTTTCCATCCTTAACTTTGTCTTGTGTAGGATCAGTTGTATCTTTTGTATTTTCTTTCAACAATGCTAAATTATCACCTCCTCGGCGTAGGGTCAACACATGTTGTACTCCATATAGAAATTTGTCGTAATTTTCACAGAATCCGAAAATATGTTTTAGAGGAATGGAAGCACTGAAGTTTCCAATACCAAGTTCTAAATAATCTTTTCCATCTGAAAATCCTTTATTACTCGAAGGATTCTTTTTTCCATCAAGACTCCAAAAGAAAACCATATTTTCATTTGATTTATAAGGATAAGTCACCAACCACTTCATCGTTGTAGCCATTCCAGGGTTTGAATATCCTTCAATTTCTTCATTGGCAATTTTATATCCGACGCGTTCGAATAAATACATAATCCATTATTGACAAGTGATATATTTTCATTGTCTAAGTGTTTTGCTTCAAGCTCCATATGTACGTCCGCCCATGCGTTGCCTATTACGCTTACATTTTTCAGAATTAAGGAGGAAGAAATCAAACTTGCAAGAAGACCTGATTTTTAACCCTGGAATGGTTCTTTAAAATATCACTCCCGTCTCGCACGCGCCATAAGAGGCGACCAACGCATATGAAGGGCAGATGAGCTCCATGGAGCTAACGGCAACCAGATAGGAGATCACGTAGCTGTTGCCATAACCGTGTGCACGGCATTCCACAGTCAGTTTTTCTCCATGTCTCTCAATGGCACAGTCGAGATTTTTTCTTATTTACACTACTTTTTCTCTTTCTTTTGCGCTAATCCTATACTGTGAGTGGCAAGGCCATGGGTGGTTGGTGGAGGCACACATCTGTCCGTCCGTTTTGACTGTTGTTCCCCATAGCTTGGCGAATGGCGAACCTAAGGGTTATATAGGCATTGCTCGGTATGGTGCTCTGCCGAGTGGACCGAGTGCTAATCATTTTTTTTTTTTTTGCATTTCTTTCTTTTTTTTTTGTATATTTCTCTATATTTTCGTTTAATATAAGTTTTATCTTCACTTCTTTGAGATGATGTGGAAAATAACCCAAGACCCGAACGGGCTCGAGGGTGGGGTCTTCTTTATTGCAATATTAATGACTGTATACGAACCTCACAGAGCTTAGCTTTAAAACTTTGTCTCATGGCCACGTGGTATGGATGTCGCGGGATGTTGGGGGTTTTCAATTTTCTTTTCGGAGGCTTGTCAGATCGGGGACTGGATATCATGACTTGGCCATCTATGTTTTGAGTGGTTTCCGCGCTTACCGACTGTCAGTGTACGAATGCACCTGTCATGAGATCATGGTTGTGAGGGCGTGGGACCGTCTGAATAATTTGTATTTATTCTCCTTATATCGAGGTCCTACAACTGATAACTCTCCGTATGACTGTTCGTTGACGGCGATGGACTCGATCCAGAATACGGATCCTAAGTCAGCTTTTCAGTGGGAGATGTTATTGCACACCACAGGGACTTGTTGGGATCTGCGTCACCGACTTGTGCCATGGTGAGGCTGTGTCGACTTTTGCATCGTATCTAGTGGTGTGCCACTAGTCCGTGGGTCCACACATTTTGCTGGCAATTGTCTCGACCTCGTCATGATCGATGTCCTGACTTTATGACGGTAGCAGTTTGCTCTCCTATTGGCACTTCAGACCACTCACATCTTGTTGTGTCCTTGGACCTGAACCCTAGGTTTTTCCTGTGGTAGATATCAGGAGAGTGATTTACATTAATTAAGAGCAGGGCAAACAGTTATGCTATTACTGTAGTAGTAAAGGCGTTACCTAGGCGCCTGATTATTTGCAGTGACAATACTATATCTGAGCTCAAAGACATGACTGTGTCGGTTTTGGAGAGCTTTGTCCCGAAGAGAACAAAAGAACTATTCGTATGAAGTCCTGGGACAAACCGTGGTTTCACGACTAGTGTCGGTTAGCCTTCGAAGCTAAGCAAGTGGCTTATCGGGCTTGGCAGCGTTCGCATAACCGCACGCTGTGGATCGTAGTGCTGAGGCTAAGCGTCTGTATGAGAGGGCACAGCAGCGTCAGAGGCAGCGTTCCAGGGAGTCTCAGCTGAGTATTGACCCTGTACATCGATAGTGGAGCAAGCTAAGTGGTTCAGTTTTTGGTGCTGAACCTCCGTTGCCTCCATTCATTGGTTTTGGTGGCGGTATCATAGCTGATCTCTTGACTAAAGAGAAACTCCTTTCGTCTCACTTTAGCGGGAGCCAGAGAAGAAATGTGTAGTCATTGCCTCACGGATGCATCTTGAACCTCGTTTAACCTCTTTCGATTCAGATCTGGTACTATCAGGGTACAGTTTGAGGGCCTTGATCCTTATGGAGGTGTGGAACCGTTGGGTGTTTTTCCTCTGTTTTATAGGCTACGTGCCGGCGTTCTCGGCCCTAAGCTTGCGGTGATTTTCGGCGCCTGATACGGTTAGGAAATTATCTCATTGTAGGTGTACTGGGAATATTGATCACATTCTCGAAGATCCCATGCCGCCTGATGTCGCTAATTACCGACCTGTTACGCTGCAGCACATTTTGTCGAATGTTTTTTTGAAAATTGATCGCTTGTAAGCTTGGTAGCTTTGCAGGTTGCTGGTGAGTTTGCGGGTTGCTGGTGAGCTTGCGAGCAAAATGGCCACGGCTGTTGTGACGCATTGTTATCGGTGTCACAAGTCACAACATTTACAGTCTACGCGGGATTGTGCGTCTCAGGCAAACCTTGCACCGCTGAACATTACTGTTGCGATTAACAGGGTCAACCACATGGGTCTATTGGATTTGTTTGGTATGGCTAGAGGGGTTTCATCAATCATACGTGATTTTGTTTCTGAGGAGGCGCAGAGGGTGTCTGTTGGTGGTTTTTTATAGCCCCATAAGCTACAGTTTGGCGTCCCACAGGGTAGCGTACTTGGTCCGCTGCTGTTCGTTCTGTAAACTAGCGACGTGGTCTCTTCTTTGAGAACGCGATGATCAACTATGCCGACGATTCCACTGTAATAGCAGTGATACCTGCCCCAGCATGCGTAATGATGTCGCCAATTTCTGAAAAGAGATCTGTAGCGCGTTAGTGCATGATGCTCGGCCTGGTGTATGAAGCTGGAAGCCAGTAAGAATAAACATAAGATGGCCAGTCGGTCTCGGACACTTTTAACGCAGCATCCGCAGCTGAAGATATATGACACTTTACTTCAGGAGTCCAGCTCCTCGAAGATTCTCGGTGTTATCTTTGATGGGAAGCTTACTTTGAGTCGTATATTAGGCTATTGGTGTCGTGTGCTTCCAGTAAGATTATGCTCCTGCATAAGGGGAATTCTGACAGCGAGGGGGCCCGCTGATGCTTATATGTTTTATTGTTGTCTGTGTTGGAATATTGCTCACCGGTCTGTGCTTCAGCTGTAGATAGTCACTCGCGTCTGCAGGACCGACTTGTCAGTTCAGCCAGCAGACTGTGGGCCGAAAACGATCTGTTGAATCTATCCCATAGGATGGGAATGGTGTACAAAGAGACAGCAGCAGAGCAAAGAAGGGAGTTACATTTTACTATAAGAGTCAAGGGACAAATAACTACAAAGCAGACGAGAAACAACTCAAAACAATAATCAGGCAGAAGATTAATCTAACAAAGGAAGACAGCCGCGTCCAACTCCAGATTAATTACAAGATCAACAACGTCAAGAACCTTCTTATAAAAAATAACCCATGCAAACGCACACAAGAATCAAACGTTGTATACCAGTATAGTTGCAACCATTTTGAGTGTAACTCACAGAACACCTATATTAGGTATACCGAACAAACATTGCAAGAACGGTTCCGGCAGCACCAATCATTTAAACGCCATCTCAGAGAAGTCCACAACTTCCACCTCAAGCCTACAAAATTTTGGAATCTGTCGAAGTCCTCCATAGCGGGTCATCCAGAGAAGAGCTGAAGATAATAGAAGCAATTATGATCGTAAGCAAACAACCAGCCCCCAATAGCCAAGATGATGGCCGTAATTTCATCCTAAACATATTTTAATTTTGCTTCACCATTGACTAGACGATTGCCTTTTATTTTTATACATCTAATTACCTGGCCAACATAAACCTTATCGTTCCACTGTGCTGTGAACCCTAGTAGTCCTGTTTTTCTTTTTTAGTAATAGATTATTCTTAATACGCTATAGGCAAATAAATTTCGATTTTCATTCTTCTTTTAGTTTTCGGTGTTCACTTCTTGGATTAAATGTAGAAAGTATATTTTGTATGAGTAATAGGTAGTGAGTTAGCAAAGCCAATATTTCCTTAAGTCTGCAATAATGGCACCGTTTTCTCTAAGGAACTTTCCGTTCTCTAACTCCCCTGCCTAAGTATAGGCTGCTCAGGCGCTTTTCAGCGCCTCCTGACTGTAAAGGCTTGTCAATACCAATAGTATTTCAATTTAGTACAAATTTTTCGTGCCAGTACTTAAAATTAAGCAAGGCATGTCATCAAACACATAAGTAGGATCTGCTTGTTAGATAATAAATCTCAGAAAGTTAGGTACATAGGAATAGGGATTCAATGCGAGGTTTAGTTGAGTAAAAAGTACCCTGCGTCACCGCTTTAGACACAAGTTAATCGATAAAATAATTTGTTTAAAGGCTCATAAGTCATAACATCTGAAAGGTATGATGCATGAAGCGTCAATCAAGTCACGCAAATACCATAAGGGTAAAACTAAACACTGGGCCTCATCCTGTTAGCGGCTTTCGTCGACTAATGTCTATCTCTCGTTTTGTTCCTTAAATGCCTTGGATTATACTAGTATTGGGTATAGGAACATTTAATAAACCCAAATTACTAAGTAGTACTTAAACTTTAAAAACAAAAAAAAAAAACTAAATGAGATCATAAGTGAACTTAAGATTCTTTAGAGATTTTTGGCAATAAACCTGTCCACCAGGCAAGATCAGGCTTCCTCGTAACTGCCCGTTTACAGGTTAAGGACCAATACAATGCCAATTTCGCCTATTGGGTTAAAATTGGTGCCAACGCCTTAGGGGTCAAACTTGTGCGTTATTACTAGAAGGGCAGCTGCCATACTACAGCGTCAGATGTCAATAATCATTAACTCTTCCTTAGCAGATCTCTTTTGCTTTTTGGGACTCACATACAACACGAACTCATAAGTACTGCGATCCAAGGCAATTGTCCTCCCTGTATCCAAGGAATGTAATACTTATATACAAAACTCAATCTAACTAATTCGACATTGTTGGATATTAACGAAACTCTATAAACTGGAGATATGACTAGGGACAGTGTTCCCCCTACATCTAAGACACATCGTGTATTACTATTCCTAACGGCTCTTTTTACTTCACTTCAATTATTCCACTTCACTGGCTTACCGAACAACTCTTCACTAACACTACAAATGAAGCAACTCTCACTTTGCGAGAGAGGAGTTCCACACAGAAACTTCTCACAAAAATTCGCTACGACGAATCCAGCTACTCTCTGAAACCCACTTGAAAATTTATCTTTACTCTGACTTATCTTGGTAAAAGTTTCCCCAGTATTTGTCTACCTTGTTTTGAAGCTACTTGCATTTGTCAGGGTTATTCACTATAGGCGATGCCTCGGGGTTCAGCTAGTGAGCCTTAAGTTAGGCGCCTATACCCAATTACTGCAAAGGTACTGTTATTAAATTGCTGTATTTTACTGATCCACACTGTCTACAGAGAAAACCCAGAGATAAGTACTCCTTACTTAGGACAGCAATCGTAGTCTACAGTGATTTTTTTTTTTTTTTGCGTAATTTACCTAACATGTGTACTTTCGAACTCATTGAGCTCTTCTCACTGCAGTTTAACACAATTTTCTATTAACGAAATTTTGCCAACTAAATTATTACGCAGGTTAGCTGAATTAAAGGTACTAACATCTAAGAAATCTACACGTATTTGTCAGCTATCAGCCGGTGGGTAAAGTGTATTTTTTACCTAAAGTTGAAAGTTTACATAGATAAATATATTTTTAACTAAACTAGAGCACTGCGAGAGCGCATACCTCTGCCAAGTAAGGCAACAGTAATAGAAAATTAAAATTTTTCTCTAAAATCGTGATTTTCTTTGTATCAACACCAAAGTCTAATCATTTGTGTCTTCTGATAGTACTAAGAGTTTCTGCATTTTTTTCAAGATCCGTTTAAAACTTTTTGAGTTATGCTGCTGACAAACATTACATGTATGACGCTCATAAATCAAACATACATACGAACCAACCGATCTGCACCAAAATTTGATCATTTGTGTTTTTTAACAGAACTAACAACGTCTGTAAATTTCATAAACATACGTTCAAAACTGTGCAAGTTATTGCGCTAACAAGCATTAAATCTAACACAGCAACAAATACACGAACGAACAAACAAATCATCACAAAAATTTTGTCATTTTCTGTTCGTGATATACCTTACAACTCACGTAAATTTCATAAAAATCCGTGCATAACTTTTATAGTTAGGGTATAGAGATAAATGAGGCAGACAAACAAACACAGGGATGAATCTAAACCAAAACTCAATCATCTATTCCTCCTAACATACCTAACAATTCCTGTAAATTATGATCAAAATCGGTCGATAACTTTTTGAGTTATCTTGGTGACAACAGATGGACAGAATAACAAACGGAAAAACCCGACGAAAACATAACCTCCTTGGCGGAGGTAATAAATTATATATGTCCAGAAGATCAGTATTACACTTAACCAAGTGCGGGAGAATGGATATCCAGCACATCAATTCGATATAAATTAATGGGTATTGAAATATGTCATATGCTGTGACGGATCTGCCTGGCTAATAAAATGATTTATAGGTGATTTGATTTTCTCCCTAAGAAAGATACGACGGATTCATTGCAAACTCTGTACACAATGTTTTAGAAGTGTATGGTCTGTCGCGTGGTAACCGGCTGGGAGCAAGCCAACTCTTCAAACGGAACGGTAGTGGTTTGTAGGCTTGATTTGAAATTTGTTGTCTATGTGTAAGGTGCATTTTGCGGAGCGAGTTTTGTAATTGACACCAGACTTGTCACCGGTTTCCACGCTCGCACTTAAAGGCCCGTTAAATGAAGTTAGAGAAACAATGGTTGTGCCGAATCGCGCCAAATGTTGGTAAAAATCTGCCTTGTTTAGAGTTCTACTGGAGCTGTAAAAGCCTACAAGTTTGCGGACTCTAATAACAATAATTTTTATTAAGTACTCATAGAAACACTACATATTTTTTTTAAAATATCAGGGGATGCACAAGAGAATGGAAGGGTTGAGGCCAGGACAAGAAGCTTCTATAAAAAAGAGGGAGCCAGGAGCCTGGCCCGTGAAGCTCACGAGTCGCTTATGGCGTCAACATGTCGTCACAGATAAGTCTCGTTGTAGTCCATTTGAGTCCTCCCGTTGCACTCTATGCTTCCTGGGTTATTGAATGAAAAAAGGGAGTCGCAGCTCGTTCCTGCGTTGAAAGACTACAGTTACGCTGCTAAGCGTACGTTACATTCCAATCAAAACTTATGCTAAAGCGAAAACACTTCAATACGCCAGAAGCACATTATACAGGTAGTCATCGCGCTCGTTATTCGTATTTTTTGAACTGAGATCGAACTCTTAAGGTGTAGGTGTTTGAAATCGATACTCAACACAAGATATTTTTTCTCTTATTGAAGGCATAGTCAGTGCCTGTTCTGTATCTCAGTAAAAATTAAACTCCTGTGTTTTTTTCTGGGTCCTTTCGTGCAATAATATGAATGTTTATTGTATTTGTATCAATGACTTATTGTTATTCCTAGACTATGAAAAGAATTTTCGTCAAAAGAGGCCTTTCTATTGTTTCAAGAAGGTACTAGTTCTGAATGTGGTTCAATATTTTCACTCTACTCGGAGTTTTTCGCTCTATATCGTTTCAGAAAAAAACGCTGGCGTAACTCACTAGATTTTATTAAGGTCCTAACTCTAATATAGGTCCTCATTTTAAAGAAATGATACATGACTTGTTTTACAGACTGCCAGCATACAATGCTTGCAATTATTGTGCGTATTCCATGCTAAGGCTGCAATTACATCAAACCTCTAAAGCTGCCCACGTTTTCATAGTAATACTTATCCATACCTTCAGTAAAAACAATTTATATTTTTAAGCTTTGTTAGTGACCAAGGACATGAAGACTCAGTAAGTAGGCCAGAATACTGTTAAAGATATTAAACAATAAAGTGAAGAACCTAGCTTTCCGGGAAACACTGTGCTCGGTGGAAGATTCATAATATTAGGAATCTAGTTTTCCGTTCCAAAATATAGGTACCCTTCATCATAAAAAACAAAGAAAGTAATTGGAAAATCTTCGTGGACAACCCGAAGATCATGTCAATGACTAGAAGCGCAGGGCTGCAATGGGTAATGAATAAGGCAGATGTCAACGCTTTAGAATAACCATCACTGTCGCCAGACCTGGCTCGATTCAATAACTGTAAAATTTGTACGGAGAGCTGAACGTCGGCGATCCTGCGAGGCGCCCAAAAGATATAAAAAAAATGGAGACGATCCGCAAAGGACTGTGGACGAGCCATTCCACTTGATATTTGTATAAACTTAGTTATATATTACAAAGCGTGTAGCGCAATGTTGGGCATTTTACCATTCTACGGACTACCATTCAGCTATCATCGAATATCAAATCTGAATTAATTCCTCAACGTGTGCGACCTCAGTCCAAGATTTTTTCGTTTAATTATCGATTCCGCGATTCAAGATACTCGCTTAAAAAAAAAAATTTTTCCTCGCGTTATTGGAATGCTAAATTTTCGATTACAGAATAGTCAGCGATAGCGGGCTACGTAGTGCTTTAACCCTTTAGTGCCTCAATAGAACATTACTTTTCGTGGGTATAATACTACATGTAATATCATATGTGTACTGTAGGCACTAAAGGGTTAACGATAATTAAGTTAGAAAAAGTGTACAATTTGTTATATGTTTTCACCTCAGTTCGGTGTAATTTACAAATTTCGATGGTAAATTCGTCTCTGTATGCATATGTTAAAATTCATAACGTTTCTCATTTACATGATTCTGATGTCTACTGTCTGAGACATCCTGTAGTAACAGCACGCAGCACTAAAGCCAAGGTACGTGAACATCTTATCAGGTACCGTAACGCATGAACTGCTGTTTTGCTACCAAGTGTTTAGTGATGGAAATTCAAAGGTCATTGCAACAAACCGATAAAGTAACGTTTGTGGTCAAGTGCTGCGCATTCGGAGCTCCTTCTTTTAATACTGACAATGCACAGTTGTACCCACTATCGACGTAAAGCAACTCCAACGATACTGAGAATTGAAATTTGAGATGATGCACTGAGGAGCGAGGTGTGTTCTAGCGGTGCTGGTCATGTTGAAGAGCGTGAGATCCACGGCCTCTCCTGTCATAGTGGTCAGCGGGGCACTCTCTGAAGCCCTCCTCAGGTTGTACGGGAACTTGCCATGGCTCTGGATCGTCACGTAGTCTTTTACCGTTGTTGGAAACCGTACGAGTGTCAGTCCAATGGAGTCGCACCGGTCATGGTGTTGGCTGGAAATATAAAAACGAATTAATTTTTGAGTGTATGGTAGACCTCAAAATAATGTAAAAAAATACACGGAGAAAAGTACGCTCTTTACGATGAAAGACACTTGGTTTCTTATCACTAATGACGTAATATTTTTTATACAAAGCAATAATAACTAATCGTAAACGACACTGTTGTTCATCACAACGCTCTTGTTGATCTGTTGTTCATTACAAACGACAGTGTGCATTGACGCAAATTCAAACGACAAGGTAGTCTACAGTTAACTAATTTTACTTAATGGATAACAACCATTTTCCTGAGTGTACTTATCGTATTTCGACAGTATATAAAACATATTATTTTTTTTCTGTACCTAAACCACTGTTGTATTGAACACAGTTTGATTGGGTCGGGCTTAAAATAATATACAAAGTAACAATAAAGTACATGGTGTTCTTGATACCTTAAGCACAAGAGCGATTACATCTGTGGCTGTAGGCGATGAAAAGACACAGAGCGTCTTGTGAGATACAGTATGTATAGTGAAGCTTTGTGAGCACTCATGGGGTGAGCGAATCAACAAGGTGAATGAAAATTTGGCACAATACTAATCATTAAAATGGAAACACATTACAGTCATAGGTAAATGCAAGGTACAGAGCAACAACATAGCCGTAGCATCTTCATGGCTGAGCTGTCAGTACCCAGTCTTTTGACAGCGTGGAGTTGCACGATTCGTAGGTTCATCACTCAGGACTCAATTGCAAAAATGCAGTTGGCGCGGTGGGAAATGAACGTGTCGAGCTGTAGCGGGACAATACCAAGAAGTGCGCACGAAGTGAGATTAAGCAGCCAGACACGAAGTTGCAGAGAGCATGCACCGTTGATGAAGGCTCCGCTTGAAAAGCAGCCGCTTGAAAAGGCGGCGAAGAGCACACAACGTAACACAACGTAAGGAGTCCAGTGAGCAGTGCGAGAAGTGCAGCAAGTGAGGATGTAGCGAGAAATAAAGCAGACTGGAGGGGGGCAGCGAACAGTGCAACAGACTGGGATGCAGCGAAGAGTACAGCAGACGGATGGGGGCAGCGAACAGTGCAGCAGACTGGGATGCAGCGAAAAGTACAGCAGACTGGGTGGGGAGCGAACAGTGCAGCAGTCTGGGATGCAGCGATGAGTACAGCAGACTGGATGGAGAGCAGCGAACAGTGCAGCACACTGGGATGCAGCGATGAGTACAGCAGACTGGATAAAGAGCAGCGAACAGTGCAGCAGACTGGGATGCAGCGAAGAGTACAGCAGACTGGATGGAGAGCAGCGAACAGTGCAACAGACTGGGATGCANAGTGCAGCAGACTGGGATGCAGCGAAGAGTACAGCAGGCGTGGGGGGGGGGGGCAGCGACCAGTGCAGCAGACTGGGATGGAGCGAAGAGTACAGCAGACTGGAGGGGGACAGCGAACAGTGCAGCAGACTGGGTTGCAGCGAAAAGTACAGCAGACTGGAGGGGGGCAGCGGGCAGTGCAGCAGACTGGGATGCAGCGAAAAGTACAGCAGATTGGAGGGGGGCAACGAACAGTGCAGCAGACTGGGATGCAGCGAAGAGTACAGCAGACGGAGGGGGGCAGCGAACAGTGCAGCAGACTGGGATGCAGCGAAGAGTACAGCAGACGGATGGGGGCAGCGAACAGTGCAGCAGACTGGGATGCAGCGAAGAGTACAGCAGACGGAGGGGGGCAGCGAACAGTGCAGCAGACTGGGTGCTCCGACCAGTGCTCCGACTCAATCTTGATTTCTTCGGTAGAGAGTTCTCCAATGAATGGATCGACGCGTCGGCAGCAGACCGAGCGCCGGACCTGAACGTTTGGAGGAGCTGTGACTGTGAGGCCTAGTTGTTCAAGTTTGTCAGTGAGCCGGGGTCTAAGATGAGGTCTGTATCTTCTTTTCGTTCAAGCAGGAGATTGTGGCCGTGTTTCAGGTGCCGGATGACTACTATGGAAACGTTACGTTCGCCTGATACAAGTTCGAGTATGTCGTGTTTCTGTGGTCGTTGTTGTGGGTCAATGAGTCTGAGGAGTATTTTTTGGAAAAGTTAGCCATGATGCGTGTGTTTTTTGCTAGGCTAGTCGGGAGCCCAGCGGTGCCAACCCTGGGTGACCCCAAGGAGGACCGCACCCCTTGACCTGCAGTCCCCTACCCTAATGGTGTTCCCCTTACAGTCTGCCAGGCCGGTAGTGTGGTAACTACTCTCCTTGGGCAGGGTTCGGGTTGTTTGCAATAGAGATTACAGAACGAGATTCTTCACTCACCAACCGTTGTAGCCAAGTTAAGCTTCGTAGATAGTAGACGATAGTAGAGGATATCAGCAGGTAAATTTTGACGACAACCTCCGTATAGTATAGTAGTCAACTGACGATGAGCGAGAATGTTGGCTCCTTAGTAGGCCAGCGGACGCAAACAGTTTCCAGGAGCGCAAGGAAACTGGTTAATGGTAGCGCGCAAGACGTCACTTGTTTACCGCACTGCTGCGACGTCGGGCTGCACTCCAGGAACGGGAGCTCAGAAGCAGTGGCGAGTGCTTGATAAGTTTTACTGCTGTGGTTCTTTGCTATACTTAGCGATGAGGGAGAAATCACTGCATATGGCAGTAACACGACCAACACCGAGAGTGTTTCTGACGTAACTATACTACCAAAAGTTACTTTGTTGCCGTATAGGAATGGACTAGTCTGTGACTCTGAGGGCGTTAGGAGTTACTAACTAATTGTGCAACTAGCATTAGGAGCGTGAGTCAATTTGGCTAAGAATTTTGACAGCGTTAAGACGAGACTCAATTCTGTGCAGACATGTTGGATTAGGTGTAAACACCACAGACGTCTTCAAGTTGACACACGGCAGTGGATTCCAAGTCATGTCCTCCAGTTTCGAAGCAATTCTTAATGCGAGTCTGGTAAATTTTCTTCTGATGCCTACTTGCGATCTCCGCCCAGAGCAGCCGCCGAAAAGATAAGAGGGGGTGGGAGACTGAAGGGAGGCTAGAAAGAGATAAAGACGCCGCAGAGTCTTTCGAGAGATGCAAGGGAATGAAAGCCATCGGGAGCACGTCACACGCATATTGTTGGGAGGCGGTTTGCTCTACCGCACGACAGAGTGGGCACAGCAGAAAGGACAAACGCGCATACTGTGCTTGTAGGAATTTGAGTCCACGCTGTAGCGCGACCACAACAGAGATACCGCAATGCGGAACGGACGGAGCAATGTTGAGAAGGATAGAGATACGGCGGGCCTGGTTAACGGTGCCGATCAACTCGCTGACCTCCAGCCTAGAGATGAAAAAGCCCACTCCCTCCTCGTGGTCTAACGCAGGTGCTGCCTCAGGGGTATATGCCATGACGACACCACCAACCAGCAAGTGCGACACATGAAGTGGGCTTCTGGACGCTAGGGTGTAATTCCTGTGGCAACGGCCGTTGCAAGCAGGGGCCAATGCCATACGGCGGGTGGCCGGGAACCAAGGCCTGCAGTATGTACTCCCAGCTAAGATGGTCAAGGGAGTCTCCTACTAGTACCATCTGTAACTAGTGGTGAACATGACTGCAACACGCTGAGCAGAGTGAGTCTGTTGCTACTCACAGAGCCGCTTTTAAGACAACTTGCGGTTTGTAATCGGTATAGATTGAGACGTTTGGAACCAAACTGGGGCATCATAAGTGATGACAGACCGAATGACAGCACTATAAGTCGAACTCAACGTCTCCTGCTGCTAGCACCAGCTTGTATTTTGAGGATACAGACTCGAAACGAAGCGTGATTTTGAAGTTTTAGGGCATGCTTAGAGACGTTGAGTTGCAGTCCCACTGGACCCCTAAAATGTAAGGGTATTTGACTACGGCGAGAGGGTATTCGTGCAGGGTGAACTCCTTGTTCATTTTTACCTTATGAACACATGTACCCGCTAAACGAAGTCAGCTTAGATTTTTTTGTTAACGAGATGGCGAGATCGTTCTTGGCCGCTCAATCTGTGATCGCAGCCCAGGGCGGTGAAAGCCTCTCGGTCGGAGGTGTTGCTTGTGTCCTGCTCAGCGGTAGTACGTTTTCATCATAGCAAGTGGCGAGAGTAGCAAATGCGGGACGGGACACGGAGTGATTAAGGGGATCGTTTATGCGGAAATGGTCAAAATTATCAATTTTCTGTTTTTTTTTTCTAAAAAGTGTCTTCAGGTATATGGACATTACATCCTAAATTTTTAGGGGGCTAGCGGCACTAGAACCCCCCCCCCCTCCCCCAAAATGGTGGGGGAAATGGGTCCACAATGGGTCCAAATTTGCCTTTTTTTTTTGCTGCAAAATCATCAGTATACCAAAGGCTATTGCATACCAAATTTCTAGGGGGCTAGCGGCACTATAAATGAAACATGCCAAGGGCATTTCCTTTGGA
>LQNS02278138.1:7056059-7075060 GCA_001587735.2 Parhyale hawaiensis
AAAATATGTTTAATTTTGAAAGAAATTCAAGCAGATGCAACGCCTTTGAGACCTTGCACCACTAGAAATCTGTAGCAGATCCCAACCCTCGAGCCTGACTAGAGCTTCTTCAGGGGTTGAGTGAGTCCCAAGCCTATACTTACCGGGAGACGATGCGTGCCTGAAAGACGGAAGGAGTCAGTGACGTCAAGTTCTACACTAAGGCCGAAATATAGCCCATTCCTGGGCTATCGCTCGATACTCTCATAATTCTCATTGTTCAGTGAATACAAATGTTATTCAGGTAGCCCCCGAAGAGTAGCAGGATGAGGGGTGTGAAGCCCATGCCTAGAACTAAGGTTTAAAAGGTAGAGAGCGGTGTCGGAATGAAAGGTAGGATCCCTCTTAGGAAATGTCATGCACAGCATAAGTTTCAAGCGTATTAAGGACAGATACTACAGAGGTGTTTTCGACGAAAGAAATGAAAATAATTATCCGCAATACAAAAAATAACGAAAATCAGAAAACAATCTCCCGGTAGTGAATAATTGCAGGAAAACTAGCTACGGTCGCGGGAAAGTTGGAGAGACCCTCACCACGCTGTGTAATTTACGGTTTGTCTTGGTCTAACTTCGCAATAATCTCCAGCACAAGATGTCTAGTCAGGCTCTGAGATGATGCTTAAGAAAAGCCTGAACCCATAAAACAAAGGTAAAGAGAACTTTGACTGTACCATCCCCTAAGAAACCCACACACACTGGTTCGTGTAGCAGATATTGGCCAACTGGCCCCAGAGGATTAAGTAGAGCCGCAGTCGACCACGGGTCGCTAAAAACTATGGTACCGAAACGGAAGGTTCAACGACCCGAGCCCCCACCCTCCCATTCCTGGTCAGGCAGACGCCCCAACCAGCTGCCCATACCAAGCAATTGCCGACCCAGCACTCTGGACGCCGCAAAGATATCTTGACAGGCCTATCACTAGAACTCGGGAACTTGAGCCCGGAAATCAGACACGCATGGCATGCTGCTGTTGTGGTGAATTTTGAACCGAAAAGCAGTAGTTGGCTGAATACTGTGGTGCAAGGTAGGATAGTACGAGGGGAGAGACGCTTGCACATAACAGGCGTGAAACTAGGCCAGGGCCAGACACTTGAGGCGGTAGACAAACTTGAGCTTTTCCTACCAATTCCACTTGCTTCACGAGGAAGCCCTAGCTATAGGAATGAACAAACAATATAGCCTGCAGGACCTGGTAGTCTTACGAATTATCAGTGGAAATTATTGTTTCTATGTAGAGACTACAGCAAGGCGACAAAACTCCGTAGGCGTACACATTGTGCCTCGATTGGTGGCACTTCCTAGAGACGTGCTGGTTCGGTGAGACATATCAGCGACACAATTATGGCACTGTCCAGAGAAGTGGGAAGATTAGAATTGTTTAGCCCCTGAAACAGATTCAAAAGAAGACGGGCTAGATTTTTTGGGGCTTGCAAGTAAATCCTCTCGTAAGTGGTCCCCCCCGTACACGCTGACCAAGTTGCTGGCCAGAACCAGTAAATTCCGGTAACTTCGTCAGCTTGAAGTCGTGGGATAAGTAAAAAGGCCCAAATGATTAAATTCTAAGGTAAAATTCAAGCTGACAGCTGTTAATGAAGAGTCGACAAGAAGATGGAAGTCCGAGTATTCTGAAAAGGTTCACGTGGATGCGGCGGCTCTGTAGCCACAACTTTTTGTAGCATTTAGGGAGGCCTGGCTCCCCTCTTGAAAAGAGCGAGGTAGCTAGCCGAGTACTGAGTAGCTATTGATATAAACAAACTTTCATAGAAGCTGACGCACGGCGAGCCTCAGTTATGGACTTCTTTGAATTCTACAATATCGGTTGTGCTTAAAACTAAGAGATTATATTAAGAGCTCGATTTCTGAATAGCTAGAGATCAATCTTTTTTTCGGAATTTTGATGGAAAAAACTTTAATATTATATTCTGTGTAATAATAAAGGTTCAACCTATCGTACCGAGCCTAGCGATGTAAGGTATAAAAAATCTTTGCAGACATTAGATCCCTCTGAGAGCGCATACCTCCGCTAAGTAAGGCAACGGTAACGAAAATTTCAAATCGGCTCTGAATCTACAATTTTCTTTGCATCAACTCTAAAATCTAGTCATTTGTGCCTTTTGATAGTATTAATAGTTTCTGCAATTTTATGAAGATCAGTTAATAACTCTTTGAGTAAGGCTGCAAACAAACATAATGACAAATATAAGTCAAAAGTTCAAACGAACCCACCAATCTGCACCAAAATTTAGTCATTGATGTCTTTTAACATTACTAACAAGTCCAGTAACTTTCATGAATATCCATTGAAATCTTTTTGAGACATTGCGCTAACNAAAGTTCAAACGATCCCACCAATCTGCACCAAAATTTAGTCATTGATGTCTTTTAACATTACTAACAAGTCCAGTAACTTTCATGAATATCCATTGAAATCTTTTTGAGACATTGCGCTAACAGGCATAAAATCAAACACAGCAACAAAGAGACAAACAAACAGATCATCGCGAAAATTTGATAATTTATTTTTCATTATATACCTAACAACTCATGTATATTTCATAAAAATGAGCCCATAACTTTTTGAGTTATTGCATTGAGAAAAATGAGGCAGATAAACAAACAAAGAAACAAAAGTATGGACGGATCTTCACAAAAAGGTAAGCATCTGTTCCTCCTAACATGCCTAACAATCTCTGTAAGTTCCGTCCAAATCGGTTCATAACTTTTTTAGTTATCTTGGTGACAGACAGACAAATAGACAGACAAACTCGGCGAAAACATAGCCTCCTTGGCGGAGGAAATTAGTGAGTCCGGCCGTCAAAAAGAAATTGTTCTATAGAGCTTGTGTTGCTGCCTCGCAATCTTTTACTCTCGGGGTATCAAAATTCTTTAATGAAAGATGTTTTGTCGCTGATAAACAATAAATAGGGGGTCCGGTACTTTTTGGCGCCGATTTTTTGGCGTCGATGTTTTAGCGCCATGATTTTTTGGCGCCACATTTTTGGCGCCGAATGTTTTTACGCTGACTAAAATTAAAACAGGATATATGGACTAGATAAAATTACGATTAAACCTGTTATTTTATATTAATATATAAAATCCAACATTGGAATGGTCTTACAATATGTCAAATGAGCTTGTAAACAGTCACATACTAAAGAAGATAACATCAACCCTATTCTGTACTGACCAACGCTATTTATTTAATGCATCTTGAGATTGTGCGCCAAGCCACGCAAATATAATGACGGCTCTCTTTCTAGCCTAACCACACCTAGCCTAACCATACTTAACCTAACTATATATACCTAACCTAACCATACCTAACCTAACCATACCTTACCTAGCATTACCTTACCTAACGTAGCCTTACCTAACCTAGCCTAACCTAAATATTTGGTGCAAAATATAAGGCGCGGTAAATTTTTGCAGTTACCCCACTCAAATTCAATATTTTTGGAAATGTATTTAGGTAAAATCGGGCATTCTGAGACTTTTTTTCATGAATAACGTTTTCGTTGGATATGCTTTTTTTTCAAGATATATGACTTTGAAATTCTCATTATTTTTCTATGGAGAAAATAGCCGGCGTTATTATAGGCTTGCCAGCGACCCTATAGGAACTTTGCCAAACCTTTCTAGGCTTACCTAGCCCAGCCCAACCTAACCTAGCTCAACCTAACCCTAACCTAACTAAACTAACCCAACCTAAGTTAACCAACCTAACCCAACATAGCTTAACACAACCCATCCCAACCTAACCTCATTCAACCGAAACTATCCCAAAAAACTAGAAAAGGAGGTTTTCCATTACGCTGTACCAGTGCGGTTATTTTCCCTAATAGCAAAAGCATAAGTACTTCAAAGTCAAATATCTCAACTAAGCATTTCCAACGAAAATTTTATTCGTAAAAAACGTCTTAGAATGTCTTATTTTATCTAAATATATCAATAAAAATACTGGATTTAAGTGGGGGAATAGTAAAATAAATAATTATTTGCGCCAAAAAAAAAATCGTGCGCCAGAAAAAAAGGCTCCAAAACATCTGCTCCAAAAAAATCAGCGCCATAAATTCCCATTCCTATAAATAAGGTAAGTCCATGCGATCTCCCTACGTCGTTTCACGGCCGATATACCAATATTGCAATATGGCACAATCAGAGAAAGCGATTAACGACGAGTCACGTGTGCCATATACAGTACCGTCCATAACTAAGGGATAAATTCTTTACTTCACTTCTATTCATCATTCATACCTCATCTTTTCATAAATAATAGTCTTTAAGATGTTGATTAATGTATGAAAATGTGAATCAGGCGTAAAAGACAATAAGGAATTTATAAGTGAAAAAACTTTTATTTGAAATTTGCAGCGTCCAAAATTAAGGGACAAATACATTTAAGTCAATATTCAGCGAATATTTAGACAAAAATATTAAGCGAAAATGCAATGCACAATCATTGTTTAGTAAATAGACCCTTGCTTTCAAGCTCAGCAGCACATCGTCAACTACGTGAACGAATGACGTTTTGACAATTTTAGAGAATAATTTTAGACCCTTTCACATAACGTTTCATCCATAAATCCTCAGTATTGGTGGGATTTCTTGCCATAACTTTCCTCCTAAGGTTTTCCAAAGATATTTAACAGGATTCGAGTCCGGACTTTCCAGTGGCCAATCTATAACTTCAAAGTCTTACTGGTCAAGGTAACTCATCACAGTTTTTGCCTTGTGTCAGGGTGCATTATCCTGGATGACGATAGCCATATCCACACTTGAATTTTGACGAGTAGGCACAACAACATATTCCAGAATGTTTTTATTCACCTGAGCGTTCACACGGGTTTGTAAGCGAAAGAGAGGCGTTGTACCCTGAGGTAAAAACATACCAAGCACCATCACACTCCCGCCCCTAAAGTTTACAGTCTTTGTCGTACACTTTGCGCTTAATCTTAATCTTAATCACCAGCATGACTCTTAACGAAATTCTTACAATCACTTTCAAACAGATTGAATTTGTTTCGTCCCTGAAATACACGTGGACCCAATCTTCATATTGCCAGATGCATGCTTGTTTGCATGCTCCAATATCTTCATCTTGTTGTTGAAACTTACAAGTTGTTTCTTCAGAGGGCTTCGTGCAAAGAATCCTACTTATTGTAGTCGTCTAGTCTGTCGCGACACATTCACACATGTTGTGTCATTTATTACCCTGTCTATTTCAGCTGAAAACTTGAAACGGTCTTTTAATGCCATACGCTGCATAAGCCTGTCCCCTCTAGCTGGAATTTCGCGGGGTTAATCGGTTTTTTGGGACTAACAATGCATCATAACTAAGACATCATAATTCTACCCACAACACTTTTCGAACGGTTGACCCTGCCTCAAATCTCTCGAATAGTGCAATTTTTCTTGTGCAACTTCATAACATTTTGTTCCGAGGAGTTATCAACTTTTTGACGCGGTGCCAAGATTTCTATTGCTGTAATGTTTACAGATATCCAACAAAAAAATATACTTCACTGGAAATGGAGCAGTTTGGATTAGTGCACAAATTATTGATTTTCTTCATATTTGTTCCTTTAGTTTCGGACGTTCCAAACTTCAAAATAAAAGTTTATCACTCATAAATTATTTATTATTTTTTACACCTCATTCAAGTTTTCACACATTAATCAACATCGTAAGGACTAATAATTATCAAAAGATGAGGTATGTGTGATGAGTAGAAGCAAACTTATAATCTTTTGGAAATTTGTCCCTTAGTTATGGGCGGCTATGTAGTTACAGAATTTCATATTATCAGCGTCTTCAATGCAGCTTCTGCCAACCTCACTCGAGTAGTAGCTATGAAAATATTTTCACAACAATAAAATTTGTTGAGGATGCAGAAATTTGGTTACATGAATGTGAAATTTAACGCAGCTCTTTCCTTCTTTTACGCCTAAGCAATTTTCTCAAAAAGCATATATATGTGTGTGTGCTGATGAAAGTGGAGTATACGAGGAGCCGCGACGTGCAAATGCCGTAGCTTTCATGTGTAGGACAGTGTTTATTGTGCGTGCAACAGATGCTAAATTTTCTTACGGGCGTTTCTCTAATATTAAAAATAGAGATCAGTTAGTAAAATGTAAGACTGGTACTTCCATGACAATAAACATTGTATTACGAACTCTCTCTGTCTCTCTACTATACGATAAAAGTTCAAGTTTTGGCCCGCTCTGGCGTAATATATAATAGTATGAAATTTTATATATAAGAGTATGAGATGTAACTAGTAGCGAAGTAACGGTCGTTACTGTAACGAGTAGCGGCAATTCTCCGTGCAATTTTACGGCATTAACGAGTTACGGTAAAGCCCCGGTAATTTTATTCAAGTAACGGTAACGACCTCCGATACCATATAACGGTGCCGATACCCAAGGTGATGAAACTTACGGACATCAAAAGTGTCACTAGATTCATAATAGCTGCTTAGATCAATCTATCTAATACGAAGAATGACCGGGGTGTGTTTATATATTTATATTTTATTTATTCATTCAATTCATTGATTTTTTATGTTGATTTATAGGTTTCGTGTAACGCTCTTAACGAAATAGATAGGCAAAAATTAGCTCAGGGCTTCCTGGTTTCAACAGTGTATTCATCTGCTTGAAGACTGTGGTCATCCTGCTAAGCTGCATAGAAAACTGATAGGTAGAAAATATTCCAGGTTGCTGATAATGGTACTCGAACAGGATATCTGATTCCGGTCTCTCTTTGACCAATTTGAAGTCCACTCGATGTAGATACGTACTCCTTCTCTAAACAATCTCTTCCATCGTGATGTGTACTCTCTTCGGAGATTTACTTCATCCAAACCTCAGCTGATACTCTTATTTTGTTAATTATCGAGGCAACTGGTAAGATATTCTTCAGCCGTCAGCAGACGGGTGAATACCACGATGATTTCTCGGCAGCAAATTATTTTTTCTACTTATTTTGGGTTCTTCTTCCAACAGAACAAGTTTTCTTCCGAGGAAAAAAAATTTCTGAGTCCGAGTTTTATGCCACCCTTGAGTATCTTAGATACAGAGCTCCGTATTTATTAAAAGCAATATTGACTGCGGACAAAAAATAACGCTTTTTTGTGTATTACCGAAAGAAGCTGGGCGTTGTTCAGCTTTACACGCTTATCTGTATGGTTCCCTAATTCAAGTTGGCAGTTGCGCGGCATCTTACGCAAGGAAGTTAATAAGAGACTGGCATTTATAGAAGGGAGCTCAACCGTCTACCCCATTCAGGTAATAACCTGAGAAATCATGAAATACATGTCCCTTCAACACCCGGTACTACCCAGAGTGGGAGCTCCCTTTAATAGAAGTAAAGCTCTGCCGTAATATCTTTGCGATGATGATACAGGCAACACAAGACGGGTTTCACAAATTCTTCGCTGTCATCATTGACAGTGCGGGCACGCTAGTCGATTAATATTCCCCATCATGTGTTATCGGTAGAAATTACGTTTACAAAAAATAAAGAAACTTCAGTCTTAGTTCAGTTTTCTTTTGTTATTATAAATAATATACACTCATTAATTTCCTTTATAATGTAGTTGTATACCGCGCCAAAATTTATTTAACGTTGCATTTGTTTGGCTAGACATAGATTGGGTGGGCCCGTAGCGATGTGATGTTAAGTTACATTAGCATAGGACGGAGTAGGTGACTTTCAGCTAGTTTGCAGGAGGTTAAACTAAGTTCAGTCATATTAGATTTTGTAAGATTAGGTTAAAGTAAGTGACAAATGTTTAAGTAAGGTAAAATAGTTAAGGTTATGTGGAGATTGTGGTACTGTTTGTTCGTGGTTGGGTTGAAACTGGTCCGCTATGATAGGTTGCGGTATAAGGGTTGGATTAGGTTGTTAGTTTAGAATAGTGAAACTTACCTTAATATATTGTTATTCAAAATAATTCAATTTATATAATTAGTATGCTTCATTCAGCAGTGAAGATTTCCTCGACTTTTCATTACCGGGCCCCTTGTCTTCTAACCTACTAATGTAGGATAAAGGAGTAAAGAAATTTGCTACTTCTACCCACAGAGTCTGGCAACAAAGAGGCAGGGGGACGCTGAGCACAGAATTTTAACGGCCATGAGCAAGGCCTCGTTCTCCGCAGATCGATCTGGAGCACTTAGGTTATTGGCTCTGCAAACCTCGATAGTTTCTCTGTGGAATGAAAAACATGATCGCTGCAACAAAGAAGATTTGCAGTAGCATTTGATTGCAAGCGACCATTGAAAGCTGCGCATGTTATTAGATTTGCTGTGATCTGGCTAAGCTTCCTTAGCAATGGAGGTATTACTTTGATCATTTTTATTCGAAACAAAATAAATTCAAGAATGTTGTTGAATTAACATTTTATTAGGATTCTTTCAGAATTTGTTTTTCGAGATGGCGGTGGACAGCATAAGATATGGAAAATATGCCGGCAAGCGACACGTATTTTTACTGCGTAAGCAGTCACCATTTGAGTTATTTGATGTAAAGTTTTCATATAGTTATGATTGAAAGGCCAATAATAGTCTGGAAGCTACTGCTTTATGTTGATGGCATTAACCAAAGATAAGTCTTGCCTGTGAACACGAGGTATCACTCAATTGGGAGATCGCTGTTAAGTGAGGGAGACAGATAACACTTGGCATCACACGGCGATTTTTGGCTATGGACAGTAACAATTTTATTATGGTTATGGGAGCTGACAAAACAACGAATTAACAGAGTGCGTGTTAGTAAAAAAGGTACAATTAGGGGTACCCAGTGCATTTTTTTAGCTCTTTACGTTGTACAAGCTGTATTGACAAGTTTGTACTAATGTGCAAAAAACTATTATTATTATTATTATTAAAACTTCACGCTAGAGCTGCCACGGACAGGTAGTACAACCCAAATGAAGCATCTTGCAACACCGGGAAGCTCAAAACGCTGCTAAACGATTTCCAGCAAAATACCATTAACAGCTGACTTAAACGCCTGCAAGCCAATACGACCAAATGTCGATGCCGGTAACAAATTTCAAACCTTAGCCGACCAGTGCACGAAGCACGGACAGAATTGGTTAGTTCGACATACGACAGCCTCCAAAGTGAAAGAATGCGCTCCGCAGGCAGCACGAGTCTACTTCCAAAATACCTTGAGTGCAAGGAGAGAAGAATGCAACCAATGCATCTCATTATTGTACACCTTATAAAACATACACAGCTCGGTTACTCTTCGCCTGTGAGACAGGTTCACTAACTAACAATTCTGTCCAACAGACGTAACTGAGTGTTAGCAGTTGAAGCTCAGGCCGGTGAGCAATACTTTAACACAGAAAGCAAAGAAGCATAAAAACATCTGCGGAAAATCTGACTGTCACCAAACACAGAATTCACCTTACGCAGGAGCCCAATCTTAGTGGAAGCACTTGACACAAACCTCTTAATATGCAGCTCATAAGTAAGCTTATCATCAATGACAACACCAAGAATCTCCAAGGAGCTAGACTTCTGAAGCAAAAAGTAATCAATCTCAATTTGGAGATGCGGTGGTACAAGTGTCCGAGACCGACTGATAATCACCAACTTGGTCCTACCGGCATTTAGCTTCATACTCGAAGCTGAGCACCATGCACTAATGAGCGACAAATCCCTATTCAGAGACTGAGCGACAGCATCACGCAGGCGAGGAGCAGGTACCACTGCTATCGAAGTGGAATCATCGGTACATTTCATCATCGTATTTTCAAGCGAAGAGAACATGTCACTAGTGTAGAGAACGAACAACAGCGGGTCAACCACACTGCCCTGAGGGACGCCAGCCTCCACCGCGACTTAGGCGCTCAAAATGCCGTCAAGAGACACACTCTGCGTTCGCTTTGAAACAAAATCGCGAATGATTGACAGAACCCTGCCACCCTCTCCAAAGGACTCCAGTTTGTATAATAGCCCACTGTGGTTAACCCAGTCAAACGCCGCGCTGAAGTTCAACTAGACAAGGCCTGCCTCCAACCTACAATCCAGCGAAGACTGTAAATGGTGTGACACCGACAACCGAGCGTCACAACAACCCAATTGCTACTTCTGTACGCAAGCTGACCAGCAGGCAGCAACCCCGTAACATCAGCGAAACGATAAAGTTACCAGCGATCAATTTCTCGAACACCTTCGACAAAATGGGCGTCAGCGTGATGGGTCGGTAGCTGGCAACATAGGGCGACACCGGACCCTTGGGAATAGGAGTAATATTTCTAGTAAGACAACAACGAAGAAAATTTCACTGCAAGCCTGAGGGAAAGAACGTCAGCCAGCTGCTTATAAAACAAAGGAAACATGCTCACCGGATCCACACCTCCATATCGATCAAGGCCCTCAAGCAGCACCTTGATTGTACAAGATCTGAACGCCAAAGAGTTCAAGCGAGATTCGGATGGCATCCGTGAGGCAACGTGATAACCTCTATGCTCTGCTTCCCGTCGAAGTGAGTCGACGAAAGCTCCACCCTTGCCAAGGGATCAGTAATGATGCCCCACCAAGACCAACAAGGGGCGGCAACGAAGGTTCAGCCCAGAACACTGAACCCTTTAGCTCGCTCCACCAACGATGTGGATGGTCAATAATCAGCAGAGACTCCCTGGCACGCCGCCTTAGACGATGCTGCACCTCCTCATACACACCCTTAGCCTCGGCCCTAGGATGAACATAGGTCTGCCATAACGTGCGGTCACGCAAACGCCGCAAGCCCGATAAGCCGCTAGTTTAGCTTCGAAAGCAAACCTATACCGGTCGTCAAACCACGGCTTATCCCGAGACCTCCCAAGAAGAGTCCTCTTAGAGGCAAACCTCTCCAAAATGGACACAGTCAAGTCTTTAGGCGCAGGGACAGGATCCTCACTGTGAATAATCTGACGCCAAGGTAACGCTCCTACTGCCTGAGTAATAGCCACCCAGTTTGCCCTGCTCTTAACGAATACCACTCTCCTGGTGTATACCACAGGAACAACCTGATTAAGGTCCAGGGATACAACATAGTGTGAGTGGTGTGTAGAGCTAATAGGGGAGCCAACTGACACCGTCATCAAGTCCGGGACATCAGTCACAGCGAGATCGAGACAGTTACCAGCAATATGCGTGGATCCGCGAACTAGCTGCACACAACTAGACAAGGTGCAAAAGTCCAACGCAGTCACAACATGACAATCAATCGGTGATGCAGATCCCAGCCAGTCCCTGTGGTGTGCATTAACATCACCCACAAAACAAACACTGACTTGGGATCCGTGCCCTGGATCGAGGCCATCGCCGTCAATAAATAGTCATAAAGAGAATCATCAGCCGCAGGGCTCCGATACAAGGAGAATAAATAATAATTATTCAGTCGGCCACGCACGCACCCTCAAAACAATAGTCTCATGACAGGCGCATTCGTGCACTGATTGCCGGTAAGCACAGAATCCACTACGGACGTAGACGGCCATTCCACGGAATCCAGGCCCCGATCCTCACAGCCTGCGAAAAAGAGACTGAAAACGCGCCAAGGCAAGCTCAGCGTCGTGCCTCCTGCTAGACACCAATATCTCGGAGCAGCACACGACATCCACACCACGGGGAACAAGGTCGATCTCCGCGAAGTTCGCATGCAGTCCTCTAATATTACACCCGGTCCCGGGTTGCTTTCAGCACCCCCACAGATACGTAGAAGAAAGAAAAGGAAAAATAAAAGTACATAAATATATAGTAATGTACAAATAAATACAAAAATATACAAAGGAGAAGAAAAAAGAATCCCATGGACAGATATAATATGAAGCAAAATAAAGCAAAAATAAATCGACAGTAATGACAGCTATGAAACCAGCCAGCTATCTACGCGCCCCAAACCTTGCCATTACCATGCAGTACATGCTTTTGCCGAAAAGAAGAAGAACAGAAAGGAAAGGAAAAAAGCATCAGGTGGTGACCCCACATTGCGCGCCTGGTTATCATTGGCATTGAGTGCACGGTACATTTGTTTAAAATTCACTCCGACATTAATTTTCTCTGCAACGGCCTCAATGGGTAGTAGCGACGGGTAGTAGCGCGTTTTGATTTACGTAGCAGCAGCGGAATAGGATTTCTTTTGTTCTAAACCTAGTAAATATTGATTCAGAGGGTGGTTTCTTGACAAATTTATATATTGGTATTTGAAAGACAATATTACTTATTTCATTCAATTATTCGCGACTTAGTTGGAGATCTAAGTTGTAAATTTTCAATAATTCTCGGCTCCTACTATTTGACTAAGCGAATATGGCGTCATCATTCACTGGTCACGCCCATGGACACGGCAGAGCCTTTACATTCATTGCAAAAAAATCAGCTAATGGTAAATTCAGCGCAAGCTAAATATATCGAATAGTATATTAAATTCATGTAATTGCAAATTCATCGAAAATGATACATTGATCAATTGATAAATTCATCGAGAAATGATTTTATCGAAAATAAATACTTCGATGGTATATACACTAGCGGGCAAAATAAGAGAACGATTTTCATTCTTTTGAAAATAAAGGTTAACCAT
The DNA here is from genome assembly GCA_001587735.2 of Parhyale hawaiensis. Lineage (NCBI taxonomy): Eukaryota > Metazoa > Arthropoda > Malacostraca > Amphipoda > Hyalidae > Parhyale > Parhyale hawaiensis. Next base: position 7,068,683 of record LQNS02278138.1, read on the forward strand.
TAAGAGTAGGATAATGAATCTTTTGATGGGCCCCTAAGGAATGTATTTAACATATTTTCACAAAATATCAGGACAAACATAAGTATATTGAATACATTAGAGAAATCTAACAAACAATAACAAAAGTTGAACAGCGCAAAATAAAAGAACGGACTTTTCTGAATACAATTTTACGAACAAATAACATGGAAAAATGGTCAATTTTAGGTTTAGAGCAATTAGTATGGAGTACTAAAACCTTTATTTTCAATAACTGTAGCACAGGGACGATTACACGACATCACAAGTTTCTTACACAACTCTGGAGTTATTTTTTTTATTCCTCTTCCTCTAGTCCACAGATCCTTTACTGTTGATGGTTGTCGTTTTCCTACATTGTCACCTATAATTTTCCATAAATTTTCTATAGGATTAAGGTCCGGGCTTTGGGCAGGCCACTTCATGACTTCGATATTTTCTTCCGCAAAATATTCCTTCACTTTCTTTGCAGTATGGCACGGAGCATGGTCCTGCATAAAAATTGCTGGCTGGTCTGGTGATAATCGCAGAGATGGGGTAACATATTGCTGTACATGTGTGAGATACACATTAGCATTGACAGTTTCTTTAATGGCCACCAACGGTCCAACTCCTTCATATGGAAACAAGCCCCACACCATTACACTACCTCCCCCATGCTTTACAGATGTTTTGACCCATTTCGGGTTCAGCCTGTCACCTGTTGCACGTCTAACATACCGTCTGCCATCAGATCCAACCAAATTAAATTTACTTTCGTCGCTGAAACGCACTCTTTCCCAATCTTCATCTCTCCAAACGATGTGCCTTTTCGCATATTCAAGTATTGCTTTCTTATTCTTTTTTCTGATAAGTGGTTTAATGGCAGGACTGCGTGCCTTTAACCCACATGCATTGAGGCGACGAGAAACTGTATAGCGAGACACTTCTATGTTGTTATTGACCTTCAGCTTTCTGGAAATTCCCGCTGCAGTTTCGAAAGGATCCTTCTGGGCATAGCGTTTCATAATCCTAACAACTCGTACGGTGGTTTTTCGAGGGCGGCCTGCAGATACCAGTGATTCCAGCTGTTTTGTTTTCATCATAGAACTTCAAAGGACGAGAAACAACGCTCTTGGATCGGTTTACCTCTCTTGATATGGCCGAAAGAGTCATTCCTGAGGACCTGAGCTTAAAAATTTCTTCCCGCAGCTTAGGAGTAACTTTCACGTGAGGTGCAGTGTTTCTAGAATGATGTAATCGTAAGAGTGGTAGTTCTAGAAGTGATGTACACGAAATTGAATGTTGCCAGATGACCGGGGTAAATGTGAGAATGTTTTAGAGACGATCGTTCTCTTATTTTGCTCTGTTCAATTTTTGTTATTGTTTGTTAGAGTGCTCTAATGCATTAAATATAGTTATGTTTGTCCTGATATATTGTAGAAATATGTTAAATACATTCCTTAAGGCCCCATCAAAAGATTCATTAACCTACTCTACATGGGTAAACTTTATTTTCAGATAATGCAAATCGTTCTCTTATTTTGCCTGCCAGTGTACAATGAATGGTAAATTCATCGAATGGTAATCCATTGGATGATATTATTGATCAAATTGCGCATCCGTCCAATGGTAACTTCATCGATTGCTATATTAATCAAATAGCAAACTCTTCGATAGGTAAATTTTTAGGATGGTAAATCCATCGGATGATTAATTCCCCCAATTGTAAAGTTATTGAGCGGTAAAACTATCAACCGGAAAATTAGTTGAATGGTAATTCAGAATATGGTAAATTGATCAAAAGTAAACACATTACATGGTAAATTCATCGTATATCAGAGTTCGAAATAGACATACGGAGGTAATTATATTATAGACTACGAACAGTTGACAGAGACACTTTAGAGCACCTTACGTATTACATTCAATCTCTACTCATAAATAATTACATATCTATTATGTAGTTTCTTTCAGAATGTTGACTAGATAATACTGTTAGCATGAAATGAGGTTTTACCTAAAGTTAATTTTTAGTTTCTAGTTTGGATTGCACTACTGTTCTGGAAGAGACATGCCGGTATATAGCATTGAGACACAAATTTTACCAACATGGTCCAGTAGGAAGAAAAGAGGCAATAGATCGATGTCAGACGAACATGTGGCTTTATGTATCGGCGGTAGTAGAAAATATTACCAGTCCATAATGTACACTAATGGATTATTGGCAGCTAACTTTTCAGGCTGGGCGGAGGGAAATCCACTCAGTATATTATACCAAATCATTGCAATGTAGGCTTCTATCGACCAGAGCCACATGAAATTTTTATTACAGAAGGGAGAATGCCTCGAAAAAAAGCACGACTGACATGATTTTCGTGGTACTAAAAGGTAAAAGAAAGGTATGGTTTCGCTATAAATTTCTGGGAGCAGGTGAATTCAAAATGGGTGAATTCGCTATCAATAAATTCGTCGCAGTAAATTCATGGAATACTAAATTGATCGATTGGTCTATTCAGTGGATGGTAAAAAACTTCATAGACTGATGAATTCTTAGAACGGTAAATTGTCAGAATGATCAACTTATCGAATGGTACATGCTTACCAGCATTTGCCCTTCGAAATAATTACCAATCGAAGATAGAAGCACACCATTTGATGAACTTACTATTGGCTAAATGTACCATTCCACGAATTTACCACGAAAAGTTGGACGTCAGCAGGTTCCGCCAATTTCATGTGCTTTAATTCGAGGATGATGTGATGGCGTAGGACACTCAACACATGTCCCTTATACCTAAACTGACTACGCGAACTGAGCGCGTCAGGAATTTTCCTCAGAAAGTTCCGTCGAAAGGCTACCGAGCTCAGTTGTGTCGCTCGTTGACATAGTTTAAATAAAATTCCAACGGTAGAACTGCTTTACATATATAGCCAAAATTGTGGGTAGCGGGCCATATCAGTAAATAAGCAAACATGCAATATTATCGTAGTTTTCAAATTAAATTAGATAACCCGTGATCCATTGTGTCGCCATCACCCTGTTCTCTGTTTCTCAAAGGATAATTCAATACAATACCTGCAGCATGGAGACATGCATACATGACATAGTTCAATTGTATTTCCCTAATGACTTTTACCATTAAAGTACCCGTTTATGCAGCCGAGCTCTAGTGGGCCCCACCGTTGATGAACGCCCCCCCCCCCCAATGGCATGATGCCATTAGATATTCGACACTCAAATTTTTTCAAGTCTAGTAGCGAACGTTGATATACCTTTTTAGCTCTATAACCAGTAGACTATTGCTGTTCTTCAGACCTCTTAGTTACTGATACTGGCAACGCTACTAGAATTTCTATATATACAATCTTTGGTGCATCAAAGGTATATATCATTCTATATTCAAGTTACGACGTTCCTAAAGTTTCTGTCTTGTCCTGACTCCTGAAATATATTGTTTTGCCACCCGGTTCAGCAAACTTGTGCGCTTAATATCATATTGCTCTATGTATAATAACATAGATTATGTGAGAAGAAGATATTACGTAAATAAATGAATAAAAATTTAAACAGTTGAATAAACAAGTAAAGTTCACAGTTTTAGTGTATGATCGATAGATTTAGACAAGCATCGGGAAAAACCCGCTTCATAGCTACGAACTCTTACTCCTGAAGTCAAACTCTTTCACCAGCCAAATCACCAGAACGCACCTGAATACATTATATTTCATTGCAAGAGAAGTGATTCCGAGTCCCGAAGGTGCTAGTGTAATTAACAGGGCCAGCATTGTCATTTCCTTGAATGATGATTTTTTGAAGAAATCCAAGGAATTATTTGAAGGCCATGTCTCATATAAGACTAGAGCGTGGTAAATTTTTACAAAAATCCAATATGGCGCCCAGCTAATTCACTGCTAGAAATTGATAGTAGTCTATTAGAGAAGTTCAGTGATACCCATATATATCAGTCGGAAATGTTTAGTTTTTGAGACATGTGACTTTGAAGTTTCTATTGTTTCTCTATGGGAGAAAATAGCCGGTGTCGTCATAGGCTTGCTAGCGATCCCTTAGGAACCTCATTAACCCAATATAACCTAACCAAACCCAACCTAACCACACCCAACTTAACCAAACCCAACCCAACCCAACCTAACTGAACCTAACCCCACCTAACTTAACACAGCATAACACAACCTAACCTAACCCAACCTCACCTAACCCAACCTAACCTAACCCAACCTAACCTAACCCAACCTAACCTAACCCAACCTAACCTAACGCAACCTAACCTAATCCAACCTAACCTCTAAGTTGGGTTTGATTAGATTAGTTAGGTTGGGTTTGGTTAGATTGGGTTAGGTTGTGTTAGGTTAGGTAGGGTTGGGTTAGGTTAGGTAGGGTTGGGTTAGGTTAGGTAGGGTTGGGTTGGGTTAGGTTAGGTTAGGTAGGGTTGGGTTAGGTTAGGTTAGGTTAGGTAGGGTTGGGTTAGGTTAGGTAGGGTTGGGTTAGGTTAGGTAGGGTTGGGTTAGGTTAGGTAGGGTTGGGTTAGGTTAGGTAGGGTTAGGTTAGGTAGGGTTGGGTTAGGTTAGGTAGGTAGGGTTAGGTTAGGTAGGTAGGGTTGGGTTAGGTTAGGTTAGGTTAGGTTAGGTTAGGTAGGGTTGGGTTAGGTTAAGTAGGGTTGGGTTAGGTTAGGTAGGGTTGGGTTAGGTTAGGTAGGGTTGGGTTAGGTTAGGTAGGTAGGGTTAGGTTAGGTAGGTAGGGTTGGGTTAGGTTAGGTAGGGTTGGATTAAGTTATGTTTGATTAATAAGGTTCCTATGGGATCGCTAGCAAGCCTATGATGACACAGGCTATTTTCTCCCATAGAAAAACAATAGAAATTTCAAAGTCATATATCTCATTAACTATGCATTTCCGACTGATATATATGGGTATCACTATACTTCTCTAATAGACTACTATCAATTTTTAGTAGTGAATTAGTTGGGGGCCGTATGGATTTTTGTAAAAATTTACCTAGAGCGTTATATAGGCTACTCTCTGGGAATTGGCCTGTTGCATCGTCTGCTGCAGCTATATACAGTAATCTTTGCTACAAATATATAAAGAAAAGAGCACCGTCACGCAAGTGGACGCGTGAGAGCGGTACCGTTTTCTTTTACTGGAAGGGTGAATAGCGAAAATAAACACTATACCATCCTCCCATCTAACCAACTACAGTGTATCGTCTAACAGGTCTAACTGATAAACACTGACTGCACACTAGTTAATATCTACAATTCAACTGTACGTCTTCTCTCATCTGCATATCTGTAATAAAGTTATATTTAAGATTAAATACCTCAGAGTGCTGTGCTCCGTATACTAGAATGCTGAGCTTTGTATCCAGATCAGAGAAATTTATGTTTTTTCTGTCTTTCTAGTAAATACCGCGGGTTCAGCTGCATCTTATATACTGTTAGGATGGTAATAATAAAGATTTCTGCAGAACACATAAAAAATTTAGAGCGTGGCACGATGGCGATCGCCGATTATTCGATGGCGATGGCGTGAAGACCATCGCCATAGATGAACTACGGTTTTACGATGGAACATCACCCAAATCCATCGGCGATAGCGATGGTCAATGGAATTTGTATCAAACAATTGACGATGGCCATTTTCTCCATCGGCGATAGTGTTTTGAGGAAGCACTGGTCCGATGAAATGGCTGAACGCCCCATCGGCTTTAGCATACGATGGGCATCATCATCGGTTGTACTTCCAATGCCGATAAAATAATGAAATAAGGCTAAAAACTACAGAAACACAGCCTTGCGAGTTTGAAACATTTGTTTTATTTTAGTAACATTAAAACAAAGAGTGGGTTACAAAGTTTATTTGATGAATTTTCCAAAGATTTCCCTAACCACATTTAGTATTTGTGTTGACATATTTAAGAAAAATAAGGCATTCTAAGACGTTTTTCATGAACAGTGTTTTTCCCGTCAATGCTTAGTTTTCGAGATATTAGACTTTAAAGTTCCCATTGTTTCTCTGTCACACTCGCCATTACAGCCGTGTTGACGTCTGCATTTGTTGATCAAGCACGTCTTATTAGTCTGTAACTAATTGTGCACTCGCGAGCTTATTTTAAGGGGATCGCTTAGGCGAAAATGGTCATAAATATCAATTTTCAGTTTTTTGCTCAAAAAGTGTCTTCAGGTATGGGGGCATTACGTCCTAAATTTTTAGAGGGCTAGCGGCACTAGAACCCCCCCAAAATGGGGGGAAATGGGTCCACAGGGGGTCCAAATTTGCCTTTTTTTTTTGCTGCAAAATCATCAGTATACCAAAGGCTATTGCATACCAAATTTCTAGGGGGCTAGCGGCACTATAAATG
>LQNS02278138.1:7087175-7097194 GCA_001587735.2 Parhyale hawaiensis
CCAAAGTCTCAATAGACGAAGCCCTGCTCATCCGAAACTCAAAACCAATCATAAATGGCCAGATCACCCGAGCGAACCGTGTATTAAAACTATGTACATGGAATGCTCTAAGTAGCAAGAACATCTGTATATCCAGCCGCACAATCGGCCATCCATCCATCCAGCGCCATCGACCAATCAGCCACTTTCTACAAATCTGCTTGCACTACAAAAGTTCATAAATAAGGCTAACCTTCTCGCTACAATATCATATTTTATACCAGTTGATATCAATAATAAACATACCCTGCCGTCCACAAACTAACCTGACGATCACCACTTGAAGGGTCGAAACGCGTCGACAGCATTTTAGACTACACCGAAACTGAGCAGCGTGACAGCTAGCACCACTGCGCAACCGAAGTATGAAGACCTCACCACAGGACAGCTCTTCTACTTGATTGGCAATAGAAACTGTTTAAAAGGGCGACAATTAGAGAGAATAAATAAAACTATTATAAACTTACAATATGGCATTATCTTTAGCCGTACATGTATTAATGAGAGGCTGCTACCGAACTACTCTACTCACCAATATGCCTATCTACATTGATGAAATATGGGCCGCTGACTTCTCTCGCTAAGCGAACAAATTTATGTACACTGACCAAATGGGGCCTAATGTAGGCTTCAATCGACCAAAGTCACAAAATATTTATTCCAGAGAAAAGAGAAATTTCTGGATTAACCTGACTGGCGTAGTTTTCACACCGACAAAGTCTATAAATTAATGTGATCCGGTAAATTCATCGCGTGCTTAATTCATGAATGCTAAATTCACCGCATGATAACCTCGTCGAATCATGATTGCATCGTATGGTTATTCCGTTCAACGGTAAATTCATCGAATGTCAAATTCATGGACTGGTAAGTTCACCGCATTGTAAACACACCGGAAAGTTAATTCACAGCTAGTTAAGTTCATTGCTATAGGACCCTTCATTACCAGTTGGCATTACAATTGGGTAAAGTCATCGCAACGATCATCTATCGATTCAGATGCGTTCTTCAATGAATATGCATATTATTATCTGTATATGTGATGTTGTAAATGAAAAACGTATAAATAGCCGCAAAATGAGGGTGGCTAAGCAGCTAACGGTAATTTGAGCATATATACAAATTTTACCCTTTGGAGTTACTTTTCATTTGTCCCTTCTATTTATGCAATTATCTTTGACTGCAGCGATCCGTACGGGGCTAGACCCCCCTCCAGCTCTCGCCTGATAGCACATTACCGCATTCGGTTGCTTAGTTACGAATAATTCTATCATTTTTTCCTTATATAATGTATTTATTAACCAAAGAGGATCTTTTAATGCGTTCAAGTTTCATCCCGACTCACGTGAGACACTACCGTCCCAGATTTTCAGTTCGTAAATAAGCGATTTGGGGCGTTACTATTTTTTCCAGTATTGTATATTCTGAAATTGTCATTTTTTTGTTTTTCTGGGTTCCCCAGAATCTTTACTGGCAAACCGACCACCACTATGTACTCTTCTCAACCCCTCCTACTTCATTCCTACTGATTTTATGCCTTTAAGTTGCATTTCATTTAATTATCAACGTATTCTTTTAAAGAGTAGATAGAAGTGCGCATAAAGCATGAATTTCCGCTTTTTTCTTGTCTACATACAGTACAATGCCATTTGTAGTGAAATGCTGCTATAGACGTCGCCTTATGGATTCACTAACAAAATGGTGCTGTAAAACTTAATCTTCTAGAGTACAATACAGTACAACTTTATCGATTTTTTTTTTTTTTTTTTGTGGGGGGAGTTATTAAAAAGAAAACATTTTACCAAAAAGGGAAACAAATGCACTAACAAAACTTTTTTTCTCGAATAGAAGAGTCCTCATAGCTCTTTACTGCCGTAATTAACTTTTATTGACGTTTTAAATAATGTTTTTCCTGCGAGCCACGTGATTTTGCTCCACCAGCTTACAGTTAAAATCTAAATATTTCTATCTAGCCCTTAGAAGTTTTGCCGTACTACTTTATAATGAGGAGAATTACCATCCTATGAACCAGGGCCTTAGGCAATCCCGCCCTCAAACGATTATCTCCATGACTCGCTTACCCAGGATGCAGAGAGTGTAATGGGGAGACTCACTGAGACTGATGACCCGTTGTCAGCTGCAGCCGCACTTACTCCTCTGGGGCCAGAAGGCCTATATCCGCAGCGTATCCAAGGGATAGCTGTCCACTACAGCGTACAAGAAACAATCATGAAAAACTATAAAGGCAATTTCTCTTTACAACGGCTGTAGCACTTTTTCTGGGTGCGGTCAAAGTTGGCACAACGGTACCTCTAATGAACAAGTTAAACGCAAAATTAACTCTCCTATTTTTTGGTGCTCACGCCACCTTTCCCCACAGTGTGTCTTGTGCACAGCAGCATATGCTAGAACGGTATACAGTAAGTGAAATAGTGTAAACTCCATATTATTACATGTGCGAGTATAGCTTGCCCGCCAGAAGGGTTGTTAAATATGTTGTCCAAATTTACAAAGAAAGAAACAACGCACTGGTTTTCATAATCAAAATTATGGTGAGGGACGTAAATGTACCGTCAGGACCGAAAGGGTTAATCATACGCCCGTCATCAACAAGAAGCTAAAAGATTGCACCTGTGATTGCGTTTTTCTTAGTCACCCTCCCATGTGATGATTTGAAACAATTTCTGCTGTCGCATCTGCACCATGAATCGTGTTGAGGTCGCCGGGTCAAGCTCAAATACAAACTCTAAAAAACATCCGCCTCAGCTCCATTAAAGAAAAAAAATCGGAAGACTCCTCACTGAAATTTTCGGTGCATGCGGAGTAAATGTGTGTAAAAATTGTTGAGAGAAGCGTTGCGAACAACACCCAGCATAGCCACGAGCTTCTCCTCCGGAAGTTACAATTTCTGTAGCAGCCAAGTCACCAGCACATTGCCTTCAATTCTCAGACTAACGTTTCCGAGTCCTAACGGGTCGGCTAGAACTAGGAGTGCTTGCAGGATCACGTCCTTGGCTGATTTTTTTTTTTTCTCACTGGCATCAGAGAAATTACTTGACGATAACAGAATCTAGAAGACCAGAATGTAAGTCCCGTATACTCTCCGGAAATAAGCCTCTTGGTCCATTTACAACCTGTTAAGTATATAATCTAATGTAAACAAAACATACCAAAATTAGTTCAGCGAAAAGCTGGCAGGCAGGCAGTATTTGAGAAGCACAGAATGCATTGGGGCGAGCACACCAAACAGCGGCAGCGGCCTGCTCAACTGCCGCTGTACAGTGTGCGCGCTCCAATGCATTCCGTGCTTCTCAAAAACTGCCTGTCAGCTTGTCGCGGAACTGCTTTTGGCATGTTTCGGCCTGTACAGTTAAATTTTGCTAGCAGGATGAATACCGAGAAACGAACATTCTTATCTTATCTGGCTTATATAATCTTATCTTCTTATATTCTGGCCAACTAGATCGACTGTGAATACTATATTTAGACCTGGCTTGCTAACTAGCCACGCAGTGAAAACGGTTGACAGGGTCTTTAGGAATCACATGGTATGTAGCTACATAGTTTAGGGAGCAATGACCAACTAACATCAAGTGAACATGTTTTCGCCATAAGCAGTCTACCACGTCTCAGCTGCAGGAGCACTATGGCTATTTCAGACCTACTGGGTCATCACAAATAAGTGGACTTTAATATAGTTGGAATCTGCAGAAGCAGGCGGCAAAGTTCACCAAAGAATACTTTAACTCAAACTCTCAGGTATGGGTGTTTGTGGAAAATGTCTTTGGGGGTATCAACGCATTCCTGACACGCCGAGCTCTGAGTGTAATTATAAATAATAAAATATCCAAGCAACCGCCGGTACGCAGTGGAATCCCACAAAGTATTGCACTTGGTTAAACACTCTTCATTATGGTAAATGATATTGGTACCAATGCAGGTTATCGTTCCCTCCTCTTTCGCAGAAGACACATGAATATTTGCAGTGGCACAGTAAGTGGAAGGAGTACGGAATGTCCAATTAAATTTACTCAACATCTTATGCTTGATATCGAATAATAATATCATCCTTTCAACAAAATTTGAACTGCTACGATGTGGAAAACACATTTTTCTCTTTGTGTATCGGGGTCTTACACGACAAGAAATGGGGATGAAATTGACAGAAAGAAAATTTTAAGACCTCGGAATGGAAATGCAGGATAATGCCACTTACTACCTTAGGCGAGAAATAGAGCCTCTTCACGAGAGGCAGACACAATACTCACCTTATGAAGACAACTGGTACTACCCAGGAAATAATATTGTCCACCTTTTCTTATACCGAGCAAGCGAAAAGACCCAGAGAGCATCGATCGAAAATCCGAAGCATGCAAGAATTACAGCAAACTATCACGAAGTACTTACTCACCTTCAAATGTACTCAATAAACGTAGATTCAAGATGTGTGGAAAATTGTAGAAGATATTACTGCCTATGGGAAGTCAATGGGAAGATTTTTGCTATATACTCAAACCGGATTGACCGTGCTTGTGAAGTGCGCATTGTGATGAAAAAAGAGCTGATTCAGTAACTATAAAGCATTCTACTAGTTTCAGTGTCCGGGTTGCGAGGTTGTTCAACAGAATGTCCCGTCACTTAAAAAGAAAACACCGGTAGTGAGTCTGCAAAATTTGAAGAAAAATAATCACTCGATACATACATACTGAAAGTGCCTGATATACCGGTTGTAACGTGCAATGTGGGGACAGCGCGCTACTAGTCACATCCCGCTGGTCACGGACAGCAGCATCACTTCTACACAAATGGGCAGCATGTATAATGCCACCTGGACCTCATCTGAAGAATCATTAAGATTATCTACGCAACTAATTCTTTGCAGAATTGAATTTCTTGTGTATTTTCACCTACATCTAAGTATATAAACAAGCTAAGGCTGTAAAACACTAGGTCCTTATAAATTAGAGATATATTGAATAATAAAGGGCCCGAGCTTTCAAAAATGACAGCGATGAATTTAAAAGGACTCCTCTGCATTTACAGTACTTCCGCTTCCGATAGGTATCTGAAGAATATACTACAACGGCCGGCCCAAATGTCAGAGGAGATGAGGACTCTCTGCATTCACTTGTTTGAGCAGAACACTCTTTCTTCCCCTTAAAATACGTATGAAAAAATCTATGTTAGTAAGCAGCGAAGCACTTGCGAATTTACTCAAATTCCGTGCTACATATTCTGCATACTTCGCAATAAAGCTTCAGTACTTCAATTTTTTTTTTGCGCTAGAGCAATAACTACCACAACACAGGAAGAAAGCAAGCTTTACAAAATGATTGCTGCGGTACTGAACTTTTAAAATGAATTAATAAAATGAAATGAAATGAATTAATTAATGAATTAAATAATTAAAATGGATCAATGAATTAATCGTCTAGTCAATTTGTGCATCGTAAGCTGAGAGTGAATGAATTTTAGTGTAGGGAGAAAGTAACAATAAAAAATTCCATGGCAGCTGTAAGAACTGCAGTAAATATCTTAATTGTTTGGATTTCATCGTTGGCTGAGCAAAAAAAAAAAGAAAATAATGTTCATAATTGAAGGAATCAGAACTTCTGCATGCTGGATTTAATTTTCTCCTAACAATTTCCATCCATGAGTAAGTTAGTTACAAATTTTGCAACATAGCCTGTTTTTTTCGTCCATTTCGTCAAGAGCGTGACACGAAGCATATAAATCTATCAGAAACTAAGAATGACCATCGTGTGTTTATGAATATATATATATATATTTATATATTCGGTGTCACGCTCTTAACGAAATAGATAGGCGGACTTTAGCCCAGGTAGGAGGCTCTGGCTGTCCTCTCAAGCTCCATTGAAAGTGATAAGCAGAAAATAGGAGGGGTTGCAGAAGATGGCAAACGTATCTTAAGCAGGGACAGTTGAAATTCCAACAATGAAGACATCGTAGGCTTAGTCTGATTTGTACGAGTATTAGCTTCTCCATACATCGAATCTACGGCAAAGCATAGGGCGACCTTATGTCTGAATGCACTTATTGCATTGCCGAAGTTAAAATCGTAGCACTGAAGACATCTGAAGCTTCCGTTGGCCCTCTCATACTTCTTGATTCGTAGTTTCTTCCCACAGATGATTTCGTTGCATGAGCTATGCTTCCCACTTTGATGCAAATGTCAACGAAACCGACGAAACACAAGTTTTCACGGGCAGTAGACAATTATATCTTCTAGCTTACTGTTTTCCTTTGACGAAGCAGTTTTCTCTTGATAGGTCAAAATTTGAGCACCTGAAATGAAACAGATATTTGAGGAGGTAAGACGGTATCAACGGTATCTTTGCTACGGATCGAACACATTGTATATACAGTAAGCTGCTGTTTTGTTTAAGTTTGTTGGAGTGTTTTACTCGAGGTGTTACTTCTGCCTGTCTATATAGAAGACCTAAGGATGACAGCACGACAAAAGATCAATGAAGAAAAGAAGAAAATTAAAAAGCAAATAAGAGAAGAGGAGATTCTGCACCGGCCTATAGAGGCATTAAGCAAACGTATAGGTTATTGCGTGAATTTTTCACCAACGGGTACCCTAGTTAATACATAATCCTTGAAATAGCCGACGGTGATTATTGTCTTGTTCTGATTCGTGAGTGGAGCAATTTTTCGTCTCTAGCTGAATATTAAATGGATAATGATATGGTAGACGGAACATGACCAGATTGGTTTGAGAGAAATGAATTATTGCAATGTCAAGCTTTTTTCAGTCTCATACGTATCAGTTTTCATAGCTACGGAAAAAGTCAACCGTTTGCCACTTTTGTAAGCCATATGACACGTAGGCAGTTCAATTACTGTGATTTAAATAATGATATGAGTTTTCAATTGCGACCGAAATGAAACAGAAGCAAAATACAAAGCAATTGTCTCCTGTGTTAATTCTATATGTATAACGCGAACGAACTAACTAACTTCGAGTATGGATTGAATCAATAAATTAACGTGTTCTGCCAAAGCAAGTTGTTTTGTAGATACCGTCAAACTGCGAACGACATAATGACTAGTATCAGTGGTTAGTTTTCGATTTTTCAGTCATATCCATACGCCAGTACAGGCTCAAAGTTTGGTCCAAATTTCCCTGGGACACCCAGTACACAAACTGAATAAACATCCCATGCAATATACAGTATGTTAGATGAGCCAGTCTCATAACGGTAAAAAACGTCGAATCGATCGGAAACTCTCCAAACGACAACTAGAGTTTGGGACCAGTGTGTGCTCTTCGCATATATTTTCTGATGCAGGGATGAAGTACGACGAATTATGCCTTGCAAAATATTTAGGTGATATTTAGGTAATTTGCGATCCGTGACCTATCCGACGCCCGAGTGATGTGTATCGGACAGCTAAATTGCAATAAGAAATATGGAATTGCTGAATATAAAACTTAGAAAGTGGTCGTGTTGTTATTGATGTTATTATTCTCGGGCAAAAGTCACATTGTTGAATATAAAACATAGAACTTGGGCAGCGCGGCCGATTTTTGGTAGGTTTGGAATATATTCCTAACGTTATTATTCTCGGGCAATAATGTGGACGTACGTATCGATTACACACCATTTACAGAGCACTACACCTGTTTAGTAGTGAGCTCTGTACAGTACCTGGACATAAGTATCTGCACAACTCTATTTTTTATGTATTTAAAAAAAATTGAGACTGCTTAGGGATAATTAATACAGGAACTTTATATAACATATATATAGTAGAATATTTAAACAGAACAGTCAAATGTGCACTTATAACAAGAAAATTTAACACAAGCAAAAAAAATGAGAGACATAAGTATTTGACCAAAAAATAATTATGACATTAGTACTTGGTGGCGTGGCCTTTTTTGGCAATAACAGCATGGAGACGATTGTTATAGCTGGAAATTAACTTTTCACATTCACTTGATGGTATTTTTCTCCATTCTTCCATACAAATAACCTTTAATTCAGAAAGGTTTTTGGGACACCGTTTGTGGCACCAGATGTAAAAAGACGCTACAAATTTTCTATTGGATTAAAGTCCGGTGATTGGCTAGGCCATGGAAGCACATTTATTTTCTCCTTTTGAAGCCATTCTTTCGTTAAATTCGCAATATGGGGTCGTTGTCTTGTTGGAAGGTCCACTTGGAAGCATCTTCTTCTCTTACATCTTCCTGTACATGAAACTATTCATTTTGTCATCAATGACATGAAGATCCCCAACACCATGGGCAGTAAAACAACCCAACACGATGATGTTGCCTCCTCCATGCTTCACGGTGGGAATGATGTTCTTGTTGTCATAGGCAGTACCACGTTTCCTCCATATATGCCGAGCTTCGTTTCGGCCAAAACGTTCTATTTCAGTTTCGGCAGACCATATAACCCCTTCCCAAAACTCATTTCCTTTGTCCAGGTGGTCTTTGGCAAATGCTAAGCGGCTCTTGACATGCTTTACTGTAAGAAGAGGAGTTTTGCGAGGAGTGTAGGAATGAATGCCAGTACGGTCCAATTCCCTGACAATAGTTTTCTTACTGACATGCAGTCTCTGCGACGCCAGTTCGCTCTGAAGGTCAGCACGAGTTGTCATGGGGTCATTAGTCACCTTACGTAGCATGTAGCGTCGAGGACGACCCATGATCTTACGCGGAGCTCCAGCTCTTAGCAGTTTGGAGACCTCCCCAGTCAGTTGATGCTTGCGGACTATTGCTACAACCGTAGAAAAAGAAACATTGGCACGTTCTGTTATTACTCTATAAGTCAATCCCTCACTACGAAGTTGAATTATCCGTTTACGAGTTGCTTCAGGAATTTCTTTAACTTTAGGCATTGTAGTGAGAGTGTGCGCGACTTCAACGAGGTCTAGAGAGGTAATGATTGCGCCGGCTGTGGTTTGCTTGCATTGCATTTGTTTCGAGACGTTTCGTGAACGTTCTAGAATAATTTCCAAGCTAATTTATTCAAATTATAGTATTAAATATCCAGGATTCAACATCATATTTATTTTGGTCAAATACTTTTTGTCCCTCATTACTTCTACTTGTGTAAAATTTTCTTGTTATAAGTGAACATTTGACTGTTCTGTTTAAATATTCTATTATATATATATATATATATATATTTTATATAAACTTACAAACACTATCCTATGGCAAATTACAATAATGAAATAACAGTCGACACAAACTAATATTTAAACTTAGCGTTTCGGGAATTTTATCCTATCATCAGGAACCTCAAATAAAATCTTCTAAGGATGCCTAACAAAAGTTTTATTTAAGATGACCTAAGTTTCGATAGTGCTAGCAGGGTGGAACCTAGAGGGCGAATGACTACAGCTGTACCACTCGTCACAACCATGGCTGACACTTTTTACTCCGACGGCACTTGCCCGTTTTCCTGCGCTTCCCGTGCCGTTCAGCGCCTTTATGAGAACCCCATAGCTCACCGTGGTCTTTCGCCCTCTAGGTTCCACCCTGCTAGCACTATCGAAACTTAGGTCATCTTAAGTAAAACTTTTGTTAGGCATCCTTAGAAGATTTTATTCGAGGTTTCTAGTGATGGGATAAAATTCCCGAAACGTTAAATTTTAATATTAGTTTGTGTCGACTTTTATTTCATTTTTATATAAAGTTCCTGTATTAGTAATCCTAAAGCAGACCTTGAAATTTTTAAAAATACGTGAAAAATAAAGTTGTGCAAATACTTATGTCAAAGCACTGTACATGTTTAGAAATAACTGCATTGTTTTCCGTTTTCAGAAAATTAGTAGGATAATTCACTAAAAATTTTAGTGACGAGATTATTCGTACAACCTCCAGTAGTTACAATACAGGAAAATATTATTACAGATTTATCGAAGCCAAATGCTGGTATCTTATGATCTAATACTAAGAATGACCGTCGTGTGTTTATATACATATATTTATATGTTTG
>LQNS02278138.1:7122129-7132275 GCA_001587735.2 Parhyale hawaiensis
GCAAGTGTTAGAACTTAGAAGAAAGGCGATTAAGCTGAGCCTGCTAAAAACATATACGGAGAAACATTAAGTTCATGGACGTCTTATGGGCACTCTAATAATGAACAGCTGGTGCCTGAAACTCAAACATTCAGCGGGTAGAATCCATCGCACCTTTGGAATGTTTGGAACAAGTCAATCCTCGAAGCCTTCCCCCTGGTGCCCGAACCTACTCTACTGCATTTAATATGCAGCATCCAAAGTCAAATCGTTTTGAGATTAATGTCGAAGTCTATAGATGCAAATAATAATTTATATGCAATGAGTAGTGGCAAAAGTTTCAGACTGATTAAGGCATAATAACCTGTGTCGATTGATTACCCCAGTTAATGCTCAATGTACTCTTCCAACCTTAAATATTTAGAAGTCTTTTTATGCAGCGAGCTAAATTTTCGGATTATTTCTGCAATGGTTGTCTCAGCTTGACAGCAATTAATGCAAATGTGACTATTTTGTGCATTAATTACCAGCTACGCCCGCGGCTACAGCTCGATCGATTCCTATGGCGAACTTATTTAGTCAAGCTCATCAGCACTGCCTTGTCTTGAACACTAGACAGATATTATATTGGTTTCATCGTTCTGTATCAAGATTTAAATGTTTCACCCAATTCCATTAGATTAGGTAGCTGGGACTAGACAGACCAGCGTAGGACGATTATACGGGAGCAGCCGCGACTTATACGTTCTGGTCTTCTCTGAGTTTCCACCATTAAACAAGTAGTATTTAGATATCTCAAGAAGAAAAGGAGAATGAGTGAATAAGCAAAGCAAAGGAGTTGATCGTGCAAGCACTATTATTTACTGCAGATACGCGGAGATCGGAGACGTTCAGTTAGTGTGCAGGAAAGATAATTGATTACAGTGAATTCAAAGTGGAACAGCCCTAGCCGTTAAAAATTTGTGACTCCTGGAGAAAGAATTCATAGCTATACAGGGTGCTGCTCCCGATTTTCGTCAAGGCGATTTTTCAATATATTCACTGTCTCTACACCGATAACATCGGAGGGGAGCCTAGCTTTACCAAAAGTTCACACTGAAAACAATTTTAAAAACTGATCAGCGCAGTTCTTCCATCGATCTTTTGCGTTTGAGTTTTTTGCCGTTGTTTCGCATGCAAGAGATCATAAACGTCTCTGTCTGAAAGTCCCGTTGTCAGCACTTCATTGGAGCCATTCAAGAACGTTAATGTTTCCATCAGTGTCTCCTATGCCCAATTTGTTCAATAGGAATGAGTCCCATGTTCGTAAAGGCGACACTCGTGTGGTTTGATAGTATCAATAATAATAGAATGCTCTGGGAGCGCATACCTCTGCCAAGAGAGGTAACATTAACAGAAGATTCATATTGGTTCCGAAGTCATAACCGAGTTCCCAGCTATATTTATAAGCACCAAGATCTGGTCATATGTGTCTTTTGATAGTAATAACAGCTTCATGCAGTGATGTTCTTGAAGATACGTTGTAAGTTTTCGAGTCAAGTTACTGACAAACATTAGTCAAACACACTAACGGACCACCTGATCATTACCAAACTTTTATCACTTAATTATGTTATATATTTACCATTTTTAATAAATCCTGCATATTTCATAAAGATCCATTCACACCTTTACGATGTATTTTGCTTACAAACAAAAAATCAAACACAGAGATAACTAAATAAACAAACTAAACAGATTATCAGAAAAAATTGGACAGTCACTGTTTGTGATATACTTAATAAACAACTCGTGTAAATTTCATTAAAAAATCCTCCTATACAGTATCGCTGGTTCGAGGCAATCGAGGAACGCGAGCTCTTTGCTGATCTGGGTGTGCCGACTCGGCGGTAGGTAGCCTATGCAGGGCACCTAACCCCTTCTCACCATTGTCTAAACGCGACGGTACCCGAAATTTAAAAAAAAAAAATCAGGCCTTGCCCGCTTAACCTACCCGATATTAAACCCGAATATTTACCAACTTACCCGAAATTAGTTTGGGTTTTCCTACAGTAAGGCCTAAAGTGAGCAAAAACGGACCAAATTGTCCGCACCGTGAAATGTAGGCGAGGGTGATGTACCCGCGAGGGAGGGGGGGGGGTCCTTACCTTCCTCAGATATAAGGGTATAGATAGCCGTGGGTCATTTGAACCTTCCATCAAAATGCCGCTATAGCTCCTGTCAACTTCTTGATGACCCGTGGTCGGCCGCAGCCTCAATCTCTCATCTGTGGCCAGTATGTCTATATCAGTAGCGCATACCATTGCGTGTGGACTTCCCAGTTGAGGGTGCGGTCGAGTCTACTTTATATTTATCCCTGCATTTTTCTTCCCGTTTGGCAATCAAAAAGAAAGAGGCCAACGCATACTCATGCAAGCTTCTGTATTTCTATGAGGATGAGCAGCTCCTGCGTCGCTAGCATATACATAGATGCGGTACATCCTCACACCAAGTTGCGAGTGAATGCATAGTGTGGCTCCAGTTTTAGTTCCCTGGGGGGGGGGGCACCGTAGTGAAGAACATCATAATATGTCCGTAATGGGAGTAAGGTTCGCAACTGGATTGCGGCGAACACGTTCAATCATTAATGAGTGCAGAAACTAATTACTTCACAGGATTCCGTTTCGTTCTCTATTCTTTGGGGTATTTTCCTTTTGCTCATTCTACATTGATCCACTCATTTTGTGAATCATGAACCCAGAAAACAAAATGCCACGGGAAGTTCAATACAAGCTCAATGCTACTACATGCATGGAACTATATGTTTTGAACTAAAACGCGAAAATTGATTTAGCTGTCGCCCGTGGTATTGCTATAAAAGCTAGATTCTGTCAATTTCAAAAGCTATATTGTCAACTGACAGACAAACAAATACTACAAAAAAGGAACCTCTTTTTCGGAAGTAATTTCAATAAAAACTAGAGCACTCTGAGAGCGCATACCTACGCCAAGTAAGGTAACGGTAACGGAAAGTCAAATTGCCTCTGAAACCATGATTTTATTGTATCGACACCAAAATCTAATCATTTGTGTCTTTTAACAGTTTTAACAGTTTCTGCAATTTTTTTCAAGATCCTTTCATAACTGCTTGAGTTATGCTAATAACAAATATTATGACGAACATAAGCCAAACATACAGACGAACCAACCGATCTGCATCAAAATTCAGTCATTTATTTTTTTTTTGTGCAGACCTGTACTGCACGTCTTTCGTAGGTAGGTAATAAATAAGCTGGCCGCGTCTCGGTTGGCAGCACTTATAGATTAGCAACCAGCAGCGGAGGATCATCCTAAGACCTCCCTATTTATCTGTCTGTACCATTACCTGCATCAGAGTCCAAGAGTATAAGTATTTGATCCTTCATCGAGTTTTACTTGCAACCTACGGTATTAGCGGACCCTCTCTACCCCGAGATACGTATACTTTGATAAGGTATCACAACTACTAACATCTGACACGAGTAATACCCAACTGGCTCATAATAGCCAGATGGCACAATTTAACATTACTAACAACTCCTGCAAATTTCATAAAAATCCATTCAATAACTTTTTGAGTTATTGCGTAACAACCATTATGACAAACACAACTCAAACATGGAATCGAACCAACCGATCTCCTCCACAGTTTAACCATTTTTGACTTTTCATATTATAAAAGACTGTGGTAAATTTCATAAAGATCCATTGAAAATGATTTTGAGTTATTGCGTAACAAACATTACGACAAACACAACTCAAACATAGAGAAATGAATCAACCTATATGAGCCAAAATTTAACCATTCACGTCTTTTAACATTACTAACAACTCCTGTAGATTTCATAATGATCTATTCAAAACTTATGAGATATCGCGTAACAAATATATTATGACAAACACAACTCAAATATAAAAAATAAATCAGCCGATCTGCATCAAAATTCAATCATTTATGTCTTTTAACATTACTAACAATTCCTGTAAGTTTCATAAAGATTCACTCAAAACTTTTTGAGTTATTGCGCTAACAAACGTAAAATCAAACAGCAACAAGCATACGAACGAACAAACATATCATCACAAAATTTGGTTATTTACTTTTCGTGACATACCTAAGAACTCATATAAATTTCATAAAAGCAATCCCTAACTTTTTGAGTTATGGCATTGAGAAAAATGAGGCAGACAAATAAACAAACTGTTGGACGGATCCTTAAGTTAATCATTTGTTTCTCCTAACATGCCTAACAATCCCCGTAAATTTCGTCACAATCCGTCCATAATTAGTTATCTAGGTGACAGACAGCTAGACAGAAAGACAGATGTTACGAGGAGTGTCAATTGCTGTTACGGGGTATTTAAATGAAATAAAGAGCATGATCATATAATTTAAGTTGATAATAGAATAAATGAAAGAAGACTATATGAAAGAAGGTTCCTAGTGTAAATGCTTAATTAATTACGAACGATCCAGTTGATTATTCTCGGGAAATAACACATGACAGGATTGTGATTATGGAATAATATAGAAAGGATGCACATAACAAGTTAAAAATGTCCCCAAGGGACGAGCTATTCCCCAGCGATTGGGTCTCATACTGCAGCTGGATCAGTAAAACACACGTAAAGATCTCACAATGTATTGAAAAAAGAGCATAGAAATTTAATACAGAGGAAATAGCATGAAAGCCAGAATTAAATAAGCTGTTTTGACACACTTGGATACAAATTTGAATCACAACTGATACCGGTCATAATTGAACTCTTTACAAGTTCTCAGGAGATATATCTATGTGTAACTTCAATAGCAAATATTTGAAAGGTTGGGTGCCATCGGAAACACAAATTAGTCAGTCGAAATATTGAGCCAGGTGGCAAAAACGGTGCTCTCAGACAGCGAAGTTGTAATACAATGCACGTAAACAAACATGTTATCATATTGATGCTGTGTTTACGAAGACTCCGGGAAAAAGACCACACTGGCTAAGCGTGTTTCATTCATTTCTTAAGACTTTTTGCTGACCCTCCAATTCGTATTCTAGACCGCACAATATTTAGGTTACCAAGATAGTTGACTCACCATAGATCAGTGCGTGTTCACGCACGCATCAAATAACACGTTTCACCACATGATATATAAATGCAGGATAATATTAGTGTAATTTCATCATTATTGCCTAAATGTTAAACTAAGGCATTTTTCAGATATTCCTTTTTTTTTCAAGCGCGATAGGAATACATCAACAGACTACAAGCTTCATTTTTTATGTACACACATTTACCTTTCCTCTATCTTAAGACATTTACCAAACAATAAAGCCTTTTCTGTTGGTTTCTCTGCAGTAATTCCACTTCTGTCAAGGAAGTTCTACTCCATATTGGTTGACTAATGACACCTACCCTACTCTCACTTCGAGACACATCACTTGCCAATAAGAGATCACGTGAATCACATCGCACTGCGAAGGTCCAGTGGCACACTTGCTTGAATACTCAACACTGAGAAGCAAGAGAGCAAAATAGAGAGTTTCTGCCGTGACGTTGTCATATATTTCATTTTCTCCTGGAACTACAATTATCAAAATGATACCACTTCATCCAGTAGCTACCTTTCCGGGATTGCGCTGCCACTGATGGATCCGCCTGCACGGGACGTGTACAGCTTCTACAATCTATGCATTTGGTCTCGCGGGGGTTTACACACAAATCTTATTCTTCATACACTGTATGATCATTTAAAGTCTGGGAGACTTTTAGGGGAGCAGCAACTCTGGATCAATTTAGTATAACTGCCAACTTCGTCACGTATGTTACGGAGAGTTTACGCTGCCGTTCGTACTGGACATTATTTATTCGATGAACATACACTGCTGCAATTGTTTGTGTAACTCGTCATCATACCGTAGGCAACATAACTTAACTCAGACACTGGAAAATATATTGGCATTCACTTCAGCTTGGGACTTAACACATTGAAGCGTCGTCGAATTTGGAATGGCGTCATTGTTGAGACTAGAAAACGTAGTTCTCAAATGAACAAATGAAGCATTTAGCAACTGAGCACAGCCTAAGGGCACATTGTGTCGACACAAGGACGACTTTTTATCAACGGCATTAGCAGGCACACAGACGAAGGTATGAGCATACACTGCCATAAACGTAAATTGTTCGTGCACGGGGAACAGCTTACATCACTCCACGAGCAAAAGGAGACGAGTTCTGGTATTGCACACATTTACTGATAAATCGCGCACGACACTGAATAAATTATGAGCTCCGTGCCTATAGCTCACTGGGACTCTTGATCTAGAGGGGAAGAGAAATGTGAATTTTCAACAAATAGCAGAGGCAAGAGGCGCCTCGCCCCCCAGAGGGGACGAGAGAACACGAAATGTGTACTTGCTATGTAAACTCACTGCTGCACTATACCAGACTAAAGTGGTGGCAATAATGATAGCACATTTTGAAATTTTGTGATAAGTTTGAAAATACTGCATCAATATAGTTGAAATTTTAAGTGAATGATGTTACTTTAACTAGTTACCGATTCTTTATAATCATTATGGTATTCGTTGTTTCTTTGAAATTTTACCACGAAAATAATAGTTTGTGGGTGCAAATCGGGTAGAAATAAAGGTAGCACATATGGAAAGAAATTGCATTTTAGAAAACAATGAACGTAAAAAAACATAATTCTTAATAATGACAAGCGTTGCCTTTTGATTGCAACACCTGTACACATCGGTTATTCATAGAATTAATTAAATTAGCGAGCATTTCTTCAGGGATAGCCTCCTAGCATTCATTTATGGCCTGCCATAAGTTTTCTTTTTCCTGAAATTGTGTCCCATTGGGGTAAACATGTCGTGAGAGTATCCCCCCAATATTCTCAATTGGGTTTAGATCGGGTGCCTTAGCAGGCCAAGCTAAAGTGGCGATATTATTTGTTTTAAGCCAATTTGTGGTGGTCAACCTTACTGTGTGAATAGCGGCATTATCATACTGGAACATCGCTTCTTGCTGATGTTTATCAGTTTGAAATGGGAGAAGACTAGTTTCTAAAACCTCTATGTACTTCTGAGCATTCTGTCTACCTTTCATCATCACCAAATTTGCCTTGCCCTTGATGGAGAATGCTCCCCAGATCATAAGGGATCCGCCACTAAAAAGTCGTTTGCTCATTTTTTTTATCGAAGAGAGGTATCCGATGCGTTGGTGCGCTCCTCAGTAGTGTATAATTATAAGTGTGACCGCTGTGAGCGCTCGTACATTGGGAGCACCGCTCTCCAATTGTTCGTGAGGTGCGCCCAACACAAAGGTACTTCTTTTCGAACGGGTCAACTTTTAACGAAACCCACCAAGTCTTCCATCCGTGACCATTGTACAAATAGTGATCATGTTTTTAGCAGCAACAATTATTCTATTTAAGACGCTACCCAGACCACTGCTGACCTCCGCATTTTAGAAACGTTGTATATTTTCAAACGTAGACTGGAGCTGAACGAGTGCTCATCGGCTTTGAAGCTCTCTATCATTTCATAGATAATTCATGTGTTTAGCGGTTACTTTTGAGAGATTAATTCTTATTATTCTTAGACACCTTTTTATAATCTAAATTTTGTAGTTTTCAGAACAGTGATGATGAATTTGTGATAATCCGAAACGTCTGGTTTTTAATAATGTTTATGATTATGTTGGTACTTCTTTTTATCCAGAAGTACCGCTGTACAGTCTAGCTAAAACTACGTTTTCTCTGTCACAATCCGCGCTTATAGAAAACCAAACTATCGTTGAATCAACCTGTTTCTAGAATATAATTCTGACATAAGAGGAGGGATCCATTCTAACTCGAGATATTTCGCTGAGTATTATGGAACACGTTGGGACCCTTTTCTACATTAGGCTACTTCTTTTATAGCGGCCATCGCTGCTAATTCTTCATTGTTAAGATGTTCTCATGCTTGTTATCTGAACATATTTTGATTGGAAAAGAAATTTTTTTATTACCTGACTGTTGGATCTGCAGTGGTAATACAATCATGTTACGTTCGCACCTGAGAGAGACATTTTATTCACCTTTCAGTGACGGCTGGCTGATGCTGCACGTCACTGACACCCCACCTGCTCGGTAAGTTTCGGCTGCCCGACAAAATTGCTTACGCGGTCAATTTTTGGAAGTATGTAAGAAAAGAATGGTTAACTCGCCTACTATGTAGAATTAACCGCGTTCTTCGCCTTATTCTTATTTCATAGATGAAAACAATATATAGCAGGTGTATTATGTCCTCCGCAGCAGAAAAACTAGGACCCCTCGGTGACCATCACCCACGGTAGGGGGCAAATTCAACAAAATTATTTTTGATGAACGAGGCTAGGGCACAGCCCCATTCCTCCCCAGAAATTAGCTCTTCAATAATAACATAGGAAAAAAATAGAACGCCCCATTCTCCAGACGATTTGCAGCGGTGGAGACCAATTTGTTTCAGTGGCGAAAATTCAACCCCGTCATTTCTTTATGGCCAGCTAGGACTAGTTTTTTAGGCT
The DNA here is from genome assembly GCA_001587735.2 of Parhyale hawaiensis. Taxonomy (NCBI): domain Eukaryota; kingdom Metazoa; phylum Arthropoda; class Malacostraca; order Amphipoda; family Hyalidae; genus Parhyale; species Parhyale hawaiensis. The sequence continues at coordinate 7,130,674 of LQNS02278138.1, forward strand.
TGGGTCACATTTAAGTACACCCCCCAGCTCCACACAAAAAATTATGAAGATTTTTCAACTCCTTCGACCACTTATTGGGTAGGCAGACAAATATATATACAAATATACTTGAACCTTCAACGAAAACGTTTATCACCTCTCTCTCTTTGTTCGCGGGTGATAAAAGTAAATAAAGCGAAAGGAACTGGTCTCGGAGACGCTAGGGCTGTCAATGCAATTTTTTGCCCTCATAATAATGTTTCCGAGTGGATTAGTAGGAGTAAGTTGCATCAAAGAAACTATTCTCGCGTTATTCTGTATTCATTCGTTTTCTTACTTCCGATCACCGCTGTACAGTCTAGCCAAAACAACGTTTTCTCTGTCACAATCCGCGCTTATAGAAAACCAAACATAACGTTGAGAGACTGAACTCCCAACTTGCTGTTCCCATGCGCGTTGATCTTCGATCCTGTGCGGGAACACTTTCGTGTTCCCCGTTTTTCTAACGACATACTAGGTATATGTCTTTTTCCTCTCTTTTAAGAGCTTAGTACTTTTTTAGGGAGGCCTAAATCTTCTTATGCTACTACTGTTGGGAAACTGAACCAATTTCTGTGCCGTATTAATACGAGAGAGACCAGCAGCAGCTCACTCAACTGTTGGGAATTCCGTCACTCAAATTGAAAAGTATGACCCTTCACTCCGTTAGTGACCGTTAGGTACGTTACCGTTATCACACTCCTACAGCGTTTAGGTACGTACTTCAAAATCAGTGTCCTTGACTCGAAAAAAGTGCACATCAAAGAAATTTATATCAGTGAATATAAAAGTTGTCTAAACGAAACAATAAAATAAAACACAAGGCAATACACAGTCAGAGCTTCATATAATTATAAAACATGTTATATTATGAGATTTTTCGTTCATCCATTCCTCCGTTACTGAATAGGTAGTCCGTACGTACGGACTACAGTAAAGTTACTGACCTGCTAGCGCAGTTCATTGTTATCTCTTGGTTAGTTAGTCAGTTATAGTTAGGAGCAGCAAGTTGGGTAAGAAGAAGCAGAAGAGAATAAAGCATGAGCAAGTAGTAGTAGTATGAAATCGGGATGTAATTTCTTTATCGTTATTTCTATACTGGAACTCAAGGACTTTTTTCAGTGTGCATGTGGTGCTTCGCTCCAAATTATGTATATTACTTACCTATAAAATAAGTCTATTAGTTAATAACTATTTTCCTTCCTCATGGTTAGCACTATAGAAAATAACTTGCAGGATATCTCCTCTTGTCAAGTATTTTGAAACCCTTCTGTATGACACCGTTATCAAACTGTATTTTCTTTTAGAAACGGGGCGTTTTTGCCGCAATAACACTAGTATAGTCATAGGATATATTTTTAAAACTCCAGGTGACTTGTTGATATGTTACGAATATTGTGCTATATGTATATTTATATTTTTAATTGCATTGATTTTAAATTGATCGTAGCAATGACTAAAAAAGCTTGTCCCTAGGCCTGAGAATGTGGGTTTTCTGTAAACCCCAGTGGTAAGTGTTGAGTCTTGATTGGTTACTAAAACATCTAGGAAAGCTAAAGAACTGTTAGACTGGTTTTCGGCAGT
>LQNS02278138.1:7151219-7163371 GCA_001587735.2 Parhyale hawaiensis
GCTGAGAGCAGCACTAGTTGCGACAAAGGGTTAGAATTTTACCCCAAAGGGTTAGATCACAGCGTATATGATAAACGCATACTAACGTCACAGGACCATATGTTCGTACGGAAGTCATGTCAAGGGAAGTAAAAAAAAGTCAACAGTTATCGCTTAAAGGTGGTATCTGAGTGCTGTAAGCAAACATTCTTTCGAAGAATTTGTGTGGCAAAACAACTAAGGGAAAAACAAAAGATCAAATGCAAAACATAAGATAACAACAACATTTGGGCGACTCATGCTTACCTTCCAGTTTGAAGATGAATTTTAATATTTGTACAAGGATAGTTTCGAAAGAATGGTGCGTTTTTCATGCACTTCCATTCTTCAATAAGTGTAGGACAAACACACCGGACCGCGGCACAACGAGCAAGAAGTACTTCGCCACATTTTTACGCGCCTGGTCGTTTTCGGAGTTTTCAGTGTTGCCGTCAGGCAGGCATGAGAATTGGAAATTTGAAATAGTTACATTGAATTTTATGATTAAAATTACTTTACTTCAAATAAGCTCTCAGATTTTAACCTTTTTGCGACAATCTAATAGATTAATAGCAGCGTTCAAAGAAATATTCATGCCAGATTTTAGGAGAGGGAGACAATGTGCCCCAGACCCTGCATCGTCATTTGGTATTTTGCGACCGTCTGGACAGAGACCACAAAGCATACGCTCTCTGTATCCTCCCGTACCTAGTGAACACCAAAGTGGCCAGCGCCGGCTGATGAGGACGGCCAGAAAAAAAGTTACAGAAGGATAGTAGAATGAAAGAGACACGTAAAGAGGAGGCCTACCTAACCGGTAGATCATAAAAAATAATATGTCGCATAAGGAAAGTGCGTGTATGTGCAAATAAAGAATAAAAAAATTCTATGAGAGAAAATCACAATTGATAATGATGGTGTTAAAAAAGTAGCTAATAATCCGACGATGTAAAAACTAACTTCCACCTTCCCCTGTTGGCTATTAACTCCTGCCTAATAATGCTGCAGCTATAATACTTCGAACTTTAAGGAATGAAGCCCAAACACGGCAAAGTTTTAATAATTTATTGGGGTTGTTACATTCGTATGAGCCAATAACTAATAGTTTCTTCAAATTGTCAGGGGTAAGATTTAAGCGTTTATCAGTTAAAATATTTCGAAGAGCTGAAAAACTGTGTTTAACTTCAACGGGAGTTGGAGGGGCGTACAAAAAACCTGTTATTTCTGTTGGGCCGTAACGACTCTGGTAGTTTACGGATTTTCTCTCAAGAATGCCTCGAATCTGACGGGAGTTCGACGAGTCCTTTGTTGCCAGCATCAACTCGTTGACACGTCGACGTGACTGTAGCACCATTCGTTCCATAGGTAGAACTTAAATGACGAAGAACAGAGTCAAACTCGTTTAATGCCCCCATTCGTTTCCAATTTACGGGTTTCTAGAATTGCAATACAGTTGATGACACGAGCAAAGTGAGCTTTCACATAGGCCAGATAGTTTTGACTTCATCACTTCCCGTAATTTCCTGCACAATATGAATGGCTGCGGCTTCGTTGGGGTCCATAAGAGATACCACTTGATTGAAGTTCTCGTAGTGGTTTGCATAATCGAGAGCAGCAGATATTCAAGTTCCCCAACGAGTCAGAATTGACTGAGGAAGAAGCGCCAGGTTCGGCTTTAGCTATTTCAGAAGGATAGTCCGAGCATGAGCCTTCAGGAAAATTTCTTCCCATTCGCAATACGATTTACTGTCACAAAATGATGCCTGACCTCCTCGGAAATCCTGTGGAGTCAATTGGCCAAGCAGGTTACATGTATCATATTGGGATACAGAACCCTCAGGGACCGTGCAGCCTTCTTCATGTACGGAGTTGCATCCGTTGCAAAGAGCAGGGCAGTCGTACGAGATTTCAAGGGGCCATGCTAATTCCCCGCTAGCAAATGACGTAGGATCAACGAGGTGAGCCGTGGCACGACGTGCTATGCACGTTGATTTGTGGACTCCAGATAACATTGTTAGCACGTACTATAACAACGTGCTGGGCACGCCCTTGGCACCCTTCTGTGGGCGGTCCCTAATTGCGTTGTGATATGAGGTGTTAACAACGTTATCTGCTCTGAATTGAGGTTGTCAAGTAGCTATGGAAGTTGTCACAACGTTGTCAGCACGTTATCTCAGGTCTCAAACGACCTGATATCTACATAGAATCAACGTCAATTTGATAGCTGAAGAATTGATGAGTTGGACAATCGCAGTGCCGTTTGTATGCTCTACGACTGCCGAGGTTAAAAAAAATTCCTTGGCTAAGTCTACTTGAAGACTCCAATAATTACCGTAGGTTGGCCAATAAAACGCCCCGTGGTATCTGTGGTCTCGTCGATTGATATCCAGATTCTTTTCCCTTTTATGGCTTCACGGGTTGCCTTTATGATACTTTCATCAGAAGACTCGATGTATCTGTTCTACCTACCTTCATTTTTTTTCCCACAACCGGTGGGCTATTTATGGAAAACAAAATATCAACGGTTGGGCACTCTTCTATAATCAGGTATATGCACATATTCCTTACTTTCTATGTCTTGAATTCACCGTCACTAACTTGTTTTTGGAAGTAATCTTTAGTTTGTCACCAACATTAACAAAAAACTCCTACAGCATCGGTAGCGCAAGGATCAATCACTTCTTTGGCAGTTTTCACTTTCTTAGGCATAGTTAGGTAGTAGTTTTACTGAAGGTAAGGCAAGTTGATCATAGCAAGTAGACGTATCAAGAACTGGAGCGAAAAGAACAAAGAACAGAAGAGTACAATCATTGTTTCATCTACGTACCGTATATGTCTATATGCAGTTATTGTTTAAAGGCATCATTTTTATGCCCTTACCTTGAGAGTCTTCGGAAGAAGTCCAGGTGACGTATCTCACATCACCTCACGTGTGTGGAGTCACTCTGCTGGGTGTCTTCTGTGGTGCCGCAGTTTGCAACCAAAGAGAGAGCCAGCAGCGAATTATTTCCACAGTGCACGTAGCCGCTGACCGCTGGTCTATCTGGTATTCTTCTTAAATGTGAATCCAGCAAATTTTTGAACTCTACAGTTTTGATATCAGTGGCGTTTTGAATATGCCGAGGCATTTTGTTAAACAATCTTGCTCCTCATACAGCGAAGCTATTAGAATATTTTGTGGCCACAGCTTGTCCACCATCTCTGCTTGGGATACGGATATCACAGGTCGTTCCAGTTCTTCCCAAGTGTCTGGCGACAATCCGCTCATTCACATTTACAGTGATACGTTCCAGAATTTTCCAAACATATATGATTGTAAATCGTTCGAATCTGCGCTTTATTGAATACAAGTGGAGACATCTGATTCGTTTGCGGTAATCGTACTCCTGCATGCCTCGAATTCTGGCCGTAAACGATCGTTGGATACCTTCAAGTTGTTCAAGCTTTTTTCTTGTACTCGGCATCCAAATTGGGGAACAGTATTCAATTCTCGGAAGGATTAATTGCTTCCATACTGTGACCATTACATCTATTTCGCGTGACGAGAAAGTTCGTAAAACCCATCCACTCCATCTGTTTCCCACAGCGATAACTCTAGCAATATGTTCTTCGAATGTAGCATCGTCTTGCATTCTCACTCCGAGGTCTCTTAAAACTGTCTTTCTCTCAATTTCATGCCCATCGCTGGTGGTATATTTCGTCGATTCATAGAGTGGTTGAGTTTTTCCGTATCTTAGCAGTTCAAATTTTGCTCCATTAAAGGTCATTTATCCATAAAGGCATATTTTTATGTAGTTATACATAAGGGCATATCGTTTTCATGCCTTAAATGCCCTTTCAAAATTATTCCCTTCAATCCGGTCTCTAGTTATTAGCGTTATAGCATACGTTATATAAATTTTTCCGTTTTTTGCAATTTTTATAAGGGTGATTTTGTTCGTATGGTTAAATTAATTATTCAGGGGGCTGCATTACAGCAATACAAGATAGATTTATCCTTTTAGCTGAATTTCCTATTTAACGTACTTATTGTCAAAATACCGTAATAAATATCAAAACGTTATTTAGGTATTGTCAATTAACATAGCTGCCATGTACATATCCTGTCTTCGACAGCAACCCTTGTTACGCAAAACTACCACCCCTGCACCCACTGTTTATTGTGATCTAATTTTGGTTCCTCTTTAACGTTATTTTCATGGCCAATATGCATATGGTGTGTGTTTTGCATTAGGGTAGTTAATCTCATATCCATCGTAGAGTTGTTATATATCTGGTGGTTTTTCCATGACTTTATGAAGATCATAGCGATATCCAGGCTGCGGGAACTGTACCTGAAATTACAAAATATTACGAAGCCAAAACATTTCATGAAGTAAAGATTCTGTCTTCATTCTGGTTCAACATTTCTTCATGTTCCTGTGATGGTTCTATGAAACTGAGGTGGAATAACATTTTCAAAATACTGCAAATATCAGGGGTAGGGGTGGTAATGGATTTTATACATACGTGTTTAATTAGAGAAGTGTGTGTGTTCGGTTAAATATCACGCCAAGTTTCTTTCTCGTGAGAGGGTTTCATAATGTTACTCTCGTTGATTCTCTGGGTCGTATGAGGCCCGCTCACAGGGGCGATTTCAATCCATTATAGCTTGTAACGCCTCTCGTTGGTCACGGGCCATGAGTCTGTGGGCGTATGAGCTCCTCCAAGGAGCCGCTTAGGGAATCCGCTCGTGAAGAACTTCGCATGAAAGGCGGATGAGCTCTTTGGAGTCACTGGCACCCAGAAGGGCCTCCTACTTGTGTAGCACGAAGGATTAAAAATAAACACATCAACTTGAACACTCTGAAAGGGCATACCTCTGCCTCGCTAGGCAGCGGTTACTAAAAAGTCGAAACGGCTCGGAAACCAACATTTTCTTTCTATCTACACCAAAACTGATCACTTGTGCCTTTTATAATGTTAGCAATCTTTGTAATTTTCTTGGAGATCCATTCATTAATTTTCGAGTCATGCTGTACAGACATTTTAACAAACATGAGTCAAACACACATACGGACCTACCAATCATCACCAAAATTTAATCAATTATGTCTATTAAGACTAGTTACAATTCCTTAAAATTTCATAAAGATTCATTCATAGTTTTTTCAGTAATTGCGCTAAAATACGTAAAATCAAACACAGTGACAAACAAACGTAGGAACAAACAGATCATCACAAAAATCTGTCATATATTCTGTAATAAACCCAACAACTCATGTAAATTTCATGAAAATCGGTCGCATACTTTTAAGGTTATGGCACTAACATAAAACAGGCTGATAAACAAACAAACGGATGGACAGATCTTCACCAAAAGTTAATCATCTGTTCCTCCTAACATACTTAACAACCCATGCAAATTTCGTCATAATCCGTCCCTAACTTCTTGAATTATCTTGGTGACAGACAGACTGAATAACTGACGGGCAGTTGGACGGACAGGCAAACCCGAAGTAAATACAACCTCCTAGGCGGAGGTACTAATGTCGCAACGTATTTACTGGTAAATGTGGAGTGGTAAGCTCACTGAGTTGTTTTGCAGTTCATTATCTGGGCTGTTCAACCTGGAAAATGAAAGAAATGAATAGAAACTAGAGCACTCTGAGAGCGCATACTTCCGCCAAGCGAGGCAACGGTAGTAAAAAATTCACATTGGCTCTGAAACCATAATTTCCTTTGTATAAACTACAAAATCTAATCATTTGTGCCGTTTGATAGAAATAACAGTTTGTACAATTTTCCTTAAGATCCGTACATTACTTTTGGAGCTACACTGCTAACAAACGTTATGACAAACATGAGTCAAACATACAGACGAACCAGCCCATCTGCACCAAAATTGAATTATGTATGTCCTTTAACATTACTAACAACTCCTATAAATTTCATAAAAATCCACTCATTAATTTCTGATTTATTGTGCTAACAAGCATAAAATTAAAAACAGTGACAAACGAACGAACGAACCAACGGATCATTATCAAATTTGATCAATTACTCTTCGTTATATGCATAAAAACTCAGGTAAATTTCATAAAAATCCGTCTATAACTTTTTGAGTTAGGGCATTGAGAAAAATGAGGCAGACAAACAAACAAAAGGATGGACATATCTTCACCAAAAGATAATCATCTGTTCCTCATAACATGCCTAACAATCCCTGCAAACTTTATCCAAATCGGTTCATAACTATTTGAGTTATCAATTTTTATCTGACAGACGTCAATATGGAGTTGTTGATGGGAAGAGGAGTAAGTTTTTGGATTTGGTTTCTGGTGTCCCACAGGGTGGTGTTCTGGGCTCTTTGTTGTTCATTTTATATACGGCGGATCTGTTTCAACTTGTTGATAATTTACTTGTTGGTTTACGCTGATAATGTAACTTTGCTGGCTGTTTGCGATAAGCCTAGTGATAGATTAGAGGTTTCAGAATCTATTCAGCATGGAAATGATTGATTCCTGGTGCTCTAGGTGGGAGATGAGGCTAAATGCGGGCAAGACTAAGACCATGCTCGTGTCCAGGTCACGACAGTGAGACCTCCTTCTCCTGCACTCATGTTGGATGGTATATCACTTCCTGTGGTTGATGACTTGGTAATCTTGGGTGTAAATTTTGATCCGAAGTTGACGTTTGAGCCCCACATTCGTTCGGTTGTCTCACGTGCATCGTAAAAAATTGGTCTTATGAGGAGTGCTTGGAGGGTGTTTGGCTCTTTAGAATTGACACACGTCGCTGCTCTAATTGCTTTGTCCTCCCTCTTCTGGAGTAATGCTCTGTAGTCTGGGGTTCTGCTGCCGATTGCCAACTGCGTTTGTTTGACAAAGTAGTTCGTCGATGTGCGTTCATGCTGGGTGGTGTTGTGCCCTGTGATCTGGCGCATCGTCGCAAAGTTGGTGGTGTCTGTTTTGTGTATAAAATCTATAACTGCCCCAGTCATCCACTGTCTGAGTTTCTTCCGGATCCATTTGTTCGGGTGAGGGATACTCGGCGTACTGGTGCTCTTCTGGAGTACTTAGAATCGTTACGATGCCGTACGGGCCAGTATTCCCGTTCATTTTTTCCATCGTGTGTGGTTGTCTGGAATGGTCTTGATGGCTCTGTCTTTGCTGGTGTGGGTATTGCCAGATTTAAACGATCTGTACGCATACCGTAGCTATTCTGTGATCTCGGATCTTATTTTTTTTATTCTTTTGTTTTTTTCGCCCTCTGGGCTGGTTGCGTGGGGGTTTGTTAACCTCATGGAGTTTCTCCGTCCCTACGTCGCCAGTCTGGTGTGATTTAATAATAATAATAATAATAATAAGAGACAGACAGAAAAACACGACGAAAACATAACCTCCTTGGCGGAGGTAATCATATAACCTGCACAAGCAGAGGCGATAACCTACGTTTCCATATACACTGTTTAAAAACCTAAACACGCTTTGGTCATCCCACTGGTCTTGGCGAACAGCACCATCGCCAACAGAGGACCGTTGCCAGGAACTAACGCCACATATGAGTGCACTTGCTGGATTGCAGGCTCTGACTTTCAAAATAACTCTATTAATTGCATGACAGACACAACGCTTTTTGAAAGATTTGCCTTGTATCTCGATGATAAGGTGGGAGAGGTTTGAAACTTGCATCACAGAGCAACTTAACTTCCCCTTAATAAGAGCCATGCTTATACTCTAAATGATACCGCCAAGCTTAAGAGCAATTCAGACTACCAATGCCGTGAACTGTTAATAGTACCGCATCAGATACGTACCTCTTTTGCACTTATTTTAGCCTCCACTCATCGGCTTCAAGTCGTCTCTAGTATCCTGCCTATATTGCCTAACGATAGTCACACGTGCAAGACGGCTCAAACACGTCGCGGCAATGAAGAAACGAAGATCGCTACTCTCTCAATTTCGACCAATTTATCTAGCTACCTTTCAGAAACAGAAGCAATTATAAAGATTCGTTGTCTGGTGAAACAGAACGAGAATATTTTATCGAAAAAAGATGGTGTAATTTTTAACTGAAAATACGTATGGAAGAAGGACTGATTGTAAACTTCAATATTGTGCAAATATACGTAAAAATGCGAATACAGTACTTACATCCATACAAATAGACTACATACCATACGTACTACATACAGTAGTGTTAGTAGTAGCTACATACAGTAGCTACATAGTAACATGGGAGAGGAAGGGAGAGCAAGCTTCTCCAACACAGCAAATGGTAAGTAGGGTATGCATGTACAATATGTACTGTATGTACTTATTATATTACAGTAAATACTGTACATACGCAATTCATTATTGCATACGTATATGTACAGTACTGTACCGAATTTATGATAGGTGGCTACTGCACTCTGGAATCACTCTTAAACATTGTTATTTTGGGCCATACATATGTCGGCTTCCGGACGAATCTTTACACAACAGAATGCTCCGGTGTATAGCAATAAAAGTCCGTTATATAGGGATCTCTTCATAAACCGGACATCTCCTTATAACGGACGAAAAATTTCTGAGGCTCCCGCCGAGGTGTCCGTTATATAGAGAGTTTTCTGTATGTGTAAAATTATATTATGAAAGTTGCTTTCTAGACACACCCATATCCTTTTCCTTTGTAAATATTAAGTACATGAGGGTAAACATCCAAAGCAACACTTTTGATACTGCGAGGGGATAAATATTAGGCTCTCAGTCTTTTTTTTCGAATTACGACTCGCCCGTGAGAACTGACCGATGTTTACCATCAGGAAATTGTGGAGGATCTTAACCTAAAGTTTTGCTTCTATGGCCCAGATCTCCGTTACCTTATAACAACTGCTGCCTTGTTTCCACTTGCAGTGGCGCCGGTCTCTGCATTTGGCCACATAATTTTTTTTGTTCTTTCTTTAAGTGGCTCCAATCTCCACAACACACTGCAATGCTACGCAGTTCCATGTTATCTCATCGGAGGCGGACTGTCTTAACCACACCTACAAGCTGGAGTACCTCAGCCAGTCTTTGGAAGTGTCCGGGGACGAGTGGGTGAGCGACAGCTTGGCCCCATGTCAAGAAGTTACTTTCAATTTCACGCTGGTCATCGGTGATCGTGAATATTCGGAGCACGTCCAGACTTCACAGTTCACCTGCTACGGTAAGACATGCATCTATTTGGTAACGAATTTCATTTAGAAGAGCATAATCGATGTATTTATCCAAAAAATCCATACCTATTCAACTGGCTTTTCTGTAATTTTCAAACGATAGTAGATATTACACCGAAGTATTTGTGTACTTTCGCCTGGAACTTTTTTATGCCACGATGTAAACTATTATCGAAGAAAAACATTGCTAGTGGAAGTCTTGGAAATTAGACAGCTTACGAATGTTTTCACTTACTTCTGTTTGGCCGAAGGTAGCGCTTCTAACTTAAGCAACCCCGGTTAAGCTAATGTCCGTCACTTAACCATGGTGAACTCCATCTATTGTAACGCAGTCCGTCTACCTTTCCACACCCAGCCTAACCTGGCTCTATCACCCTCGTGCGAAGCCAAAAAGCGGTGATCATGGTTTAATTGAAGAAAAATGAATGTGCGTATTAGAGGTGGACCGAATGTTTGTTTTTTAATGTTCGCGAATGCGAGAGCGAATAGTTTGTTTTAATATTTGCGAATAGTGAGTGTTTACTCAAAGTTTTATTTCTCAAGTAACAGGGCACTTTAGTTGGATTCTTGAGTGTGGACTCTGGAGTGGACGAGTCGTAATTCGAATTCATTGTAAGAGTTTAGCCACAGAAAATTGAATAACAAATTAATATCCATTAAATATTACTTGTTTCCAGGATGCGGTACAAGGACCCACTCTTACATGCATCCCACCAATCTCTTTCCCCCTTGAAAGAGGATTGTTTACTAGTAGATTGACTAGATTCACTAGATATTGCATGAAGTTTATACTTGTACTAGCAATAGTGGCTCGCATGCAATATCTAGGGAATCTAGATAAGCAAACGAACAAACAGATTATCGCCAGAATTTTTGTCCAAAATTTTAACTCTTCAACAATTTCCACAATTTTAAGAGAAACCCGCTTATAATTTTTTCATTTAATAACTGATAGATCTTATTTTAAACAGTATTCATATAGAAAAAAAAAGAACAAACAGCTCATGGCCGAAATTCAATCATCAATGTCTTTCAGTATTTCTAGCAATTCCTGTAGAGTTGTCAACGATTAGTTCAACTTTTTCGAGTTATTTTGCCACCAAAACTGTGAAATCAAACATGGAGACAAGCAAGCCTATTAGCTGGTCATTTACTCTTCCTGCTATACCCAACAACTCCAGTAAATTTCATAAAAATCCGTCCATAACTATTTGAGTCTTTGGACTAAGAAAAATGAGGCAGACTAACAAACAAATGGTTGAATGGATCATCACCAAAAGATGATAATTTGTTCCTGCTGACCTGCTTAACAATCCTTGTCAATTTCGTAAAGCTACATCAACAACTTTTTGAGTTATCTTGATGACAAACAGGCACGGAGAAAGACTGGCAGATAGACGGACAGACTCGACAGGAAGATAACCTTCTTGCAGGAGAAAATAAAAGTTGTGAGAATCATGTTTCGGACCAGCAATATTACCCTACTCGGTGTAATATTTGGCATTTTATGTCTTACCTACAACAAAGACAGTCAAGCAAAGCCAATAATATGTATTTAGCAGAATAATTGTCCCAGAAATTCTAGCATTTTGGATAACAGCAATATCCTCCTCATGATTAGAATTGTGTGTCAATAAAAATTGATAATATTTTGACATCGGCTCAGCGCAAAGTTTGGACTACGATGAAGAAGGTCCTGAAATGTCTGCAAAATGGATTAGGAACGACGGGAGAGAAAAGTCCCACAAAGATCGAACTTCTCATCTCCCATGCTACTTTTCTAAGCGCAAAGGGACTCAGAAAATTGAACACATCTGGTATGTTCCAAGAGTGTTCTAAGTTGAGTTGGAGCTTTCATCGAATTTTGCATTACTTGATACTGCTTTAAATTAAAAAAAAAATCATATCGATGTATTCTTCAGAACGTGAGGGAGGGACAGACTAACCAACTGAGCAATTGAGCAAGTACCCAGTCGGAAATAATGCTCGTGATTATAGTAGAACAACTATGATTATGGTCGAGATCTTTGTTGTTTATTATCGATATATCCTCAATGTTCAACCATTTATGGGGTGCATTATGGTAGAAATATGTCACAACCTTCCACCGTATTGCCAACAATAATTCCCGACCATTCGTACCCATTTACAACCATAAAGGTTTTAGCTGCACTACCATGATCTACCATAGTGAACCGTAAGAAACGCCATTCACGACCAAAATCGACTGTGTTCACCGAATGATACAACTACATTTTATCAATATCAACTTCTTCAACTGTTGACATATTATGCCCTGGATGCCTGCTTGGTTTGCTGATGCTCAATTAATTGCTTATAGAAAAGAAGGTAATTTATACGTGCTAGTCAGGCCTGCAGCTCAGAATGGTGAAAGGCTGTAAACTTCAGGGTACGTAAGGCAAAATTTATCATGAAACTTGACTTTGTTTTCCATTAAGCTAATGGGAATAATTTGTTTATGAAACTTTACTGATATAAACTGAATGAACATAAAAATAGATGGCAATATCTGATCAAAGATTGCAATACTGTTTTACAAGGGATAAACGAATAAATACAATTGATGGGTAACTACGCTGAAGTGGTGGAGCGTTAGAAACTGTAGATAAAAATAACGTCAAGGCGTTTAGCGTCCATACATACCCTGCATTTTTTTTTCTTGCAATTCATCAACAGCAAAGAAAAAACGTAAAATGTGCTCAATTTTTGCACTATATTATGAATTTTAATAGGTTTCACATTCAATCAAATAGTCATACAATATTATTTTCGACGATTATGTTAGGCTTTTTTCTGAATCTTCTCAGCTACTCTAAATATTCGGAGTTCATTGCGTGTAAGGGAATTTAAAAAGACATTTATATTCATCCCGGTATTAAAACTTCACATTACCACGTCAATAAAACACTTTTGTCAATACCAGCAACGTTTC
>LQNS02278138.1:7179883-7207566 GCA_001587735.2 Parhyale hawaiensis
GCCCAGCCGCAACATTCGACGGAATACGGAAGCAAGCGGGGCTGCGAGCACACCAGCCACCCTCCGAAGAAAGAAAGGAAACATACCCGATGGATCAGTGCCTCCATAGGCACTCGTATATGACATTAGTTTGCTTTAGCGGTGGTGTGCTGTTACTGTTATTTCTTGCGATTAGTTGGCCGAGAGTAGGGTTTTTTATTGGATGAGGAGCGTCAGTTTATCGTTTTGATTGATGCAGGTAGTGGCTCTTGATAATTGTTTGAGGAGTCTTACATCCGTCTTCTAGGTGGCAGACATTTGATTTTTTGCAGCAGACGGTGTGGACGTCGCCTGGCGTTTCCATGGAAGTAGGTCTGGTGTCCAGGTAGTGTCGAGGGATGCAATCAAATTGTCAGTTTGAAAACCCGTTGTTGATCAAGGCTTGTTGAACATTGGTGGTTGTAGTGTGGAAAAGCTACCAAGAGGACGATATTTTTTTTGTAGCTGTGAATTGGTGCTTTTACTACGCCATCTTTGTAGCGCAGTGGACATTCTCTCATCGTATTCAAGTAAACTACTGTGTTAATTGGTTTTATGCAGATGAAAGTGGTGTATTTATTAGTATTTTCATCTATGGTAACGTCCGGGACACTGAATTTTGTTGTATTCATTACCCAAGTTCTGATGACATTTGGAAAAAGTTCTGGTTAGCCGGTCGTAAAAAGAGTTTGGTTGGTCTTTTTTTTCTCTTTTTATTATCCATTTTGAAATAATGAGCGTTTTATTCCCAACGGGCTCGTAGCTTTTCAAGACAAAATCTAACTTTGGAAAGATGTCTTTAGTGAGAATTTATGTTGGTGAACTTTTAAGTCTCACAAAATGAACTTCCTCTCTATTAGATGTACAGTAACCTTCGTGGTGGAGAACTACAGTTCTCTCATATAACAGTAACTTATTTGTTTTTTCTCAGTTGTGCCATTCACTGGATGACTGCACCGACTCCCAGTTCTATGTGAATGTTACCGAAACTCCATACTGCAGTGATGCAAATTTAACTTTGGGATACTTCGACCAAAAGGAGAACATTCTTGGATCACAGTGGGTTGATAGCAGCCTATCCGCTTGCGAGGAAGTTACATTTACCATCACTGTGGTTACAGCTGAAGGAGAACAAACAGACTTTGCCTACTCTACAACTTTCACATGCTACGGTGAGATACGATTTGCTTTTGCACAATTTTATTCGTTCAGCTTGTCCGTCGTTCATGCTACCCCGTCAATAGTACGGACTCGTATTTGTATAAGGATGACTTGCGAGCAGCTCATCCTCTCATTAGGTTCAGCCTGAGTATCAGTGGTGTGGTATCAGCATTGTATTTATTTCAGTGGACAATAAAATGGATTTAGAAAATGTATTTCTAGGTAGGAAATCAGGTTGCATCGTGCTTGTTATTTTGTTAACAAATGTATATTTGTGTAGGATTTTTTAGTGTGCATTGTGCATGTTACTTTGTCGATTGGTGAGACAGAAGGCTACTGTCATAATGTTACTAAGATGTCTGCCCGCCAGAAATGACGGCAAAGAGTTTGTGATGACATATGTCAAGTATCAATTCCATTTACCAACTATAACGTTTCGTGGCGTATGACCTTCACTTGTGACGGGGGCTAATTCAGTTAAGTCATTTTTGATGGCCAGCTAATCTCAGTATGGATACTATGTCCAACAAGTCCCTAGATCTCCTTATAAAAACTGGAGAAAATAGAACGCTTCGTGGCGTAAGACAATCCACCGCGGTGGAGGTAAATTCAGCGCCGTCACTTTTGATGGCCAGCTAGGCCTAGTTATTTTTGGCATGGGTCACCTCAAGGACAACCCACAACTCCCTGCATAAAATTAGGAACATTGCTAAACTCCTTCCACATATTTTTGGGTGGACAGAAATATATACGTTTTGTTAACAATAACGCCATATATTTAAAAAATATATTCATTTGGGGAGCATTGATATTGTCGGGGAGAGGTCTAAAATGTGAATGATCAGAGCTGAGCGGTAGGGGCCGGATGTCAGCTCCTGTACAGTCGCAGAACCAGATCTAGTCTCTAAATTATGACCTCGGCTGTACTACTGCACACTGTTCACACCTAGCCTCATAGCTGCCGACTGTACAGGAGCTGACATCCGGCCTCTACCGCGCAGCTCTGATCATCCACATTTTAGACCTCTCCCCGACAACATCCATGCTCTCCTAATCAATTTGCAAATAAAGGATATTTTGTTAATTGGTTATTCTTAAAAATACATATCTTTAATAAGTTTCCCATACATTCTGGTGTTTAAAACGGTGTCTTGGTACGTCTGATGCAAAAGTTGGCCAAAAATGCATGCGTTGTAATCCATTGTTGCTTGTAGAAATTCTTTATTCGCTGTCAGTGGAGTTACTAGACGAAACGTTTAGGTCATATCTCTGGACCATCTCCAGGCCGAGATGAAGGTAGCGAACGGTAGCAAGCATCTAGAAATGTTGCTGGTGTATTTTCAGAGAAGGTAAGACTATACTGTCCAGAGCGGACGGTTGCTTCTTCTTACAGTGTTCTAGCAATCACCATGTTAAAAAAGTGCGCCCTGATTGGCTGTTGGGCTATGACGAGATACTCTGTGGTGTTGTTCATTGGAAGCTTGCGTGGCATTCAGCCTCGATGTAGTTTGAGGGTTCTGCAGTATCCAATTACTTAGTTAGTCAATTCATGCTTGGTCATTTAGTTCTGATGTACAAGGCTTCCACGATTTGCTAGCGTTGGTTACTGTCATTACGAGTGAGAATTATAGTTTCAGTGACAAGCATATCTCTTGTAAGGGCTGCGTTGCGTGTCTCTTCGGTATGGTTCTTGATGGCTCCATTTCCCCGGTGCATGGTTAAGCGTCTAGACAGGGTTGTGATACTCCTGCCAAGTTATGATTTGTTTTGGAGTTCGCATTCTCCAAGTTTGCATTGCTACTCATATATGACATTAGTTTGCTTTAGCGGTGGGGTGCTGTTACTGTTATTTCTTGCGATAAGTTGACTGAGAGTAGGGTTTTTTAATGGATGAGGAGCGTCATTTTATCGTTTTGATTGATGCAGGTAGAGGCTCTTGATAATTGTTTGAGAAGTCTTTCATTCGTTTTCAAGGCGGCAGATATTTGATTTTTGGAGCAAACGGTTTGCCCCGTCGCGTGGCGTTTCCCTGGATGTAGGTCTGGTGTCCAGGTAGTGTCGAGGAATGTAACCGAATTTTCTGTTTGAAAACCCATTGTTGATCAAGGCTTGTTGAAGATTGGTGGCTGCAGTGTCGAAAAGCTGCCAAGTGGACGATATTTTTTAGTAGGTGTGAATTAGTGCTTTTACTACACCATACTTGTAGCGCTGTGGACATTCTCTCTTGTCATTCAATAAATTCCTGCGTTAGTTTGTTTTATGAAAAAAGTTGTGTAGATATTAGTATTTTCATCTATGGTAACGTCCGAGACAGTGAATTTTGTTGTATTCATTACCCAAGTCCTGATGACATTTGTATAAAGTTCTGGTTAGCCGGTCGTAACAAGAGTTTGGTTGTGATTTGTTGCTTCATTTTCTTTTCCATTTGAAAATAATGACAGTTTTATTCCTAACGGACTCGTAGCTTTTCAAGAAAAAATTTCAGTTTATAAAGATGCCTTTGTTGAGAATTTATGTTGATGAACTTTTAACTCTCACAAAATAAATGTCTCCTGTAATAAAAGCATAGTAACCTCCGTGGTGAAGAACTACAGTTCTCTCATGCAGCAGTAACATATTTGTTTTTTTTTTTCAGTTGTGCCATTCACTGTGGATGACTGCACCGACTCCCAATTCTATGTGAATGTTTCCGAAACTCCACATTGCAGTGATGCAAATTTAATTTTGAGATACCTCGACCAAAAGGAGGACATTCTTGGATCACAGTGGGTCGATAGCAGCCTATCCGCTTGCAAGGAAGTCACATTTAACATCACTGTGGATACAGCTGAAGGAGAACAAACAGACTTTGCCTACTCCACAACTTTCACATGCTGCGGTGAGATACGATTTTCTTTTGCATAATTTTAATCGTTCAGCTCGCCCGTCGCTCATGCTACCCAGTCAATAGTACGGACTCTTATTTGTATAAAGATGACTTACGAGCAGCTTATCCTCTCGTCAGGTTGACCCTGCGTATGTAGGGTGTGACATAGGCATTTCATGTATTTCAGTGGGCTATGCAATGGATGAAGGGAAGATATTTCTGAGTAAGAAAATGGTTTCCATTGTGCTTGTTATGCTGTCGAGTGGTGAGATCATAGAATGGGGCTGTCATTTTAGTGCAAACATGTCTGTCTGTCAGAAACGACGGCGAAGAGTTTGTGATGACGTATATGAAGAATCAATTTCATTTACTACTGTTTTCCCGTTACGTAAAAAAAATCCTTAGGATGTGCAAGATAAGCATCTCTTAGCCCCTATACCTTATGTGGCGAAAATCGATGGATGATGGAAAAATTCCTCTCACCTACAAGCCCGCGATTACTTCACCTACTCACAAATCTGGAAATAGCTTGGATCCAGCCAACTTTAGACCTATCTCGATGACCAGCCACGTAGTGACAACGTTTGAAAGGGTGTTTAGGATACACCTAAAACATCGCTTAGAAAGCGATAACCTGCTTACATCGAATCAGCTAGGTTTTCGCCATAAACGTTCAACCATTTCGCAGCGGCTTGAGCATTATTACTTTATTCTCGACATACTATGCCAAGGCAATAGTGTGGACGTAACATACTTAGATTTTGCCAAAATATTCGATAAAGTAAACCATGAAGTACTGCTACTGAAACTCTTCAATATAGACATCCGCGGAAAATATCTTAGATGGATCGAAGCTTTCCTGACAAACCGAACCCAAAGTGCCATTATAAATAGTAAAGTGTCTAAGCGACAGCCGGTACTCAATGGAGTTCCACAAAACCCCGTGCTTGGTCCAATACTCTTTCTTATCATGATAAATGATATGGGGCACCAATGCAAGTTTGCCGTTTCGTCATCGTTTGCTGATGACACATGGATATTAGCAGCGGTATAATCAATGGCGGACGTACGCAAAATGCAACTATATAGAACCAACATATTTCAGTGGACATCGGTTAACAACATGACCATCAACGAATTAAAATTTGAACTTTTACGATGCGGAAAAAAGCGTCTTTCTCATTGAATCTACGCTCTACACGATGAGAGATGGGAGCGAAATCGAGGGAAAAAAATTTGAAGGGATCTTGGGTTGAGAATACAAGGTAATGCCACTTTTAAAGATCACGTGGCTCGAGTTGTTACCATAGGAGCGGATGGGTGCTTCAAACTTTCTCTTCACTAAAGGCAGACACAATGCTCACCTTATGGAAACAACTGATACTGCCAAGGATTGAATACCGTTCACCTCATTCGATGCCAAGCAAACGGAAAGACTTAGAGAGCCTCGAGGCTATCTAAAGATCGTTCACTGCGAAAATCCGAGCCATGAAAGATTTAAACTGTCATGAAAGACTTCCTCAACTTCAAATGTACTCAATTCAAATGAGATTCGAGCGCTTTACGATCATCTTTGTTTGGAAAATTCTAGAAGGAATTGCTGTCAACGTCAATGAGCGAGTCCAGGTCAGACACTAAATCCGTATTGGTCGCACTTGTGAAGTGCGAATTTCGATCAAAGCTGGTGGTGATGCTATAGCCACAAAGTATTCTAATAGTTTCGCGGTTCGAGGGGCGAGATTAATTAACAAAATGCCGCGACACATTCGAAATGTCACCGGTACAGAAACTGCAAAATTTAACAATTTACTGAATGTAGGCTTACTGAAACTGACAGATAAACCTGCTGTTAGCGGCTACGTGAATTGTGGAGAACACTCACTGTTAGCCACTACGCTGGTCACGTACTGCAGCGTCACCTCTGCGCAAGATGGGTGGCGTGCATAACGTCATCTGGACCTCGTTCGTAGTATCATTACAGGTATCAAAAATACTGCTCTAATTGCTTTATACAATTGTCTTAGAATATCCTGAGGGTTTTTTTTTCTTGTTTAAATGAATCATTTGTGATTGAAACTATATTGCCTTACGACATAACAAAGTCAATCCTGTCCGATTAGCTATGGTTTCTCGAATAATCAGGATTAACTTGACTGGCACCTATTCGAAAGTCTGCAGCATAGCATAGGAATATACTAAGTCGAAACCAACCCACAGACACAAGTCTGCCTATTCAAATGTGATGTTCAATAACTCTTTTTTCTTGAGTGCAATGTTTCACTCAGTCTTTTTCAAGGTCTATTTTCAGTCCAATATTTCTGTCTTGGAACTGAATCTTTTACTTGATCTTAAATGGCTCCTGCCCTTAAATCTAGCAACGGTGAAATGACAACACTTATTGCGTTTTTAGTCTCACGACTTATATGATTTTTTTTTTGTTTTATTTAACCGAAATGATCTTACATGGCTTGTTTTTGGTAGCATTGAAGACGCTACTCTCAGTGGTTGAATAGTGCCTGGGGCACTTCTAGAAATCAATTCAAAACATCGAATAATTATTTTCCTACAGAAGATATAGCATACTCATATGTGAATTGCTGAGAATTACTCCCATTAGGACAAGGTACAAATGACTGAATTCTATCTCGGGTGACGGCGACAATTTAACACATGAGAGATGACCTTGAAAACTTCCACGGAAGCAGCTACCATGCAAACACAACTATAAGAATAAACTAAAGATACAACAACTAACTCAAAACTCTGAGATCAGACAATCTCAGGCAACTAGGAGCCGAAGACTACTACGAGTGCCCCTCAACAGGGTTAATCAAAATATTAATGTGAAAGCAACACAACTCTAAGCTATGCAAACTCAAAACTCAGAAACTGACCAGGAGCCCTGAGATTATTCGAGGTAGATGTTTGTAATAGCACTAGCAAATACTCAATAAGTGAAACAAGTCCTAACCAAATTTTCCACACTCTATACTCAACCTTGTTAGAAAAGGTGTAGCGTGTGACCGTAGAGTAAAAGGGCGAGAGTGATATTTCGTCGCAGCTAATGTGCAAAGCGCTTTTATAGCTGTTACCTGATGACGTAATCATGGTTGAGTTCGTTGAGTGCACACGAACCTGCTCCGTGGCATTCCCTTGTTGGTTTTCCCTAAGGTCACATGCCGCTGATGCAAAAGCCTAACACGCACTAAGCACGCGATGGGATTCTCTGTCTCTTCATATGTCACGTGTCGATGATCAGTTCAGACGCAGAGCACGGGTGTGAGTTTCCTGTTCATTTGTTATTTGGTATTACCAACACTGGTGACGGCCGAAACCTCATTTCTGGGGCCGGATATGCTTCTGATATGGCGACCAGCTTGGCTCAGAGCGAGGGAGCAGGTTTCCTGTTCATTCGCTGCTGGGTATTTCAAATGCCGGTGATGCGCAGGCCTCGTCTCCGAAGCCAGATACGAGCAGGGGAGCAGGTTTCTTGCCCGTCCGCTGTCGGGTCTTTCCCGCACTGATGGCTTGGCGGGCTGACTTCCTGACCGGATATGCTTGTTATGATACGAGGTGCCCCGATGCTCCGAAAGCTACCTCTGCCACTTGTATCTTCAGGGAGTTAGTTTCTTAACACTAAACGTGTTTTTAAACATTGAATGTTCTACTATTACTACGGGCTCCGTTTAGTTTAGCTCAATTAACCATCAAGATTAAATAATAATGACTATAAAAGGCTTAACTTAGAGCAAAATACATACTAGAATATAACTTCAGACATGCTAGAGCATGTTCTTCTCAATATATTCTTTTGTATAAATGGTCTCAGGCCAGAATGAAGAGGTGTTTAAGGGAAGAGCTGAAAACAACGATAATTACTTTATACAGGAAAGGACGTAAGTTAGAGATTGGTTGTTGAGTTATTTAAGAAAAGTTATCATCCACCGAGCTGAATCCCTAAGTGGTTTTACATCCTAATACACACGTAATAAACACAGGGTTAATATTCAAATAATAATATTGATAGAGAGAGCTTAGGTTGAGAGTAAGTGTGAGAACAGTGATGAATACATTATATACACAGTTCATAGCGGAGTCACGATAGGCACAGGTGAAGTAAATTATTTTCACGAGAAAGGAAATAAATAAACACAATATTATTCACTGGTCTCTGGTGACTGCCTATTAATTTTACTTCTTTTTTAAGTTCGAGTGAGTGTTTCATTGGCTGAATGCCGTATTAGCACAGTGATGTGCTAGCTGAAGGCCGCGCGAGCATAGCTTTCCCCCACTAGTAAGTGAGTGTTTAGTTTTGTCTTACGCGTCAACTAAACCCTCACGCACCCAAGTCGTGATCTAAGACAGGTGAAGGAGAATGGAGAAAATTTTGTGGTATCAAAGCTTACCTAACCATTGGATTTTTGGGAGGAGGATAAGAAAAAGGAAGGTATTCCAAAGCCTAATGCCTACTGGATAGAACTTAGAAGATTTTCTGACAGTGGGGAAGCTTATTTAGGTTGGTGTACCATGTAATGGATCCTTTTCTACCATGCAGCTCAAAAATTCTTTGCATTCTACCAGCGTAAGAGATATGTTTGGCAAATCAGCATCCGAATCCTCCTCTTCCTGATCAGGGAACAACACTGGTTGTGGGTGAATACAAGTTAAAAGTTTTTCTTTTGGGAATAATACACCTAAATCTGGATTTTTCATATCTTGTGCATACCGATCCCATACTTCTTGATAACAATTCTTGATTGCTGCAAAGCTGACTACCTCAGTGTAACCACTGCGGAATAATTCGTCTTCCAAGGCCTTTATCTGGCCTATTGCCAAGCAGCTTTTAATGGATATTGCCGCAGCTTGGATTTCAGGGTGAAGCCTTTTTAGACGTAGGTTGAGCCTAGGTTCATTTCTCAATGATATCTCATCGGTGAAAAGTTTGGTAGTATTGCTGGAGAATTTTTCTTCGGGAAATGTGTGATCTACTAATGCTTCTCTTGTTTTGTAGTCAAAGGCCATAAGGGTATCATGATAAGCTGGTTCTGATTCGAGAATATCAGGAAGTTTACCTTTACTTTACTTGGTTGGCTGGATGTTATAGTTACTGCTAGATATCTGAATGGGAGATCGTTTGGTTGATCTGTTGGAATTACTGAGACTACGTACCAATTTGGGTTTGGCCCCATTACCTGCAGCCTTACACGGGAGCGTGTTTAGCTGTTTGAGTTCATTGTCGAGTTCTTCTTAGCTGGGTATTTCTAAGATTTCTGCTGTCGTGTTATCGCCAGTGGAAGAACATTCCTGATCCCTGTTGAGGTTGTTGCTGTTGGTATGGTCGTGGTTTTTCTTCTTATAACTCTTGTTGGGATCTTGTACCTGTTGTTCACTCCTTTTGCCAGAGTGACGCTGCTTCTTGTCCATGGTTAGACGGTGGATTTTTGCAAACCTTCTAAGGGTCGTTTGTCCAGATGCACCAGCTGGTTGCGTCTGATTTGATCTTGGTAATTTCGAGCTGGCAGGAAAGGTTTTTGTAGGGGTGATCCTTCACTATTGTCACCCGCAACTAGACGTTCTGCTTGATTTTTGCCATCAGTGGGTCCAGCTGAGCTTCCAGTTGTGCTAGAAAGATAGATACTTTCATGAGACACACTGGGAGCTATTTCTGCAATCGGTAGCTGTCGCAGCCTTGCCAAAACCCGTTCGAACTCCCGTAATCGATTTTCGATTTGCGTGAGATCGATCCGCTGTCTGCACATGTTCTCTGACTGCTCTTAAGAAGCCATCTCAAGTGCCCTGATTTCTCAGTTTGCGTTTTGCCAGGGTAGCCGTTTTTCTATATGAGCTTTATGAACTAGGTGGACAAAGATGCATAGTCCTATCAGAAATACTAGTCCAATAGTGGACATTGTAAGAGGAATACTGATGCTCCAATGCTGTTCAGTGAACAGTGGAGTCCGTTTGTAGGTTTTAATCGACAGAAGGTCGTTATTGATGCTTTGGAGAAGCTTGTCATCTGGTTTAGCGTACTTCTGAGCTGATATAGGCAAAGGAGCTAGCGGATTTAATTGCAAAGATCTCTCAGGTGTTTTTCCTTCTGCCGTTTGAGTAGTGGCAAAAGTGGCATCCGGTGTCTGAGGGAACACGGTGGTTGTACTATATAGAAACCTAGTAGATTATAAGTCTGACTGTCCCTATGCATGGGACAAGTCAAGGTTGCAGCCCTGCAAGGTTGAAGCGTTTGTACCATGCTCCATGCAGAGAAATTGCATAATAATTGTGAGGCAATTCTGCTTCATAGTAAGTGCAGACTCTGATCGTACCGTCAGTTTCACTTTTTAAGAGGTTATAATTGCAGTTGCGTGAGAAATTTTTCCGCCTCACTATGTCATTGGTGCACAACGTTACGTTACCGATTACGTCACACTTACGAAGAGTCTGCATGGTTACAAAGTCATTCTCAGAGAGTCCGAGATACTTGTCGACTGAGGGAACAATGAGTTTTCCTGCATTCTGCTGCATGGGGAATGGTACAAAGTG
Source organism: Parhyale hawaiensis (assembly GCA_001587735.2). NCBI lineage: Eukaryota > Metazoa > Arthropoda > Malacostraca > Amphipoda > Hyalidae > Parhyale > Parhyale hawaiensis. The sequence goes on from LQNS02278138.1 coordinate 7,190,469, forward strand.
GTATAAGGAATACTTCTTTTCGCTGCTTATAAACGGGATCGCCAGATAGAACATGCTGGGATCATCCGGTAAGGTTTTAATGGTGCTTAAGACAGTGGAGTGATTGGTGGCAAGATTTTCGTCGACCGGTGGGAAGATGAGATCTCGAAAGACATCTATACCCTCTTGGGTAATTTTCCTCAGTTCTTCAGTTTGAATGAATCGAGGCAAAATTCCTTTCTTCATTAGGGTTACTCGCGTCTCTTGTTCCACTGCTGAGGTTAGCAGGTGACCAAGCACATTCGTGGTTGCCTCGAGCAAGTTTGAATTTAATACAAAGTTGTTCAGTGCTTGAATTTCGCCATGATTCCCATAAATTTGGTTACGCACCCGTTCAATGTAATGCAAGAAATGGGCGACCATATCTTCGAGATTCCTCGACCTGACGGCGACTGTTTCTACTGCTACTTTGAAATTTATAATAATCAAAGAATCGAGTCAGGATTCGATCCGGGGACCTAGAGATTACCACGCCGCCATTCATATATATATATATTGAGTCATTAATGTTTCTTATCTCGTCCTCTGTCGCCTCTCCAAATACAGCTTTTAAGGCCTTGCCTCCGAGGGAGAACCAAGATCGCTTGCTCATCCAGAGTTTGGGAGCAGCAAGGGATGTGGTTTTCTCGGGTTTGCCAGAGACTTTGATATTCTTAGGAGCATAGTTATTAGTATTAAGATTAGTATTAATTCTACGCATCCTGCTAGGCGCCAAAGGTACATGGTGAGTGTCATTGCTATGAATCACGTTATGAGAATTCAGTCTAGTAATCTTTGCTAGACATGGTAGTTGACAGCCTGATCTTGGACAAGTGCAATTTTGGCCTACATGATGCAATAGTCCATCAAGAGCAGCTTCTACTAGTTCATGCCATGTAAGTTCTATTTGAGCATAAGATGTTATGTTCAAACGAGCTAATAGATTCTCTTCAGGGGTATGTAAAATTGATTGCCTAAAATAGAAGTTAATGATGACTAACTTGTGACGTAGAGAATCTTTCTCGGCTACATCCCTACCTTACCAATATTCCCAGCTATGATTCTCATGATTTTGCGTAGAAGATGGTAACCTTGCTCTACACTGTCAGAAATGTAGTCCTGAATGCCTAGAGTGGTTCGTAACATCCCCTCTTCGAAGTAAGTTCTTCTTTCGTGAGTGATGATAGCCCCCTAAGTTTGGTTGGCCTGCGTCACGGGATGTTCGCAGGCCACGCTCAGAAGGAGTGTTACAGGAGCACCTTTCATCTGCAAAGGAGAGATATCGTATTTCAGTGAGACGGGATGTCTCTCTCCTGGACTTTGCCTAGTAATGCGTTGTGTTAGTTGTGAGTTCTTGACATTTTTGTTAGTCTTAGGGACTTTACTGACAGTCGGCTGTTCACATGAGAATGCACGAGCTGGCAAGATATGATTGAAATGCGCCTTGCGGCATTTCTTGGTGAGTGTTCCAATATGAAGGGTCTCGGATTCACCACATCCAAAATGGTATATGGACCCGAGAAATTAGGTGAAAACTTGCGAAACTCATCAAGCTTTGGCACGTAGCTAAGATAACACCGGTGACCTTTGGATAGAACACACTTGAAGGCTTTGACATTTGCCTTGGTCAGATAGGCACCTATGTTTTCATTCAGTTTTTCTCTTAGAGACAGTCTAATGGCTTTCATTTTACTGGCTAACTGAGAAAAATATTGGTCATAGTTGTATGAGGCTTTCTCACTGAGATCTTCGTCTTCACAAGCCATGGGGTGAAATTTGTCTCTACCAAAAAGGGCATAATAAGGATTTTCACCCATGCTCATAAGTCGTATTGATAGCAATGGTTATCTCTCCAAACACTGCATCCCATTCAAGATCAGGGTTTTCATTAATGAAGCATTTAAGCGCCTTAACTATCTTAATATTAAATCTTTCAGCCAGCCGATTACTATGAGGACTGTAACTAAGCACTTTTAATTTTTGTGCTCCATAGCTCTTGCAAAGATCTATTACAACATCACCTATATTTTAGACCGCGTTGTCAGATAATAAATATTTTGGCACGGCGAAAAGAGTGAAGAGATTGTCTTTGAGCGCACAAGCAACTACTTCTGCTGTGCGATTCGGTAAAGCGATTGTGATGAGAAATCTGGTAAGATAATCCACTATGACCATGACATACCGGTTGCCTCTAGAAATCGTAGGCAAGGGGCCCAGTAAGTCAAATGTACAGCGGTCAAAGACATTGTGAGGAGTCGGATATTTGTCATACTCAGCTTTACCTCTGAGTATGCCATTGTTTGTTTGACAGATTCGACAGCTTTCTATAAATTTCCTCACTTGATTTTTACTATCTAGTGCTTTGAATTTGTTTTCAAACCTGATTAAAGTGCGCTCCTTACCTTGCTGCGCACTCCTGAGGTTGTCATGACGAGAGGCAATGCCTTGCAGGAACAGAGAGTTGGGAATTACTACCGTGAATTTGGTGGTGGTTACGCCAAGTCTTTGTATTGTTTTTATGAAGTACAACACTTCATTTTTAAGCACAAACAAATGAATATTTTGCTGGGTAATTGAGATAGCAAATTTTGACTAGTAGCCTTCTCATTCTTAAGAAAATTTCTAACAATGGCCCATGTTGGATAATTTTTCTGTTCTTGGATTAATTTGCTACTCGTAAGTGGCAAGCCTATGTCCTCGTCATCTACTACCTCAGGAGATTTCTGACGGTTAGTCTTGTCGGACATTTTTGGAGGGTTCTATGTTTGCGCTACAGTTATAAGTTCTTCAAATCTCTCTTCAACGTCTAGGAGGTCCTCTGTGTCTTCGAGTTTGAATTCTGCTCGACTAAGCATGTCTGCGAATAAGTTAAGACGACCGGGATCATATCGTAATTTAGGATTATAGCTCTGGGCTTGAATTACCTATCTGCTTAAAGTTGAATCGGCCGGTAAAAAGTACGCTTAAAAATCGCTACAAGAGGTCGATGGTCACTTAAGATGGTGTGTCATAACCAGTTATTATGTATCGATACTTCCTTAGGGCGTAGACTACGACAAGAGCCTCGCGTTTTCTTACTGAGTAGCGACGCTCTGTGGGGGATTGTACTTTACTTGCAAACGAGAAGGGACAAAGCCTCCCCTCGTGTAATTGTCCGAGGACAAGAACCACTCCTATGGCTATTAAAGAGGCATCACAAAGTAGGAAAAAAGGCTTGTCATAGTCTAGGTAGCGCAAGAGAATCCGATCCAACAATGTCCTCTTTAATTTGTTAAAGGCTTTTTCCTGTTCATCGGTCCAAACGAACGTCTCCAGATCTCTCAACAGCCTACAAAGCGGCTCGGCTATCTTAGCAAATTTAGGAACATTAGCTCTATAGTAAGAGCACACGCCTAAGAAGCGTTTGACTTTTTCTTGGATTTCGATGTCGGGAAGGAATTTATATATTCTTCCTCAGACACGTCCATCCTCACACCATGTTCAGACACACTGTGACCTAGGAACTTCAATTTTAATTTGAAAAAGGAACATTTGACCAGTTTCACTTTGAGACCTGTATTTCGCAGTCTTTCAAATACTTGGGATAAGTGCAAGAAATATTGAGGTACATCTTTTGAATACACCAATAAGTCATCAAGGTAAACCAGAACTCCGTTACCCAGAGTATCAGCTAGTTTGCACTTGAACTTTGTATGGCTCCAAAGGGAGCCTACGGAAACTCCAGTGCCCTCTTCTCGATGTAAATTATAGAATTCCACTTGTACGTCTTGAAACTGGAATTTGACAAAAAGCTGACAGCAAGTACAGTGAAATGTATATTTTGCCTCCTTTTAAACTCTGAATGAGCTCTTCTATGTTAGGTAATGGAAATCTCATGGGCACCGTGATATCGTTAATTTACGCAGGTCTACACAAAGTCGTAGCTGTTCAGTTTTGGGAACAAAATTTTTATTTTTCTTACTTTCTTTCTCTTTCATTTTTTTAATACTAGAAGTACTGGAAAGAACCATGGGCTTTTGCTGCGAGCTATTATCCCATCATGGTGCATCTTGTCCACGATCGTATCCAGCGTTGCTGGTAACGATAGGGGACTCTGTATTGCTTCTGATAGATAGGCATTTGGTCAGATAACAAAGTAATGTCGCGCTCATAGATAGTAGTACGGCCAGGAGGTTCATCCTCAAGCGCCACGACGTCTCTGTAATTATTGATTAAATTAACAAGTTTTGATTTGGTATTGGTATCTGCGTTTCCAGCTTCGACTTTGTCAGCAGTTACAGGAATATATTTTTGCACTTCATAGACATAGTGAATTGTTTCAGCTACAGAGCAACAGGCATCTTCTGATTGTCCAGTGGACAAGTTGAAACTGAATACACAATTTGTGGACTGATTGCATTCTTCAATAGGCATTAGTTCTGAAATCATAGTTCCTTGAGCAATGTGTCTGGGTGTGTTTACAAGATTTAAGCTGAGAACATTGGCGTAGCCAGCTGCTACACGAGTTAGTACAGAAGCAACTAAAATTACACCGCCACAGAGTGCCTTTTTTTCAAGAACATAGTCACCTTCAGGTATCCCTCTGGTTGGAATGCCCAGTACTACTTGTTCATGAGATCCTATTGTCAACTCCTCATGTGCGTGCAATGCATACTGTTTAGTTGATTCTGCCTCGTCGTCGCTAGCGTCCCCGCTATCCGAATCCTCTAGAGTCGAATCAACTTCATCATCATTGTCAGGGCTCGTGCTTTGTTTTTCATTGTCTTTTTCATCTTCAAATGCAAATTTGTCATTCTGATCCGATTCACTGTGAAATGTCACTGTATTTGCGCTAAAGTCTAGAATAGATTTGGATTGTCTCAGCAGGTCTATTCCTATCAGGAGAGTTGCAGGAAAGTTGGCATCCTTGACTACAATTGCAGATGTTTCGAAGGCTGGTCTGACAAGAGTTCTGACAGTTAATTTTACTTCTCCTTCGACTTTAATTCTATCTCCACTGACATTGAATAATTTCAGTTGATTCGGTACTATCTCTGAACTACTTACATCCTTCAGTCTGACAAGCGATTTCGTTGAGCCTATATCTACGAAACCCGTCTGTCTTGTTACATTTATCACCAGTTCTAGTAGTGGGGTTTTGTTATCAGGCAAGCTAACGTCTTTAATTTTTACAATATTATTGTACACATCTCCAACAACAACGTGGTTAACACTACATCTCTGCCACCCCTTCTCTAGTCATGGTCTCGAGTTGCCTGTCATGTTACCACCTCTTCCTCTACCTCTATAGTTACTGTTGTTGTTGTTGTTGTTGTTGTACCTGCCTCTGCCACGATACTGTGGCCTCTGATTACTTCTGCTTTTTGCACACTGCCTAGCATAGCGACCCTTACCGCCACAGCTATAGCATGTCGTATCAGTATCTACTGATCTATCGATGGAGCTACCTCTTTCTCTTGAGGTACTCCGATATGCGCTACCTGTGCTGCCACCTCTGGCATTGCTACTGGAAGGTCTTTCCCATTTAGATCCTGAACTAGATCTCTGCCTCTCACCCGACATCGGCCGCTGCCATGATGAAGGCCTAACTCCCTTACCGCCTGACTTGAAGAAATTTCTGCCTTTAGGGCGTCCATCACTAGCGTCACTATTCCCACCTCCAGTCGTTGTACCCAAGAACCGTACTCCCTCACTCTTTCTGCCCTTCTTCCTGTAAGGATCTTCACCCTTCTCGCTTAGTGATCTAGCATTAAGATGAGCGATGCTTGACCTAATGGTATGAGTATTCAAGTTCTCGTCTGCCTTTTCGAAAATTATAAATATCAAGTTGACTGTTGGTAAAAATTAACGTTTCGGGATAGTGTTTCCCATCTTCAGAAAATATTAAAATTCCAATCTATGTCCATGAGGTAAAAAGTTTTTTTTTCTTTATTACTTAAGTTGAGGGAGCATGTGTGCTATCAGGGTAGAGTCTAGTAAGCACATGAATGAAGGTAGGTGGAGGGCCAGGACGTTGGCTCCTGTACAGTCAGCGAGTGTGAGCTAAGTGGGAAGCGTGTGCAGCGGTACAGCCGAGATCATAAGGTTAAGGTTGGTATGTATAGGGACTCTAACGTTGTGAGTAGTTCGATTGGATTAGAGGAGGCTATGATGGAAAAGTCATTTTTGCTGATGGGATGCTTGTTTTGTTCAGCATGTAGGCAGGGGGCTGAATGTGATGGTTTTGCAAGTGGTAAAACGGTTCGTCTTATACACACCTAAATGTTGGTCAATACGTGATTTGAAATGTTGTCCAGTGCTACCGATGTAAGAGCCGCAGCAGGCCAGTATCTCGAAGCTGTTCAGGACAAAATCGTACCAGACTCTTGGAACTAGCTTCTGAGGGGTGAGCTGAAACGGGAAACTGAAGGCACCATCCTGGCAGGTGAAGAGCAAGCTCTCAGAACCACGTATATAATTAACGTAAAATAATACTTCTTCTGGATTACAAATTTTATTTTTACCAAGCTTTCGACATTCTCAGCGAATGTCGTTGTCAAGGTGGGAACTTCAAAAACTGCTCAAGGTAAACCAGAACTCCGTTACCCAGAGTATCTGCTAGTTTGCGCGTATCATTGATACCATGTAGTTCCATATCATAAGTAGCGTACCTAGCAGTTTTGAAGTTCCCACCTTGACAACGACATTCGCTGAGAATGTCGAAAGCTTGGTAAAAATAAAATTTGTAATCCAGAAGAAGTATTACTTTACGTTAATTAAATACATAGAACCTGGATGTCCTTTATTTTCATCGATTAGAAACCATGTAAATCCAAAACAAGATCGACAAGAGAAACGTCCCTAGTAGCTGTAGAATTTGCATGAGCTCGGATTAAACCATCAACCACCTGATTAGCGAATGCGGAGTGCTGGCGCAGGAGTACATGCGTAGGCACGGTAAAGTTGCCCGACACCTCCACTAGACCCTGCTGCGGATCCACAACATCCCGGTCAGTGAGAGGTGGCACGAGCACGAACCCGCACCCGTGGTTGAAAACAAAGCCGTGCAGATTTACTTGGACAAGAGGATGGAAACCGACAGAGTACTCCACGCCAACCGACCGGACATCGTCGTGAAAAACAAACAGGAGAAGTCGGCCAAACTGATCGACATTTCAATCCCCTTCGATTCCAAAATCGTGGACGATGAAGCGGAGCAGAAAGTGGCCTTGCCATCGAACTGTGGCAGATGCAGGTCGACGTCGTTCCAGTGGTAATCGGAGCTCTGAGGGCAATGTCCACAAATCTCAAGACTGCCCTGCGATAGCTCAAGTGCGGCCATCTCCACCCAGGAACCCTTCAGAAAAACACTCTACTTGGAACAGCGCACATCATTCGCAAAGTGCTCTGAGCCTTAGGTCGCGGGACATGACGCGGCGGCACTATCGTCTCTCACGACGATTTTGCGTTCACGTAAGCTTTCTTGCGCGCGCCACCACTAAAATAAACACGACCTAGACAAACCTAACCTACCCTTACCTAATCTAACCTAGCCTTTTTACCTAACCTTCAAACCCAACTTACCCAACCTAACCTAACCCAACCTAACCTAACCCAACCTAACCCAATCTAACCTTTCTAACCATACCTAACCTTACCTAACTTTACCTAGCGTTATCTAACGTTACCTAATCTTACCTAACGTAATCCAAGTTAATCAGCGATACAGCGAGAAGCGCGGGGCACCAACTTGAACGCCGCTCACGCGCACACGATCTGCGTACAGAAACACGCACACATCTCCGTCGTAAGAGACGATAGCGCGACCCGGCGCCAGAGTGTTGAGCTGTACATCGCTCAACCGATCCAATTTGGGTCGTGAAATCCCCGCGATAGTAAGGAGATCTAATAAAATTTACGAGGCGAAGGTTAAAGTTATACATCATGAACTTTACATTATCACAAGCTTAAATAGTCTCGTGGTAGGAAGGGAAAAGAAAGCGTCAACAGGAGTAGGAAAAGGAACGAACTGGGCTGGGCTTAGGCAATCTGCGTTTTGTTAGTAGTACAATAAATTAAAGAAGATGGCACTTTCAATTTAATATTGTCGAGTGATTTAAGCGAATATCGGTGCGCTGATTCGAAATGTCGCATTGGTTTCACCCATTCGGGTTTACTTTTTCTACTGTCGCCAAGTGCTTTAAACGTTACAAGTTTATTTGCGGTATTGCGGCAGTAGCTGCAAAAGTATACGTGATATTGAGGTCATATCATATCCCCTTTATCACACGTAACATCCCAATGTTTATTTTAAGCTAACGACATGCATGGTTTAGAAGATAAGATTTAAAGAGGATGTCCGCTATAGGTTCTTGTACCGCATATAATAATCGTAGGAGAAATTTTGTCACGAGTTTCATTATAGTTTGCGTACATTAACCGACAATGTAGCAAATTTTGCACTGGTCTTCGAAAAACCTTCCTTCACATAGTCTGTTTTCTTCCGACTGATTAAGGGCAATTTTGTTGCTTTGAATTTTAAAAATGAACATCAATTTCTCGGTGCTAGGCAAAACACATGCGCCATGCCAATTCGAAAAAATGCAATTTTTTACAAAGTCTTCAATATTTCTGTACATTAATGCATGGTTGATGGTAAACGGAGCAAGCACGCTGTATGAACCTTATAATTGGATTTCTGCTAGTTATGAATGATATAATACATCAGGCGTATCTTTGAAGCACCTTCTATGAAGATAACTAGTGCCAAAATTATATAGAGAGGAGAATATAACGGCTTGGGAATATGAAAATTTAAGAAAACATACAGCGAAAGCGGAGAAAGTTGACTTGATTGCCAGAAATCAATCTAATATTGGAATCAGCGCATCGATATTACAGCAAACTTGCTGAAAATACTCAGACCGTATTTTCGTTCATGGCCAGCGAATTATCGTTTTTTTCAGATGGTCGGATGCTTTATAAACTGCGTAGTACACACAAAAAAGCTAACGTGGGATGTGACTTTTGTGTTCAGTGCATTGCAGTTTCTTCATATATCAGTTGAATAATTCAGATTATGCATATTTTTTTCTCCCGACTAGTGTTATTCATTGTTCTGGTAGTTCTTTTCTAGACTCATGCAACATTTGATGTGCCATATGCAATAACACAGCAAGCATCTTCACAACTGCCACGTATGAATCTACTGACACAAAAGTCTGTTTGCTATTTAGTAGTACATATTAAAAACTGATAGGTGAAATTGTCATCGGCAACTACTTGGGATTCGGCATCGGTATCTGCATGCATGGGCAACTAAGTTTAATTAGCAATCGGCATCGGCTAAAATAATGGTTTCGGCAAGCCCCTACTCTCGATTGCTTCAAAATTCAGTGTAAGTGACTCATCACAAAAGAGCACAGGAGTATAAGAAAGGTAAAGTCAACTTTGACCGCACCCACCACTGGCATACACACAGGCGCTGGTTCGTACAGCAGAAATATGTCAACTGGCCCCAGAAGAGTCAAAAGTAGAGTTGCAGCTAACCACGGGTTGCTTAGAACAATGGGGCATTTAGCGGAAGGTTCAACGACCCGTTTACCCCTACCTTATAAGGTAACTACCTCCAAAGTAACTCTGCATATCAAGCAAGTTTACTGATTCAGGGTGCCGAGTGCCATGTACTAGCATCGCTCACCTGGCCTAGGGATCGTTCCCAGGTCTTCAGCACATCTGTGTAGGTCGCAAACCTGCTACTACTACAGTTTACATAGTAGGATGAGGAACGCGCCCTAGACCGACTGACAATCATAAGCTGTCAGTCCTACATTGTTTCATGCATCAGGTACAGTATAAATTACCTGACAACACCAAGTTCCTATTCAGAACTAGGATGAGAGTTCCAAGCAAACTAATATAAACACTCCAAAATTGTTGAGTGACATCCGTCCCACAGAAAATCGGCAGACCTCACACCACTGTTAGATCGCCAGTAGATCTTCGTGCTTCATAGCATATTGGGAATCTTTAGCATATCTTTGTCCTTCACAGAGTATTCCGTGATTGTCAGCAGATCTTCACGTTTCACATCGTATGCACTCAAAGGTGGTCAGCAGCCTTTCATAGCACTGAATATTTTTCTAATGTTTTTTATCCAACACAATGCATAAGCAATCGATACTCCCAGTGATGTGGGTTTCTGTTCTATCACTGCCAAGATATTCCTGGTGACTAAGCGACGGAGAAAAATTACAAGACAACCAAGCTACTAACAGTAGCATTGGGCATAAGTTAGAGATGCCTGCTCGCAGTTTGACAAGCATTGCCCTTATATGAATGAGAGTAAGAAATTTATGCATGCCATTTATTATCTTTTCCTGTTGCTAGTAAATAAGCTCAATCGCGTCACTTAACTGGAGAAGCACTCTTGCGAGCGCATATCACCGTAAGACAATGCTTTGTTAACGAGGCATACAACTTTGTCCTGAATCCGAGTTTTTCCTTAACCCTACCAAAATTTGAACATTTGTTCATCGTAACATTCCTAACAGTGCTAGTAATTTTTTGAAAATTCGCTTATAATTTCTGAGTTTTCCCCTGACGCACACGAAGACAAACTTTGAAATAAACACACAAGTCAGTGAATAATTTATCTCCAGTTTCGTCACCACCCTGCAGTTCCTCCGAAGTTAATCGTAAACTCTTCGTTATCATTGCCTCCGCCAAGGAGGTTATGTTTTCGTCGGGTTTGTCTGTCTGTCTCTTTGTCTGTCACCAAGATAACTCAAAAAGTTGTTTACGAATTTTGACGAAATTTACCGGGATTGTTAGGAATGTTAGGAAGAACAGATGATCAGCTTTTTGGTGAAGATCCGACCATCCGTTTGTTTGTTTCTTTGCCTCATTTTTCTCAATGCCACAACTCAAAAAGTTATGAATGTATTTTTATGAAATTTACATAAGTTGTTAGGTATATTACAAAGAGTAAATGACCAAATTTTTGTGATGATCTGCATATTCGTTCGTATGTTTGTTGCTGTGTTGGATTTTATGTTTGTTGGCGCAATGACTCAGTTTCGAGTGAATCTCTATGTAACTTACAGGAATTGTTGGTGATTTTGAAAGACATAGATGATTGAATTTTGGTGCATATCGACTGATTTGTTTCAATGTTTGAGTTGTGTTTGTCATAATGTTTGTTACATTATAACTCAGAAAGTTTTTAATGGATCTTTATCAAATTCACATGAGTTGTTAATAAAGTTAAAAGGCAAGACTGGTTAAATTTTGATGAAGATCGGTTGATTCGTTTCGATGTTTAAGTTGTGTTTGTCGTAATGTTTGTTACGCAATAACTCAAAGAGTTTTGGATGGATCTTTATGAAATTTACAGCAGTTGTTCATAATGTGAAAAGACAAAAATGGTTAGATTTTGTGGGAGATCGGTTGATTTGTTTCTATGTTTGAGTTGTGTTTGTCATAATGTTTGTTACTCAATAACTCAATAAGTTTTGAATGAATATTTATGAAATTTGGAGTTGTTAGTAATTTAAAATATATTTATAACTATTTTTGGTGCAGATCAGTTGGTTTGACTTATGTTTGTCATAATGTTTGTTAGCAGCATAACTCAAGCAGTTATAAAAGGATCTGCAAAAAAATTGCAGAAACTGTTGATACTATTAAAAGGCACAAATGATTAGATTTTGGTGTTGATACGAAAGAAATCATGGTTTCAGAGCTAATTTAACTTTTTGTTTGCAGTTGCCTTACTTGGCGGAGGTATGCGCTCTCAGATTGCTCTAGTTATTATTTTTTTATTGGCACTGACAATTCGCAAAGCCAACCGATAAACTGAGTAAAAGATATTCTTTTAATTTGATTATTTGCTCTTCATAACATTCCTATCGTTTTCTTCAGATTTATTTGCCAAGAAAAAAAAAACACTTAGGTAAACAAGTAGCTAATCGGTCTAAAAGATGATTACTAAAAAGTTGATTATCTGTTGCCGCTAACAGACACAACGAACCCCTTAAATTTGTTGAAGATCCGTGTGTTTTTTTAGTTATCTTCATGGCGGACAGAGGGCCAAACAGACAATATTCGAGAAAAAATGCAGCCTCCTTAGTGGAGGTAATTCGTGCAAACGTCACGTGATTTTGTTCATCCTTTAACGAAGTTATGTTTTTGCCCCAGTTTGCTCGTATGTCTGCAGCAATATAACTCAAGAAGTTAGTAACAGATGTTCTTCAAGTTTATAGGAAAAGGTGATTAATTTCAGCCGTTTGTTTGTATGCTGAGTTTTTCTACGCTACATAACTCGAAAAGGTGTAGAATGAATCTTCATTAAATTCATAGGACCTGTTCTAGATATTTAAAAAAAAAAGAAGGTGATGAAATTTTTGGGTGTGATCCGTCAGGGTCCAAAATTTTCCGTAACATATAATGAAACCAAATTTACTAATCTCCGTGAAATATGTGCAGAAACTACTGGCAATGTTACGGGGAACAATTGTTTTTCTTTTCGTGATGATCCGAAAGAAATTCGAAAATCTGGATAATTTTCGTATATCGTCGGAGTTGTGTTTCTTGACAGAGGTCTGCTATCTTAGAATGGTTAACTAATTTGGTATTACAATTTTGTGCCTTTGCTATTGCAGTTGTGCCGTTCACTGTGGATGACTGCACCGTCTCGCAGTTCTATGCCAACGTTTCCGCCACTCCAGACTGTGTGAATCCAAGTTACAATCTGAATTACCTGGACCAAACTGTGAACATCCTGGGAGCCCAGTGGGTGAACGACAACCTACCTGAAGGCATGGAACTCACATTTAGTCTAACCGTAGTTACATCTGGCTCAGATCAAACGGAATTTGCCTATAGCACAACGTTCACATGCTATGGTGAGTAACAACTTGCGTTGTGTTTTACTGAACTTTTCATAAGATACCTGAAATATAGACGACCCTCAGTATAGAGCTGGCGAACTTGCTATAGTTTGAACCCTTCGCTATATTTGGGTGCTACTCTAAGTGACATGTTAGTATTAGTATGGCTTTGAAGGACAATGCTCTATGACTATGATTTGTAGAAAACGCTCCTTGAGGCAATATTGAAATTTATGCATTAAATTTAATTACTTATTCGAACGTTGATGCCAGCCATCTTAGACAAAATATTATTTGCACACATCCTTATATCATTCCTTAGATGAAATAATCTATTTATATCTCCTTCATTTTTCTTGATAAGCCTTATTGTGCACTCTTCAATTTTGAACTTTTCTTTTCCTCGCTTTAAGCCTCTGAAAATGCTTATATTAACACTAGTGCTCAGTATATGTCGTCTCTTCTTTCATTGCTTTAGGTATCAGGAGTCATCAGATCATCTATCCTCCTTTTCATAGCCGGCATAAATGCTGCAGTCCTACATAATGCCGTGTGGAAAACATCACGGAATGTTATTTTAAGCAAACGTATTGAAATTAACAAGCTGCAAATATATGGTGCTCTGTGAATAGTTTCTATGTATACCAAAAGTATCCTCTGTCACAGGACCTCCTAAATTGCTAAACAAATAGGTGTCGATTCATAGAAAACCTACTTTGGACATAGAGGAGTAACTTATCTAAACTTCCACTAAAAAATTAATTGAATGTGATCTAGTTGGATGCTCTTGAAATATAGATGACCACGCTATAGTTGGGTGCTGCTTTGCAAAGGTGCAGTATATAGTGAGGATCGCTTGCATATTAGCATGTTCCGCTGCAGCAACTGGGTTCTTTAAAATTGTAACTGGTGTTATTGAAGCACAGAATATAGTGGTTGGTGTGGAGGCTGAAAGTTTTAGGCTTATCATGTATTTTATGCGCATTCGTTGGTAGCTTCTCAGAGGCTGAAGTGCCCTTGGATATGGAGCGAGTATGGCATCTAGGTGTGACTTAGTCTATGAGTTTTCCCTCTTCCTCCCTTTCTTCATAGCTCCAATCAGCTGCTAGTTCATTAAGTTATATTTCCAATAATTTATTTATATATTGAATAATAAAAATACATGGCGACGACTATTGTCTTAGAAAAAGTTTCTCAACCTTCAAATGAATGTTCCAAGCTTCGATCGTCCTCAGCAGCTGAAAACTCGCTAAACGAAAAGTCTTTACAACGACGAAATGAAAATCAATGACAACAAAGTAACAACGAAACACAACCCATATCATTAACTATCGAGAGTTGTGGGATGACACCATGTGTGCCATTAGGTTTGCATATCCAGAGTGATTTTTTATCTGCAGTCCCGAAGCAGAGGTGGGGCAGCCCAAAATACTTGAATGTCTTCCAGTAAAAAGCATTTGACTATTTTTCGTGGATGAAATGGATGAAATTTCGGGGCAGGCTGAATTTGAACTTATTCTAAAGCTCCTACTAGCAAGCACGAATATCTTCATTCGCAGCGATCTGGTAGTGTTAGCAAAGTACGCTGGTCCACATAGAGGACATCAGTATTTGCAGACATGGAACGGGACGATACGGACCTAACTTCTTTTCACTGCGAGAAATCCCACATCACGTTTGTGAACTAGGACAACGTTCTAGTTAATAGAATTAAAAAGAGAGATTGGCTTACTGCTTGAATAAATTCACGCCTCAGCGTCTGTGACTGCTAGCCAATGCTTGTCTTCCCAGAAGCTACGGGCACATACAACTTTATTGCGCAAAAACTCAAATTTGGAAGTAAAAATGGAAATAAATTCTGCTCCCACTCAAACTCTACTTGACCATCGGTGCCGTGCACTACAGCTTCCTGGCGACAATGTAACCATCACAATTGATCTAGGTTGCAGCAAGCTAGGCAACTGTGATTCACCTGTGAATGTGAGTACAATAAGCGGTCCAGCGTGATTCTCTCATTCTATTCTGCGATAATGCTAAACAGTTATATGTTGCCTCGATGCCCTGTAGAAGCTCACTGTGGATATAAGAATATTTTATCTTCAGTTCCATGGGA
This sequence comes from Parhyale hawaiensis, assembly GCA_001587735.2. Taxonomy (NCBI): domain Eukaryota; kingdom Metazoa; phylum Arthropoda; class Malacostraca; order Amphipoda; family Hyalidae; genus Parhyale; species Parhyale hawaiensis. Next base: position 7,205,469 of record LQNS02278138.1, read on the forward strand.
GTTCATTTGCGATGCATGACTGAGAGTAGGGAGTTTGGACTCCTATTCGGGCAGCCTATAGAGTTCACCGCCACATATCATTTACACTCGGCCTCCCAGCCCGTTACTATGAAATTGCACACGGACACCCCGCGACCAACAAACCGGGAAATTTTTCTTCCTGATTTACACTTTATCTCTAGGCTACTGTACATCGATTGCACTCAATTGCAACTCTTCTTGCAGGATATTGCATCTTACATCCTAGTAGCAACATAACAACTATCCTGATTAACCTTACTCTATTCTTCCTCGCCACCCGCCACTATGGTATGACCCTTTGTTTTCAAATTTTATTATTATTTTGCAACGCCAGCGAAAGACCGCGATTGAAACAGGAAACGAAAGCATGTGACCCAGACAAGAAGAACAAGAAATGACATGAAAATCTATCACGGGAGAGGAAACGATTGGTTCTGCCTTTAAAAACATCCAAAATCCCGCTTACAAAACCAGAACCATCCAGCACGTTCCACAGCTGACCACACCGATAGATAAATGACCGCTGATACCTGGTAGTGCGCGCCCGAGGCAGCTAAACAGCGAACTCGTCAAGCGCAAGTGCTCCGCGAGTACGCTGCTGGAGCACTTGGGGACTGGCACGTGGGTCCAAGAGGATGCTTATCGTTATGAAAGACTTTATAGAACATGCACAGCGAAGTAACCCTGGGCCGGTGGTCAAGATTACAAATAAAGAGCCCAGTGCACAAGTCAGAAGCGCGAGACTTTACTCCGCCAAGGAGCCGCAGGTGAGTCGCAGCAACCCAGGCTCACACACGAGAACAATAATCTACTATAAGTAAAAGTACACTCCAGTAACACCTACACACAAGGCCACGGTCTGCATAAACTTCCAACGCTTTCCTTAGAATAATCAGCATCTGAGAAGCGGAGGCCGCAACATTTCGAATGTGGGCTTAAATGTCAACTTCTCATCAATAATAACTCCCAAGACCTATACTCTGAACCATCAAGAGTGAGAGGTATAACAGCAGATAGCACAATACTCGATATTGAGATAACAATCGATTTTTGGTCTTGGAAGGACTAACTTTCATACCCCAAGAGAGACACCAGTCAGATATCGACTGCAATGTTGACGCCGTCATTTTGGATATTCGGGTTTTACCATATACCATCATGGAAAATTCACCTCGACCCTTCCTAACACGTTTTTTTTTTCTATTTACTTGCGTTCATTTAATTTTAGTTTTCTTCAATTACCCGTATTTTGGAGAAGCAGTAAGGTAAAGTACGCACAACTCGCGTATGTTTCATCTTCGAACACAATCTTGTATTTCCCTATTACCAGATTCAGTCATGGACAACTCCCCTCCACCCCTCTTTCCCGTTTCTTCATCTAATTTTTACAATTTTATGTGGTTGATTGGTGTTTATAATTGAATTTCCTTGTTATTTGAATGTTGTTGGGTGTAGTGCGGAATACAACACTCAATCTGCGATTTTGAGAAACAGATCTCCCCTTCCCTACTACGTCCACACTACCATTGCCAAGCCTTTCATACCTTGTACTTAGCGATCGCTATGCATTGAATTACATGTTAATTCGAAAATCTGTTAATGACGTTTTTTTATAAATACTATGATAACGTTAAAATACGATGGTGAAGTAAACAATAAGAAAGACAGATTTTTATGTAATTATCTTATTTTTTGTCACTCAAAACTGCCATAGAGGTTTATAAACTGATTCCTTCTTACCCTCCCCCCTTCCCACCCTAACACAACAATGTTTAGTAAACAGTTTACAGCTGGTTTACACGGGATTCAATAGCAAAACGCTTCAACGCTTCGAGTCTGTGGCTCATTCAGGAACTTTTATTTGTTCTCAGTGAATCGCACCCCGTCTGTTGATGATAGGGTCTTTGATTGTCTCCTGGATACAATGGCTAGATTTCAGTCGTCGGATAGGCGTGCTGCCTTTGCCTTTATGGGTGACTTTAATTGTCACCATGTGGAATGGTTAGGCTCTGGGAGGACTGATTCCCATGGTCATGCCGCCTTCGACTTCGCGAGTGCCTCTGGTTGTGAGCAATTG
>LQNS02278138.1:7244057-7303516 GCA_001587735.2 Parhyale hawaiensis
CCAGGATCCTACCCCCACAGTTGTGTAGGATTTTCTACTCTTGGTGAAATCCAAGGTGCTCTTGGCCCCCCGCGCTGCATTTTTTCCATGTAAGTCTCTATGGACGAGATTTTTTCGAACAGTGTTTGTAAAAAATTTTGCATATTCTGTAAATCTCTCCTCACATCTTGATTGTGCATGATAAGGGTTTTAGCTAACCTTAGACAAAACTGCTTGGTTCGGTGGAATTTCCGCTATGTGCAAGCTGCAAACAGCTCCTTTATAGGTTTCAGACTATGTATATCGCATGGGTTCTTTGGAGTTTGTAACGGATGGAGATTTCTTCAGGAAAGTGATATCTTGTCTACAAATATACGGTTTAGCGAAACAATGTCAACTTATTGTAAAAAAAATGATGACTTGAAGTGCATTCGTTTTTATGAAAACTAGAAAATGAGAGCTGTATCTACTATACAAGACGACCAAAGTCTATTTAGCTGCTTGTTTGTCAATTTAATTCTCCATTTCTGCACCGCATAGGCCAAGTACACTGAGAAAAACTTTGATGTATGCAGATGTTTCACAAAGAAACATCAGGGTGCACGTAGGTGTTTCGCCGGTGTTAGTATTCACAATAAGGTGAGCCCTGGGCATTTGCAGTGAATCCTTTTGACTGAACTATATTTTTCTTAGTGCCGTGCAACTCAACGCTTCATCAATTCCAAGCTGATATTCACTCCTTATCTTGCAGGGGGGATATTTTGCTATCGCAAAACTCATGGTTGAACAACTTGAGTTTCACGAATGGAGGTTCAGGCCTGCAGGGATGAGACCTATAATGCAGCAAAACCTGTACTGGGAACCGGAACAATAAAAAAATAAATAAACAAAATTGTTGCCGTCATTTTTGACGGCTGGGCCCTCTAGTGATACAATATCTAATGTAGGATCACAGACCCGTGTAAGCATTCTCATTCAGCCTGGAATGTACTCTATTTTGAGTTTTCTCGCATCCAAACTTCAATTGCTCTGAGTTTACGTTTTGGCTCAAGTTCTGCCCATATTCAACAGAGCAAAATGTTAGCTATTATTATTCAGCGCACGGTATTGCAGGAAGGCAGAGAAGCAGGCATTTCTTTCCAACACCTATACTGCTCTCATACAAGGAGGTTCTAATACAGAGGAGTGCACCCTATCTATTTATCCTACGGGAGCATTGCGAGTAAACTTTTCCCTTAAACTGGCTGAGTGGCTTATCCAATCGGAGAGCGGCATTGCCTACGTGAGGCATTGCCTCACGTAGGAATGAGTCCTGAGCTCAAATTTTTGCAGCCATTGACCATCGACAAAATTCCGAGCTGATGGAAGTACCTATGTAAAGGAAACTTGTATCCTGTATACCAGCTTATGATGAAAGTAACAGGGTGAACAGTGGGATATAAATCTTCAGACACGATTGTCTTGGAAAAATATTGAGGAACTGCCTGCCTGTATCTTCCTTAACTATATGTGCTGACCACTGCCACTTCAGCCAGTTTAAGATCTCCAAACGCCAGCTTCAGTCACGTGGCAAAGCCATGTGTTTACTCGCCCAGTGAAGGCTTGCGCGTACTCCTCCAATTGAAGCTCCTTGCTCTCATATGTTCATGAGCGAAAAACATCTATATGTTATCATCAAGTATGTAGGATACACAACTCAATTCATGTTTATTGGGAGTGACAGGCATATCGAGTACCAGGAAAGAGACTCTGGGGTGTTTAAGGGTGACTGTGCTGAGTTTAAGCCAGGTGTAGCCTGAAACGTCCGGGGAAAGATGTCTGCTAATGCTGACGAGACAGAAAACCAGCTACATGGTTATCCACTCCCGAAATATGGTACAGGAACTGGCTTTTGGCTTTCGAAAGACGCTTACGCCTGTGGTGCACCGATCTCGGCGCCGACGTTTGGAGCTCTGCGCTTTTGGGGCTCCAGAAGCATGCGCTTCTGAAGTGCACGTCGGAGGCGTTTTCTGTTGATTTTTGGAGTGCCGACGCGATGTTTTTGTGCATGGCGAAGTGTCATGTCTTGTGCCGACGGGCGCAGTCTCTGGTGGCAGGGGCGGTGTTTCCTTGTTGCATCCGTGTCTAGCGGCAGGAGCCGCGTGCCTTGGCCTCAGGATGGGGACTTTCTCAGGGGGTTGTGGGCTTAGCAGAGGACGGTGCTTGGTGATACACAGCTGCGTGGAAGTTTTGCTAGCAGTTTCTTCGTTAGCTTAAACGACCTGTGTTTTTTAGAATTGATCGGTGTTTTGTTTTCGGAATGCTTGGTGCCAGGGACTCGGCCCAATATTACATCGTTAGGCGAGGTCATCCATAGCTACTGCTGTCACGTTGCCACAATAGTACGGGCAGTTGAAGTGTACGGATGCTAGTGGTGCTCGCAAGGAGAGGTTATTTGCCAACCGTACGGACACTTTTTGTGTCGAAACGGCGGTGTTGGCCGCTGATCCTCCGTCCAACAGAATTCTCACGTGACGCTCGTCTACAGAACCAGTTTTGAGCTGAGTAGTTGCATAAAGGCCTTCCACAGAAATGTTGTTGAGTGCTACCGTAGGCGGTTCATTGGATTCTTCAGAATCTTCGGGCAGCGTTATGGAAGCCAGCTGTGCCGTACTTTCCGTAAGTTGTGGTGGAGAGGTAGACTGAGAGGTCTGTCTGCTCAGCGTTGCTCTCCTCCAGGGCTCTTCATCGCAGAGAGAGACAGTCTTTGCTGTCGTGTGTGGAATTTTCCTCGTGATACGAGCAGCGGAAAGTACGAGATGGTGTACGTCGTGAAGCGGAGCTACTGCTGATTGAAGCGTGTGGACTGCTGCGGAGGCTCGATTTTGAGAGCCTACCTGTTGCAACGTGGGCTTTAGTGGCCGATGATACTGGTTGGTGGGATGCTGGTGGCTCCTCTTGCTGTGAAGGGCTCTTATTATGCGATGGTGCTGGAGTACGGTTTCTTCAAAGCTAGGAGAGGGAAGTATGCGGTTGAGTTGCATGGAACTTATCTCCCTGCTCTCCCTATCACTCGACACTGTTGCACTCACTATTGGGAGGCGACGGAGGAGGAAGAATTGAATTGACGCGAAGGACAAGGAGCAAGTCTTCGAGGACCTCGTATGTAGATTCTATGTTATCAATTTCTAACCAGGCTCGGAAGGCTTATCTTAAGCGTAGCAAGCAACGGGACATACTTTCTCCTTCTTCGGATTTCATGTCGTAGTAACTGGTGCGGAGGTTATCTGGGTACCCCTACTGATCTTTCTTCCATCTGTTCTTCCTCTTCCTTCCCGACTTGCTGTTTCCATGCCCGTTGATCCTGTATGGGAACACCGTCGTGCATGGGTTTCACGTGTCTATCGTCATACTATGTATCCTTTGTCTCTTCTTCTGTGAAAGCCCCACTGTAGTGGAAACGGAGATGTATACTTCTGAACATAATAATAGTTTGACCGTATATGTCTGTCTCTGTGTTTGACGATCATCAAGGTTAATGAAAAACTTATGTAAGGATCTTTACGAAATTTATTGGGATCGTTAGGCATGTTAACAGCTACAGATGATCACCTATCGGAGAAAATCAGTTCACATCTGTCTGTTTGTTTGTCAGCCATTTTTCTTAGAGCAATAACTCAAAAAGTTATGAACGGATTTTCATGAAATTAACGGGAGTTGCAACGTAAATTACAATGAGTAAATGGTCAAATTATTGGAATAATCTGCTAATTTTTTTTGTCGCCGTGTTTTGATGTTATGCTCATTAGCTCAATAACTCATATAAATTATCGATGGATCTTCATGAAATTCACAGGTGTTGTTAGTAATAATAACAGACATAAATGATTAAATTTTGGTGTTGATCGGTTAGCTTGTTTGACTTAATGATTGTCAGAATGTTTATTAGCAGCATAAGTCAGAAAGTTACTAACGGATCTTCCAGAAGGCTACAGAAATTGTTAATACTTGCAAAAGGCTCAAATAGTTGTATTTTTGTATTGATAAAGAGAAAATCATGGTGTCACAACCAATTTTAATTTTTCGTCACCGTTGCCTCGCTGGGCGGATGTATGCACTCTCAGATTACCCTCCAGTTTTGCAAAGAATAGTAGTCAATGTCGTATTAGAGGTTATTTACTATGCCTTCTCAGTAGGGAGCCCCCAAAATACAGAAAATGTGAGTCTGTAAAATAATGGACAGGGGAGTCGGAGACAGAATTTAGATTACTTTACTTCACAACCACGTAGAACGTTATGATAATTTATAACTCAAACATCATCACCAATTACCCAGTTTCATTTGAAAAAAAAAATGAAGCAATGAAGAATTTTTAAGGAACATCTATTATCGTTTTACGGAGATCTTGACAATGTTTCCTTTTTGCAGTTCTTGGTCCCTGGGTTGGCTTACAGTATGAAGACGGAACATGGACTTGGCTGAACAGCGACAGGGATCCCTCAGGAGACTGGGGACCTGGGCACCCCCCTAACAAAGGTGGACTTTGTGCTAACTATTGGTATTCTTCAAAGAGACACTACCGAAGATCTTGTAATCAGAAGCGCCCTTTTGTCTGTAGGCTCAGATACTAATTCTTTTGTTACACTGATTTTTGACCTTATAGTTGTTGGCCATCGAAAGTCCCGAGTTGCCTTCCTCTCGAAAGTGTACGTATTAACAATAGTTGCAGTAACCAACACTAAGCATATGCTAAATTTCTATATTATATGTTGAAACTGAAACAATCACATTTCTAGAAGCAGATACAACTGGTTTGTGCGAACTTCAAAACTACATATGTTCTCTCACAGAAGACTTGCTTCCGTAGGGCAGCAGCCGGTACCATTGAGCATCAAAACGGTAATTTGGGCGAGCTTTTTCTTAAAAATTACCATCCACTGCGCATCATAGAATCAATCTGCTCAGTTACGTGACGTTTTCCTATTTGCAATGCTTATGTTTTTCTAATAGCACGGGATCACCTGACTGTCTAGTCGTACCTCTAAATACATACCTACACTGTATACCTTATGCGGAAAAAAGTAAAGTTTCGCAGTTATTGAATCGTCCATGCATTGATTTTATTGGATTAGGCTCACTGAAAACTTAGGCCGACAGCCATTGAAATATAATGAGACTTTGGAGAATTAGGGGCCCGAACACTACCGTCGACATACGAGTGCAAACAATGATTTGGTGATTTACAAATGTGGGGTATATATTCAGTGTTAATGGCGCTTATGATATTTTTTGGGGTATATACTCAGTGTTTATGGGCGTTTATGAGATTTTTTTTCTGCAAGATATCTACTAAGACAACAGGGATGGCTCTTTATGGGTACGTACATTTTAGGAAAATAAGTTCGAAAATAAATAAAAAATGAGGCCCGGTTGTTGTTATTGCGACGATAAAAACTGCAGAGTGCACTGCCGATGGTCCGACAGCCATTGTCCTACAGTTTTTTGTTCTCATTTACTGAAAGGTCATTACATTGTTGGCTTAGAGGTGGATAAGACATTTATTTGTTCAGCTAAAAGTGTCTATTTTTTCATTGCTTTTTTAAAGACTAGACACATGAGTACTTGCTATTTGGCAAGTTTTGCTGCCACACAGTGATAAATGAGCTAATTGCATCTTGAACTCGATTGCAGTTTACTTTATCCTCACTGCAGGGCTATTAAACTCTTTATATTTTACTAGTGTACGTGTTTCCGAATTTTTTGTGTGTTTTGAGTTTGATTCTTTATTATATAATCTTGTAGACGGTGTGGGGTTTATGGTTCAGTGCTTATGGGCGCTCACGAGTATTTATTTATTTTTTTCTTTGCGCAAGATATCTACTGAGGCAGCAAGGAATGGCTCTTTATGGGTGTATATTTTTGGAAAAATAAGTTCCAAAAACTAATAAAAATGCGGTGCAGTTGTTGTTGTTGCGACGGTAAGATCCACAGTATGTATTGCCGGTGGTCTGACAGCCATTGCGCTACATTTTGTCGTACTCATTCACTAGAAGGTAATTAGAATAGAAGTGGATGAGACATTTAATTGTTCGGCAGGAGTGTCTACTTTTCATTGCATATTTAAAAGCTAGTTGCCATTTGGCAAGTTGTGCTGCCAGTTTGAGATAAATGAGCAAATTGCAACTTGAAATCCTGTTGCAATTTGTATAGTCCTCACCGCAGGGCTGTTCCACTCTTTAGATTTTGCTTGTGTGCGTGTTTCCAAATGTTTGTGTGTTTTGAGCTTGATGCTTTAATATATAATCTTTTCTGCCATTTGTCTATATTAATTTCACCCCAAAAAATAGCTTACAGTTATTGCAAGCAGGAGCTGCCCAAAACCACACCCTCTACACGACGCAAAATATTTTGTTGGCAGCCACTTTTTTGCGGATTTCTTTCCTTTGCCCAAGATTCCGTCACTTCTCCTGCGCTCAGGAACTCACATTAAGTTATTTTAATTAATGCAGAACTGGGCTCAATGGTAGCAGCCTGTCTCCTGAAGAGCGTGTTGTGAGCTTGTACGTCAATTATATTTGACCAGCTGGAACGCGTAAAAATTCAACAGAGCAGAAGTATAAAGTGCTTCAGTGATATCTCAGACCCGTATCAGTTTTTTTTTAATTTTCCCCAGTTTAAATAGGTAAAACTTGTACAAATCATACTCAACAGAAGCTTGTCCCCCAATTATGATGCTCTCGTGCACGTATCATGCACATTATATTTCCATGCCTTTTCTTCCAATATATGGTGAGATCTTTCATGTGTGTTTTTCTGATCCAAGCTGCAGTATGAGACCCAATCGCTAGGTTTTTCGTAGTTAGGTAGGCTGGGAGTAGCTCGCCCCTTGAAGACTTGTTTAACTTGTTATGCTTTTTTTATATTTCATGGTCACAATTCTGCCATGTGCTAGTCCTTAATTTTCATGCATTATTTTCTGCTAATGCGTGATCAAAGCTTTAAAAAGAGAACAATCAACTGGAGTGTTCAAAAACAATCAACTGGAGTGTTCGCAACTAATCATTCCTTCACAGTTAGGAAAGCATTCATGCATTTATTAATTTAATTATTATTATTATTATCATCATAGTTAATTAATTTATTAATATCCTTTTCTTTCTAATTATTACATCCCAAAACACTACTGTGTCTCATTGCTACAAGTCGCTGTATCGCAAAATAGGTAAGGTTAGGTAGTGCTTATGGTAACGGTTTTGTTGGTGGTGACGCGGGCACAAAAGCTTACTTGCACGCACACACAACGATGCACGTACACAGCGCGTGCGAGTTTGGTTACTGTGCGACCGGAACTAACTCATACAGGGCAGTGTTGCCCTTTGTCCCCTCATGTGGCAGTGAATGCGACGTTCGCTCTGCGCGCCCCAAAGGTGTTGCTGGATTTTCGGGAAGCTCGTGCATAAAAATTTCTGTCTGAACCAAATTTTTAGATTAGATAGGCGGCAGTAGACGAACCAATAGGCCCATTCCCAAAGAGATACCGGAACATACGCCCCGGCACTCTATGAGCTATTGTCATTATGCTAGTAGGATATAGAGGACAGGAGAAAAGAGAGAGAGAGAAAAAGGGGGGGGGTGAAGAGTCCCTACCCAAGAAACGATCTTGAATGCACGCAAACACGTTCAAGAGCCGCTGACATACGGAGCTTAGAGATATCAAACTGTGTAGTTGGAGCGGGAGAGAGAATGAGATGGATTAAGGTTGCCTCGGAAGCTTTGGCTGTTAAGTGTTTGTAACTCCCGGAGGAGAAGTTCTTAGCTGCGGTGGATGTCTCTCCCAATATACGTCAAGACGATTTTTAAACGCGTTGACTGACTCCGCACTAACAACATCGGAGTGGAGTCTATTCCAAATGCTAACTATGAAATACGGAAAGAACTGCTGACTTAAGGTCGTTCTTCGAGCTTCATGCTTGAGTTTTTGACCGTTGTTTCGCAAGCGATCATTGAGGTCTCTTTCAAAGAGCCCCGTTGTAGGTACATCGTTGAGGCGGTCAAATACTTGAATGTTTCTATTAGTTGCCCCCTGAGACGTCTTTGGGTACAAAATTGAGAAAACTACGCATAAGTGAATTCAATTAATATATGGCGGTACTTAATCGGTTTCTACGCGTTAGACCCAAATCTGATACTCTCGAAACATGAGGCTGTGGAATACACCATCTTGTTCCGTTAAAGAGTTTTCAGATGCCTTCAGGACAATTGATTTTAGCACTGCAAGGGTTTGCGACACGTTCTAAAGGGCGCGAATTCAACGCTTCTTTGTGAAGCCCCAGATAATAATTGAAACCTAGCGGACCTGACTCCGCCTCACCATTCGACGACATCCATGCTGTAGTATCTGAGTATAGCAATTAAACGCAGAACATTCGCGTGGGAATGACAAGCAAAGAATTAACTGTGAAGATGAAAAGCAGAACCAAAACGTATTAGCGGCATCATAGAACTAAATTATACTTGACTGACCACTAAAATCTCAAGTGGGCCTTTTGGAAAATTTATAAACAACATTGCGGCCACCGACATAATATGCACTAATTGTTGTGATTCAAGAATTGTGTTGATCAGCAAGCAATGCCAACGGTGGATGGCAGTCATTGAATATTAGGGGTCTATATTTACTTAAAACAGCCATTATTAGTTTTGTAATGTAAAGTTAGCTAGCACTCATGTACACGTGCTTCTTCCAATAGATACATTCCTTGTTTTCCTACAACAGTTTCTCTTTTGTTTTCAGTGCTTTAGGTCGCTACGTTGGCCGCAAGAGAATTATTATTAAAATTTATGCCAGCGGTAGCTACAAACGCTAGTGCTAACTGACGACACTGAACGTGTGAGGTTGTTCCTATTGCAGGATAGCGAGCTCTTGCAGCGCTCGATGTGCTGACTCTGCACTTGAGTTCTGCATAGCCCCCGGCGCCGAGGAGGCACTGATATTGTCTAGAAGCCGGGAGAGTTCTTGGCCACAGGTCGTTGCTTCGGAGCTTTCCGTCGCTCGCGACATTGCTCTTAGCGATCTGTGGTCGACTACAGCTGTAGACTCTTCTGGGGCCAGTCGGCCTATATCTGCAGCACGAACTATTTCGTGTGATTTTCCTGAGGAGGGTGCCGTCAAAGTTGACTTTACTTTTTTACCTTTAATGAACTAACCACAAATGGTATACATATAATCTGATTTTTAATTGAGGTCAATGTCCAGTTTATTTTGTAGACAGCAACGCAACAAGAGAAAATGAAACAACTTGCAGCCAATTTTATTTTCTTGGTTATCAATTAGTTATAAATTGGAGAACAGCCTCCGAAATTTAGCCACACTGAGAAAGGCATTCGAAAGTTAAGGTGCTATTGATCCGAAGACATCATTATGAACAAATTTCTCAATGTGAAATCAATGGCAATATCCGTTTTAATTAGCTAAAGAGTTTGTAAGTGGCAAATTCGCCACAAAATCTTCATCTTGAGTCCAGAAAGAACGAGCGACGCAAACGAAAGCCCAAACTGGTTCCTTTATGTTCAGATAAATTAATAAATGTCCATTGGTATATTGATACACGACAGTCAAAGAGATTCTTAAATGCTTCGGTCACGGGTAAAGTGGAAGTGAAATGGATAGTTCCATGTTCAGCTGGTAAATAAGATCTTTAATTAAAGCATAAATTATAGGCCAAGGACAAACTAACCATTGATTGATTCAATTCGCAACATATATTTACTAAAAAAACAAATACCAGAAATAAACAAGCAGCTGTTACAGGCTGAATCATTTCAGAGAAAAAAAAGCTAACAACGAGCGAATTATATTTTTTGCATTGCATTGATGATGAAAGCTTCACTTTGATCAATGAATAGAATTTTTTTTCACTAAATTCATTAGGAATAAATTTAGACTATTAGGTCATTATATAAGGTCAGAGCAGGACTGCTGTGTTGCTGGGAGTCGTGCACGATCTTGCAATTTCTCCTCGGCTCAAGGTTTGCTGAAAGAAAGAAAATATATAAATAGATAATCAATAAATAAAACTGCTACCGTAAGGGCTAAGGAAGTTTTTAAATTACGAGTAACAACAGAAAAGTTTGAACGAGCTTTATCAGATAGTTCCAACGTTGGTGTTCGAAACGAACCCTACATGAAGGGTAGATCGAGCTATATGATTCAATTAGTTAGGCTCGACTATTTGTTAACCTACGTAGGTTTAACTCTTGAGAAATTCAGAAACCTTCAATCACAAAACTTCAGTTTTAAATACGTACAGGAATGTGAAAATAAATATTTTACTTTACAACAGCCTTTTAAAATGTATAACTATATAAAGTGTCAAGTTAATCTTTTTACTTCGGCCAAAGAGGTTAAGTTTTTGTCAAGTTTATCTGTCAGTTTTTCTGGCAGTGTCTTTGTCTATCAGAAAGGTAGCTCAGAAATTATGGATGGATTATTGCGAATTTTTCCGAGATAGTGAGGCATGTTAGAAGGAACAGATGAATTACTTTCGGTGTACATCCTTCAATTTTTTGTTGTCTGCATTTTTTTTTCTCCGTGACAGAGCTCAAAAAGTTATAGACCGCAACAGTGCTTGACTCTTAGGTCTGACGCTGGCGGCCAAAGTCGGCAACGGAAAATGGGATTTTCTCAAGAGCTGTTCTTTTCCCCCTATCTAATACTGGAAGAATAAAATTCCAAGGTACCCAACATTTTTCTTTATATAAACTTGTACTTTTTTTAAAATTTTGTTCCATAGAGAGAACAATAAAGGAGTAAAGGTATCTTGGATACGGCGGGGACGCACTTGGGCCCCTGCCTGCATGACCGTGTCTGGACATGTTCATAATAGCTTATGAGAAAATCCCATTTTTCCCATTTTGGAAGCGTCAGAGGCCACTTGGACCTAAGAGTCAAGTACTGTTGCAGTCTATGGACCGATCGTTATGAATTCTCCAGGAGTTGTTGGTGATGTTACTACGAGGGTCGGTCTAATACCTTCTATTTTATGAACGCCCCCGAAGGAATTCGAGGGAATAACAAAGTGCATTTATGGTGACTGAAGGTATGCACTGAAATTTCATATCTCAGTTGCTGACATGAACAATGTGACACTCTAAGAAAGCAATCCTTATCATGAACGTGCATCAGGAGCAGAAATGCGTCATTGAATTCTTCCATGCCGCAAGAAATTAACCAAGTAACATTTACCGGCATCTGGTAAATGTTTAGGAAGCCGAGGCAGTTGATGTCAGCCCAGTTCGGAAATGAGCTGGTTGATTTGAGAGTGACATCAGAGGCTTGAGTGATAAAGTGCGATCCGAAAAAAAAAACTTGCTGGCTCAAGTCATTCTCACCTTCGGTTGTTAACGGTCACTGAAAGCGTGTAGAGTTTAAACATTTGCGAAGCCGAAGGCACGGATTGCCCATGCAAGACCGGAGAAAAAGGATGCATTCCGTTCGTAACACGGCAATGTCAGGCCACACACAAGTTTAAGGACCAGAGAATATATGACAAAGTTCGGCTGGGTGGTTCTGTCTGACCCACCGTGTAGTCCCGACGTAGCACCGCCCGACTTCCATTTGCTCAGACTTCTGAAGGACGCATTACCTAGGTGGCATTTTCCCGACAACAACGCGTAATTGTAACCGTTCAATACTGGCCCACCTCCGCGGGTCCTATCTTTTACGATCGAGGCATCAAGGCTCTCGTTCATCGGAAGCAAAGGTGCACTGACGATAGTGATAATTACATAGAGAGCTTAATTCTAACGCGCAAAACTTCTTTCGTTTTATTGATGTCACTTCTCTCTTTTTAGCTCTTTAGCTTTTTTTCGGTTTAAGAATATGAGGCATTACTTTTGGAGCGAACTTCTTCTGAGTAGCAGACCAAATTTTCGTATCGACCCGCATATTCAATTGTTCGTCCGCAACATAATTTGAAAAGTTATGAACGGATCATTAACCAATTTTTGGGAATTGTTAACCCCATCTACTCCAAGGCGGTACAAAATTGTACCGCCCTACCGTTTTTCGTTCAGAGTTCTGCTCCTAGTGATATTCAGCGCCCAAAATATGGTGATTTTTCTCAATTGAACACGACTATTTATAAAATTCTAATATACCCGCACATTGCAGCCAAAAATATAGATAAATATCAATATTTCAGAAAATTAGATGACATCATTTCCGAGTAGATTTTCTTAAAAAAAAAAAAAAACTTTCAAAATTATCACTAAAAGACAACTTGTGGATGTATGAAAGTACGGCAGATATGCTCTGACATCAAAACTACTCTGAGGCATCATTATTTTAATTAAATAGGCGAAAGAATAGTTGAATAAGTGACTTTTGAGACTATGGAGAAAAACTCTGATATTGATAAAGCTATTCGCATTTTTAGTAGTCGGTACAAAAGAAAAATTTGTACCGCCTTGGCGCGCTCAAGCGGCTGAAAAAAACTGGTAACGGATAGGGTTAAAACTCTGAGAAGACGCAAATGACGAAATTTTGGTGATGATTCGTTTGTCTGTTCGATTAAGGGTTCTCAAACAGGTGGTCAGGAACTAAACTCAAAAAATTAGGAAGGGATCTTCATTAAATTTGAAGAAATTCTTAGAAACGGTGAAAGGTATATATCACCAAATTTCGCTGTTGATTATTTTTTGTTTATGTCTTTGACTAAGGTTATGTTTGAAGAAATTTTTGTCAGAACATTACTCAAAAAAGTTAGGGTTGGATGTTCAAGAAAATTGTAGAAGATGTTATTACTGTCAGAAGGCATAAGTGACCAAATTTTGGTAACGATTAAAATAAAATCCTAGGTCCATGTCTAATTTGAATTTTTATCTCGCTGTGCTCTAGTTTCAAGGAAGAAATTAATAGGAGATAAAGAACGGTAAGTACCAATGAGGCTGCGATGGTGGACCAAGACCTGTCATCGGCGGTTTAATTGGACTGTATGACAGGTTAAACCCTTTGAGTGTGTTCATGTGTTAAGTGATATAATCTCTGGGTTCACCCAGTCCTAAGCTAAGGTTTCTGGCAGTCTCACTGTGCTGCGGCGCACTGGCCCAGACTACTTTCGGAAATTTATAAGGCATTTATCGGTTGACTTTCTCATAAATGCTAATAATTTTCCGATTGACGGTCGGGAGGTTGCAGTTGTCATGTGGGCCTCCATCTTCGCGGCTGTGCACTTCTCTAAAACCTAGAGGGTGTCTATCCGCAGCTTTAACCAGTGAATGAGAATTTTTCAACTGCTATGTGTAGTCAAGCTGACTATGTATGTTATCTTAACGAGAGTAGCTCGTTTTAGAATAAATAACACATTGATTTTTTACATTTGGGAATGAGGTTTTGCTGTGTCGAGCTTACGTGTCTGTTTGTAAGCTTGTCTGTCACCAAGATATGTTAAAAAGTTATTGGCAGATCTTTATGAAATTTACCGGGATTGTTAGGAATGTTACGAGGAACAGATGATTATCTTTTGGTACAGATATGTTCATCCGTTTATGTCTGCTTGTTTGACTACCACTGTTTTCTTACTACAATAATTCAAAAAGTTATGAACTGAATTTCAACAATTATACAAGAGTTGTTAGGTATACGGCGCAAAGTATTTTACTAATTTTTTGTGATGAGATGTTCGTCGGTTTGTTTGTCTCAAGAATTAATTCAAAGATTTTTAACAATGACTTAAAAAGTTATGAAGGAATATTTTTGAAATCACAGAAATTGTTAGAAATGCTAGGAAACATAAATGATCAAATTTTGGTGACGATCATTTCGTGTGTTTTTGTGAGTTTGATTAATGGTCATCGAAATGTTTTCAGAACATAATTCAAAAAGTTACGGAAGGATCTTAAGTCAAGCAAATTACAGAAGCTGGTATTACTGTCAATAGACACAAATGACCAGATCTTAGTGCTGATGACAAAATTATAATTTAAGAACCAATTTGAATTTTTTATTAACGTTGGCTTGCATGGAGGAGGTATGCCCTCTCTGAGTGCTCTAGTCTTCAGAAATTTAACCACCTCGTACGTACCACGACGGGATGGCCTCCATCTTCCACTCGGCAAGGTAGCCTCGGTATCTATTCGACCCCGTCCAGCCCTTGTGGTTGTAGTTCTTGAAGTAGATGATCATCTCGTTGCCGGTGCTCTTGAAGACCTTCCCCTTTGTAATTTCTGACCCGCAGAATCTGAAAAATTCAATACAGTCATTAGAACGGGCGTAGTGGTGCTGGTGCCCCTGGAGACGTTTCCCATTTTGGAATCTCTGCCTCCACTCAATAATTAGTCAGCACGGTCCTGTTCTACAAGAGCTCTCGAAGATTGACTTTCGCTGAAAGTTCTTCTGCTGAATTATGAAATTTTTAACACTTTTATCAGGACCCCCAGGCTACTGGACACCAGCTCGCTCCTGCTAATCGCTATACACACTATAAGCAGGGGAGAGAGACGCATACTGTTTATCATATGTACATTGCTTTGGCGTTTTCGAAAAAAAATCATTTTTGGTCATTTTATGGTCTCAAAATCCATTGATCGTCCTACCGGTGACCTCGAGTTATGAAATTCACACTCTTGCTGCTAAACTTATTTCTTGCGTCACAGTCAACTTTACGGACCCTACGTTAATTGGAAACGTTCCATTGACTTTGTATCTATCTGTTTACTAAGGATTTTGTCCGGGCCGCCATGTATAGTGTCATTTCAGTAGCAGCCGACATACAATGCTATAGGTGATATGGATAACAAAATTTTAAATGTTATTAATAAAAATGAAATCATGAAAATGCGGAAAAAATCCCAAAGACTACAGCCGTGTTGCTCTCCATAGTCCCATCGTACAGAAGGAGTCTAATCAGTCTCCAGGTACCGTAATGCAAGATCACATAAACGGGACATAATCAATCTCCAAGTGCGGCAATTCTTCGTCACGTAACAGGACTTTGAGATGCTGTAATATTGTGTCGCACAAATGAGACATACAACCTGTAAGTACAAAGACTCACATTTGTCCGTCCTTCTGGGCAAAACCGTCGCGTATTTCCAGCCAGTCCCAGTGGCACTTGTCGCCGCTGCGGTACAGCATGTCGAAGTCTTTGAACTCCAGCACGACTCGCTGGCACTTTGGGGCCTTCAGGACTTGCGTGTAGGTGAAAGCTGCACGGGAAGATACGAATTACATCAGGTCGAGACAATCGAAGATCAAAGTTTCCATCTCCAGGCGAAGGTGGAATGGAATCCTCGTAATTGTATATGTGACAGAATTTAATCCCGTGACACTGGTCAAAGTAATTCTTGTAAAATTTTTACCTTCTAAATATTTAGCCCTGTAGAAGTGAACTAGCTCTAGGAATGGTCCTTTGTTCAACCCTCAAGTGAAAAATAGTATAGTACCTAAACTAGGCCTTAGAGGAATATTTATTTGAGAACTGTTTGAAGTGAAATTTCTTCTGCTAACACAAGCAATATACGAAATTCATCAGGACTAACAGTTTGATCTTAGCTGCTCCATTAAAATCTGACAAAAAGTTACACGGAGAGCTTGTTCAGGATGAATCGAATCCAAATTTGCTCTTCTTGGTCGAGCACCTTAACTTTCACTTTAGGTTTTCCAAGGTAGCGTTGCTTTATACAGCTGTTTTATAATATTACTCTTTCCACAATCTCTGCTAAATAGAATTGAAGTTTAACTAATAGAGTATTAATCCGTCTGCTGCCGTGCATTTTTTCGTTGTAAAATTAGTACAACAAACGAGACATTGATTAAGCATTTGCAAAACCCCCTGCTGTCGCTAGTTATTTTGTAATCTGAATGCATGATATGCATGGTAATAGTAATCCAGGGCAGTCAGCACATCAAATTAGTGTCTGACGCATGTTCAATAATATACTTCTCTATACAGTATCTTTAGATTTTAATATATATATATATATATATATATATATATATATATTGTATGACCTCCTTCTGTATGGATGTAAGATAGCAAAAAACTCGACCCTCGAATTACGTGACTCCATAATCCTCACAGTGCGACGTAGGTGTCAACTTCAAAGTTCGTAGAGAGATAGTTTAAGCCATGCATGAAGTGAAAGATGAGTTCATCCTCTTGTAAGAAAACAACCTATGTATTAGTGAAAATACAGTACTTGTAAGGGTCTTAGCTTATTGTGACATTCTCTTGCACACGGTCTTTCCTCATTGTAGACTTGCTGCTGTTGCAACTGCACGGTAGTGTCTCTCCACCGAGGGACCGGGCACGTTAATTCCACTCTATAATAAGTATGTTTCCCCCATTTTATACCTTCCTTAAAAAAAATGGTTTCGATGGAGTTCGTCAGCCACTCGACCTAGACCTTACAGCATTTGTATGGGAGCTTTAATGTAAAATAATCATTGCTTTTGAAAGTTTTTTTTTTTAAGTCGTCGCAAGTACAAACTAATGCTTTCTTGTG
Organism: Parhyale hawaiensis; assembly: GCA_001587735.2. Lineage (NCBI taxonomy): Eukaryota > Metazoa > Arthropoda > Malacostraca > Amphipoda > Hyalidae > Parhyale > Parhyale hawaiensis. The sequence continues at coordinate 7,260,523 of LQNS02278138.1, forward strand.
GGGCATGGGGATTTCTTTGAAGAAAGTCGAATATCTTTCATTTCAAAAGAAATCAATCTGCGGCTGTAGTGGATTCACTACATCATCTTTCTTGTAAATTTACAACAACGCTATTAATACTGAAGAGGAGCCAATGCAAATTCTTCGCCTTCATTTTTTACAGACAATTCCACTATTAATTTCATAAACCGTATTTGTGCTGCATTCACAATCAGTCAGAGCCCTCTTCACACTGTGCAGTTTGGTCACAAACCTCCACGTGCAATTAATTGTTCAGCATGCAGATGAGTTGCATGCGACCCTACCCACACTACGGTGCGCTATACATACATATTTGGAAGTTGGAAGACATTGCCGTGTCAAATTCTGTGCTATTTATCGTCAGGATCTGGTGTTTCACCACTTGTCTCAATGTCGGAAAGTGAGAAAAACAAACAAAAATAAAAGTACTATACTAAATTTGTATGAAAGACTCGCTTGACCACGAGTGCGGATGGTATGAGATTCGGTAATATATAGAATCTACCAAGATTTGAACTCTAGAAATAAAAATTTTAGCAGACCCAAGTTTTGATACAAATTAAATAGTGTATTAGCTAACTTTTAAAGCTGGCAAATTATTAGTGGAAATATCTTAAATGAGACCAGCCCTACTTCAGTAGAGCTGGAAATCACCTTACGCTTCGTTACTGAAAGGCTGCTCAAGTTTTCTTCAGAATTTTTTAAAAGTCACCTGTTTCATATGTGATCATTTACTGGGTTATTTCTGGTGCGCATGTCAAGGAAACTATATCAGAAAGCTACAATGATCATCTGATATGTTAAAGCTACAATGATCATCTGATATGTAAAAGCTACAATGATCATCTGATATGTTAAAGCTACAATGATCATCTGATATGTTAAAGCTACAATGATTATCTGATATGTTAAAAATTATTACCTCCTCCAAGGAGATTGTGATTTTTAACGTTTGTCTGTCAGTTTGTCTGCATGCAAATCTGTCTGTTTAATTGCTTGTATGTCGCCCAGATAAGTAAAAACATTATGGACGGATCTTTACTAAATTTACAGGGATTGTTAGGTAAGTTAGGAGGAGCGGGTGATTAACTTTGGGTGAACACCCGCTCAACCGCTTTTTCGCCTCTTTTTCTCAGTGGTAAAGCTCAAAAAGTTATGGATTGATTTTTATGAAATTTTCAGGATTGTTGGGGTTAATACTAAGAGCAAATGACCATATTTTATGTTGATCTGTCTATCCTTTTATTAGCCTTAATAATTTTATATTCGTCAAAAAGTGACTATTGTCTGACCATTTTATGAAGGCAGTTCGGTCGTGGTCAAATTCCTCTACAGCGGGGAGAATTTTATGGATTTTTCCGAGATTTCTCTATATGCAGTTAGTGGGCGGGGCTATGATATGGGCCGAACAAAATCTCAGATATACTCATAGAATTGGCAACGCTTTAAAGGAATTTGACCACGACCGAACTGCCTTCATAAAATGGTCAGACTATAGTCACTTTTTGACGAATGAACTTGCTGTAGATGTTTTAGCTATGATAAAATGCTCAAATAATATTGGTGATGATCGATTGGTCCATTCGAGTGTTTGTCCATTGTTTGGCAAAATTTTCTTCAAAACATAACTCAAAAAGTTATCGACGGTTCTTCAAGAAAATTACAGAAGCTGTAATTGCAGTCCTGTCAGGAGGCACGCATGAGAAAACTTTGATGATGCTCTAGTTCTAATCTAAGACAAAGTAACTAATATAATGTTTACATTACATTAGTTACAAGAAATTGTAGTTTTAGAAATTAATTGAAGTTTTTGTTAACATTGCCTTGTTTGGCGGAGATGCGCGCCCTTTGGGTACGTTACTGAAAGGCTCCGGTAGCATGAATGGAATTTTGCCATTTTCTACCGCAAAGAACCTTTGTCATACGTTGTGATGCATTTCTTATGCCAACAGCTGTTAAACGCTTTGCTCGCCTTTTACATAATCTCCATGTAAATTCATTGGTATCAATATAAACTGACCGTTGATATTACCCTGGGCACTTCTTGTACGGCAATCATATTTCGTATGAAGCATTCATTTGTTTCACCGAGAGACGAATGAATACTGTTTTGACTTCTGGCGCTCATGCATCTGAATAATTGCGATTTTTTTTGGCCCTTAGTAATAAAGCGGTAATATTTCTCTTTATGCATTGAGCGTGTTTATAAGAATAGAAAAATTTGAAATGTTTCACTCTCAATGCACATAGCTTTTAAACAAAATGACATCTACGTTCAGCCCTGTCAAGTCGACCGACTACATTTCTCCAAAGCGTCGGAAGAAGCGAAGCTTTATTCTCCGTTTGGACATTGAATGGTCGCGATTGCATCACGATAGTGAGGCAGCTGAGGGTTCGGGCCGTGGAGTCGACTCTCTCTCAGACTCCAACCTCTCACAATGTTGCTTGTCCATTTTTGTAGGTTATTGAGGGTGACCAGGCCGGGGCAGACACTTCAAAAAAGTGTCTGCATTCCTCCTGCACTTCCCTCTGAAATGATTGGGACTTTTGGGTGAGTCAAAGTATGCAAGTAAGGGTTGAAATAACCCAAAGTAATTTCGTCACGTGAATGTCTCATCACTTCAGAACCAAATAGGTGCCGACCTGGGCGCATCTCGGGAAGTTGAACATGCAGATGGCTAAGAGGATGTGACGACACCTTTTTGGCTGTCGTGTGATGAGACAGGTACCCCATCTTAGTTCAACCATAGAGTAAGTCACGCAACAAAAGTTCTTCGTGTAAACGGGCTTTTGGATTTTCAGGCAACCAACGAGACTCACGGCCTGGTATACTAGTAATCATGAAGCTAATTGGGCGTGGTATTTTAGGTCTGCTATGTGCTGAGGGCTGCTAAGTGGCAAATGACCTCGGATGATTACAAAGAGTTACGCTGCATCATACTCACGGTCCGCCAAGCTATTGGGGTAGTTAGGGCTGGAGACGTTGCCGGGGTAGGTGATTTCCTCAGTGTAGGGACTCAGAGTTGCGATGAGCGCGTCTGCGATGAGACCAAATTTGTAAATTTGCGATTACGTAAACTACAACAAAAAAATAGCAAATGCTTTCGAGCCTGCAATTACTTCGCAAGTTACTCTGACACACGTAATTTCTATTGAAAAAGTTTCCAGTTGAACTAATGCAATTATTGAAAATTGAAGCTGCAACCCGATACAAATTATTGCTTTGGTTGCCAAAAAGACCTACAAAATCGTTATTTTATAGTATGGCAAGTGATTGCATGAAAGCTTAATAGGTTAATCTTGAAGCTCTCTGGTGAAGAATTGCTAAAGATACATTGACAGTTTGCTGACAAAGATCTTTGGGTACCAGAAATGAAAGAAAAGATAATAACGGTACCGTTTTTACAGAAGTAATTGGCCCACTATACGGTAAAACTTTTCTACTTTGATGGCATCAACAAACACCACGACCTTCTGCACTGAATTTAGAACGCTAAAGTTCTCCTAACTGAACTTGAGCTGTCACTCGAGTGTGACAACGAGTCAAAAGGGCGAAGATGAGCTCGCAGCTGGAGCAAATTACGGCACTCCGCACCCACATACGCAGACATTTTTTTATGCGACACAAAAAAAAAGGTTTGCTGGGGCTCCGATAGTATTTCGTCCGTATTTCATCAACGCTTTCTTAACCGTAGGTGCTTCTTAAGAACCGAACGCATGCATAAAGGTTTCATCGTTATCTAACCCAGTTACACAATAGCATCAAATTTCCCATGGAATTTGAAGTTAGCAGGTCAAGGTCATTTCTTGAGATCCATGTACGTTACCCATTTCTCAGAAGTTTGTCGCTGCTGTCTTGAGCATGAATTTATTGAGAGGATTAAGCAGAGGTGGGTGTAGCGCCGCTACAGTAGCTGTAGTACTGCTACAAATTTTGTAGCGGTAGCGCCGCTATATATTTGATGTAGCGTTAGCATATGTAGCGCCTCTACATTTTAGCGCTACATCACTACCAATTTTAGCGCTACATCACTACCATTTTTAGCGCTACATCACTACCATTTTTAGCGCTACATCACTACCATTACTTTACATTTATACAAACAAAATTTTAAAAATGCTAAGATTTTAATATTTGTTAACAAGTCTTGATCAGGTGAAAATAGGGTTAATATTTACAATTTCGCCCAGTAAAGCCTCTTTCACACTTGCGTTTTTTACCGCGCGACAAAAACCGCATGATGCCGCATAACCTAAGCGGACAAATGAAATGTACAGTGCTACTCACACACGACGGATTTTACCGCAGCGTCGTGTGTGAACAGCACTGTACATTTCATATCTCCGCTTAGGTTATGCGGCATTATGCGGTTTCTGCCGAGCGGTAAAAAACGCAAGTGTGAAAGAGGCTTAAGATTGATGCATATGAAATGTGTTATTTTTTATAGATTGACACGTCCGGAATAAAAAAAAAAATATCACAACCCTTTTTAGGAGACATACTTACTTCTCGATATGTTTAACTTTTAAGTTCAATTTTCCAGTATCTAAAACAGAAAAAAAGAAATTCGGTCAAGAATTTTCAACATTTTAACACTATATATAGGTTATAGGATACATTTAATGACGTTTACACGAATGACATTTTGCTCGCGAATACTTAGTTTTGAAGAGAAAATACCCGGCGATGGCACTGTGGGTTAGGAAGCCGTTCTAAAAGTTTTTTCTTAGGTTAGATTAACACAGTTTTCGTTATTGTGGAGCCGCCGGGTATTTTCTTCCGTAGGAAAACAATGGTAACTTCGAAGTCAAATGTCTCGAAAACTAAGTGTTTGCGAGCAAAATGTCATTCATGTAAAACATCTTAAGACGTGTCCTATTACCTATATATGGCATCATAATATTGAAAGGTTTCGACAGAATTGTTTTCTTATGCATTAGATGGGGAAAATAGAACTTCAAATCAAATCTCTAATAGTAAGCACTTCCCCCAAAAAAACGGATGTGATAATTTTGGATTCAGGACGTAGGTGTCAATCTATAAAGAACAGAGATGGGACTACCGAACGAAATTTGGTATTTCGTTGGTACCGGCGGTATTTTCTTCTACCGAAAACCGAATTTTTGTTAAGTCTTCTACCGATACCGAACGAATCTACTGAATGACTTTCTTCAGTAGATTTGAATTTCTTGCGCCTGCAAAGGAAGCTTCTTAGCCCTCTATGACCCACCGTCTTTCCTAGAAGACTTTAGGAAAATCCCATTGATTTTCGTTGAGTTGAGCTTTTTCACGCTGCATTGCACTTCATTCAAGAGAAAAAACGTTGCGCTGTGAGAATTGGGTGTAGTGTGTCATAATGTTTCGCTCACCCAACTGTCACGTACTTCCGAGCTTAGCGGAGCGTGAACTGCCAGTGGGCGATGTAGTTATAGGCTTGAAAGCTTGAAATAGGTGTTCTATGGGCTGCAGAATGTATTAAAATGCTTTTAAAGGTGTTTTATACATATATATAAAAGGAGCTTTTTGAATTTACATGCCCGGTGGGCATATTTCCTGTTTTATAAGCAGCTTCCTAGTATTCTTACCCCTAGGCTAGCAGTGATCTTCCGGCGCCTGTTACGGTTAGGAAATTTTCGCCAGTTGTTGGCGTACTGTGAATATCACTCTCATTCCCAAGGGTCCAGTGTCACCCCATGTCGTCAACTACTGGCCCATTACGCTGACGCCCATTTTGTCAAAAATGTTCGAGTAATTGGTCGCTTGTTAGCTTGGCCGTTTTGCTGAGGTTATTAATTTGCTGCCTGTTGGTCAGTTTGCATACAAAACTGGTTTGAGTTTTTGTGGCGCCTTGTTGTCGGTGCCACACCATTTACAGTCTGCGCTGGATTGTCGGTCTGAGGCACGTCTTGTACAGTAGAACTTTAGCAAGAAGTTTGACTGGGTTAAGAACACGGGTCTATTTTACAAGCTTGAGTCGTTTAGAGTGGATGGTAGGGTTCTGTAAATCATTCGTGTGTCTGATTCTGAGTGAGTGCAGAGTATGTCTATTGACGGCGTTTTGAGTGCCTCAGTTGCGGTGGAGTCTGGCATCCCTCAGGGCAGCGTGCTTGGCCCGCTGTAATTTGTTCTGTGTTCTAGCGACATATTCTCTTCGAAGAAAAGAAAACACGATGATCATCTATGCTACGATTCCCCTTTGATAGCAGTGATACCTGCTCCACGCATGCCTAATGCTGTCGCCCGGTCTCTGAATAGGGATTTGTCACGCATTAGTGCATGGTGCTCGGCCTGGAGTATGAAGCTGAATGCCAGTAAAACCAAGTCGATAATTATCAGTCGGTCTCAGACACTTGTACCGGAGCCTTTCCACATCTGGAGACAGATGACACTTTGCTTCAGGTGTGTTGCTCCTTGGAGATTCTTGATGTTGTTTTTGATGAGAAGCTTATTTCCGAACCGCATGTTAGGCGACTGGTGCCACGTGCTTCCAGTAAGATTGGGCTCTTGCGTAAGGAGATTTCTGCGTTTGGTGACAGTGAGGTTGCCCGCAGATGCTTCTATGCTTTTTTGCTGCCTATGTTGGAGTATTGCTCACCGGTCTGGGTTTCAGCTGCTGACAGCCACTTACGTCATTTGGACCCACCTGTTAGTTCGTCCAAACGGCTATGCGCAGATAATGATCTGGTGAACCAGTCCCGCAGGAGCGGAGTGACTGAAATCTGTATGTTTTATAAGGTGTGCATTAATGACAGGCATTGATTGTATTCTTGTGTTCCCGCCCTCAAAGTCTCTAGGAGAATTACACGTGATGCGGTCGTGTACTGTCTTTCACATGGGAGAATGTTAGGTGCCTAACTAATCAGTTCTGTAGGCGCTTCGTACCCTGGACTGGTAGGGTTTGGAACTCATTGCCGGCCTTAGCTTCCGGTCTTGTTGGCCAGCAGGCATTTATGTCAACTGTAAATGATTTTTATTTGTTGGATTTCCTTAAGTAGGGTTTGAGCTTCCCGGTGTTGCAAAGTGCTTCATTTGGGTTATGTGTAATGTACCTGGGGCCAGGGTGCGAAGTTTTATTAATAATACCGAATCAATATACCGAAACATTAGGTAGATTTTTTTGGAAATCGACCGAATTACCGAACCGAATGACCTGTTTTCATCTACCGAATACCGATACTGGAGGCTGAAAAATACTGAATCCCAACTCCGATCAAGAAACACACTCCATGTGTATCTACTTTACTGGGTGAAACGGTAAATACTTATATACCCATAATGATAAATAATAATGTAATAAAGTAATGTTTTAAAACGGATAAAACTAATAGTAGTGGTAATAATAACTAAAAAACTTAACTCTTGTGTGACGTTAAGTCATACCAGTTCATAAGTCTTCTACAAATGAAAGGACGCGTTTGTAACAAGAATGAACGCGTTTTGAACGAGTATCATACGTGTTCCGTTTGGTGATGTATCACTGGCTGATCGACTACCGCAAGAGTACTGTACGTACACCGAAAGGAGTACCGCTCAGTTTCGCTTGCAGAGCCGTATGATATGGTTGGTGTCAATAGGTAACGTTTCTGACGTTTCTGCTTTCTGCCATTTACTGCAAAGAAATGGATAGTTTTTTTCTACAAAGAGATCCGCAAGTGAAGCAACTGTAATAGAGGTTGAAACTGATGCAGTTGGAAATTCTAAAGTAGAATTTCAAAGTGAATCAGGCACTCAAAGTGTTAAACACTGCAATCCGTCGCCGTTTATATCCAAACATTGCGAGTTTATGAAGCTCGAAGAAAACAACGTAGTCTTTCGCGCTCAATTTTCTTTCCAGATCTTTTACTTCTTTCCTTCTTCGCATACCAACACAAGATTCTTCTGAATATCTGTTTGCCTCATATCTTGCCTGTCGAGAAAGCACACATACTGATGAAAGTATAAGGGACTTTCCAAGACAACAATGTTAATGTTGGAATTTTAATGCATATATAAAAAGAGTAACGCTAATAGTAACGGCGCTACATCCTGCTGTAGCGGTAGCGCCGCTAGTTTACAAATTTTGTAGCGGTAGCGCCGCTACATTTTTACTGTAGCGCGCCAACCTCTGGGACTAAGGACCAGCAGCCTTGCAGGTCTGTAGTTTTTCTGTGTGTAAATTTAGGGTGGATGGCATCAGCAGGACTTTTATTCACGAGGCGTTCAAAGCCAGTTCATTTTATCCTGCGTTTTGTTCACAGTTAGAGTTTCTACGAACATTTTTAGGTCAAACGGGTTTCTTCGAGAATATAATTTATAAAACTTTTCCATACACTGGCCAACCATCAGAAAAAAATTGAAAAAACGCAGTATATGCAAATTTCAACTTCCAGATGTGTGCACATAGGCTTCCGTGTCATCTTAACCAACAGCTTTAACAGTTCAAGGAGAGGCTCCCGTACGGCCTGCGCTTTTCTGCTATTTCCGAATTGAGTAACGTATTCGGTACGTCCAGGTACGTACTCTGTACGTTCAGGTACGTAAGCTGTACTAGTCTTGCCCTGAGTGTGCGGGAGCACCACCATATGGGAAATTGTCTTTGAATGAACAACAATTTGATACATCATGTTCAGTGTGGTATTAAGGATACGTAACTCAGAGTAATAGGGAAGATAATGGGAAGTACAAAATATTTAATTAATATTGAAATTTTAGAATCATTACACGTTTCTAGATCGAAACCGGAACTTGACGACGCACAAAGATCTTATTCAAGCAAATTCTTACGGTATCGTATTTAATATCCACCTTCTCTTTATTTTATGTTTTTTTTTTTATTTTTACTTTAGCTACTGGTTTTACAATATTTTTTTAACTGATTTCTGTATACACTTTTTTTTTCTTGCGTTCTCACAGATTTCCATCGTTGTTGTTGTGCAGAAACCCGAATGTTCGCTGTATAATTTGGAGCATTTTACTCAAATTGATTTCAGAAATCACTTTGGTTCTTTTATTTAGTTGGAAACTTAGACATAAAAAATATCAAACCCTTAATGAGGATTTTCTTTAGTGTACTGCCTTGGGTCTTCGGTACCTATTCTCAGCGTAACTTCAGAGTTCCTTGTTTGGAACATTCACCTCGCCAGGAGTGCTGAGACCATTAGAAAATAATCATTTTTTATTCGGAATGCTGAAGACCTGTCACTGACTCACCGTTGTAGCTTGACATTACGTCCTGGCACTTGTCTCCGTATGTGCCAGGCCGGCAGTTGCATTTGCAGTCGGCCAGCAGGTAGCCGTCGTTCTGGCAGGGGTCGGCGGTGAGCCCGCACTTCTTCACATAACTTTCTGTAACGATATTGAAACGCCCACCTCAAGAGTGCGTATGTCTCAAGGACGGTGCCGTGGTACGACATGGCACAAGACGCACATGAATACTATTACAAAGTAATAAAGTCCAACAGAGATTTGCAAAAGCCGTCACTGATCTGTTTGCTTGCATCCCATGCTCTACTTCTATTCAAGCACAGCGAACGTGACCAGGGTGGTGTAAATGTACATAGTCGCTATAAATATGCAGTCAGCTAATTAACTACTGCAAATGAGTTTGTCTCTTATATCTCTCCTACTACTAAACCATTACCACATTCTCTTGTTCACTTACTCTGGCAGTCGTAGATTCGGTTCAAGAGTTTCGTGTCCATGAAGGACAGGACTTTGAAGCTCCCGATGAGGTTCTGGAACCGCACGTCTTTGGTCACGATCAGCCGCTTGCCATCCTTGCTGTTGGTCTGCACGTGGGAGAAGTCATGCCTGTAGCTTCGTCATGAGAAACAGGAGCAGGATAAACAACGCACACCCCAGTCCGAGTCTATGCTACGTATTTGTAAGCATAAATTGATTGGATGAATTATAAATAATAAATCGACTGTTCATATGAAATGTAACGTTTCGGGAGTGCATCCCGTCTTCAGAAAGGTAAAATGTTTAGGATGCACGATCAATCTAAAACAAATGTCTTTTTATTTTCAATGTTGTTGGGAGCAGAGATGTTCTAAGGGGGAGGTCTAAAATCATTACGTAAGCTTGCTCACTTAGGCCTCCACCAAAAACATCTCTGCTCCCTACATTGAAAATAAAAATAAATTTGTTTTAGATTGATAGTTCATTTTAAATATTTTACATTTCTGAAGATGGGAAACACTGCCGAGACGTTATATTTTATGCAATCAGTCGACTTATTATTTATAATTTGAAATTGCTCTCAGCTTAATCTCCTTCTTTGTTGATTCGGCCATGTATGTACTGTTGACACGATATTCAGTTACTTATTCAGTCTAGAAACTTTGAGAGATGAACGACGTGCAAGCTGCACATCCTTGTATCAAGTTTGAGAGATGAACGACGTGCAAGCTGCACATCCTTGTATCAAGTTTGAGAGATGAACGATGCGCGAGCTGCACATCCTTGTATCAAGTTTGAGAGATGAACGACGCGCGAGCTGCACATCCTTGTATCAAGTTTGAGAGATGAACGACGCGCGAGCTGCACATGCTTGAATGAAGTTTTGCTTGCAAACTCATAGTGTGGTCCGGGACTTCGAGAAACTATAACGCTTATGAAAAAGTGGCTAGTAATACGCTAGTGGCCAGTGCTAGTGCTGAATGAAGGCAGAAAATGATGACTTCAGAATAACTGATGTTTCTTTCGCTATCCTCCGATCCAGCTTCTGTCGTCAGGTACGTCTTTCTCATTCCTCTTTTGATCTCAAACTCAATTTTTGCAGTTTGAGATGAAGAAAAATATTTCGGATTTTTTTTATTGAAATTATATTATGACTAGTGGACCCGCGCGTGAAAAAATTCACGTGATGATCGATATAGTTGCTTAAAATAGGCCGCACAAAATCTTCTCTTCATTAACTTGAGTTTTCTTCACCACAAGAAATTTGAGATGACTGATGAAACTTCTTCATTGGTTGTACTTTTCTTACTAAAATACATATAGAGAAAAACGTTACGACGAGACGGCTAACTCAAATGAGTGCTTTCTTCTGAGCAGTACACTTCGATTCGACTTCAGCCCACTCCTTCCCTTCCTTAGATGACATGCAAAACATTAACAATATTAGTAAGTGCTGAAACAACACCGAATTTAATTTCTACTGCGTATCCAGAATAAACAGTGAGATAGTTTCAGCAGAACTAAATTTTCGCTCCCGAAATGTTGGAATAAAGAATTACTCCGTCTACCATCTGCAATATAATTAAGACCGAAGTATATTTATCTGTTTGTTTATCCATTTTCTGTCATGCTTTAACAAAACAGATAGGCGGGAATTAGGCCAGGTTAGAGGCTCTGGTCATCCTCTCAAGCTCTATTGAAAACTGATCGGTAGAAAATATGTCGGGTTACTGAAGATGGCAGACGTATCTTAATTAGAGACAGTTGAAATTCAAAAATGACGATATCGCAGGCTTATTCTGATTCGTGCGAGTATTACCTTCTCCATACATCGAATTTATGTCAAAGCATCGGGCGGCCTCAAGTCTAAATGCACTTCTTGTAATGCCAAAGTTGAAATCTCAGCACTGAAGATATCTGAAGCTTCCATTGGCACTCTCATGCACCTTGATTCGTAGTTTCTTCCCATAGATGATTCTGTTGCATCAGCTATCCTTCCAACTCTAATGCAATTGTCGACGAAACATCCTTCAACAACCAAAAGATTATCGGACAAATATGACACACTAGGGTATCTATGATACCAAATCAAATCAATTATTTTCAGTGTCGCTGAACTGACTGCATGAGTCAGAATGAACTTGAGCACTCTGAGAGCGCATACCTCCGCCAAGTGAGGCAACGGTAGCAAAAAATTCAACTTGACTCTGAAACTATAATTTCTTTGTAGAAACTCCAAAATTTAATCATTCGTGCCTTTTTATATTAATATCAGCTTGTTCAATTTTGTTAAAGATCCGTTCATAACTTTTTGAGTTATACTGTTAACAAACGTTATGACAAACATGAGTCAAACATGCAAACGAACAAACCGATCTGCACCAAAATTTGACCAATTATGTCTTCTAACATTACTCACAACCCCTATGATTTTCATAAAGATCCATTCAATATTTTTGAGTTATTGTGCTAACAGGCATAAAATTAAAAACAGTGAAAACGGACAAACAAATCATTACCAAAATTTGATCACTTATTTTTTTCTTGTCTACCCAACAACTAATGTTAATTTCAACAAAGTTCATCCATATCTTTTCGAGTTAGGGTATCGAGAAAAATGAGTCAGACAAACAAACAAACGGATGGACATATCTTCTCCAAAAGTTAATCATCTGTTTTTCCTAACATACCTAATAGTCCCAATAAATTTCATCCAAATCGGTTCATAACGTTTTGAGTTATCTTGGTGACAGACATATAGACAAACACACAAACAGACAGACAGACAGACAAACACGACGAAAACATAACCTTCTTGGCGGAGGTAATTATTTTCATGTCAAAAAATAAGATTGTTGATGCTCAGTAATTAGGGTAATTAAGCTGCCGTGAACCCTCATCTACATAATCTCTAAAGTTGGCAATTGTATGATGGAAAGCATAGTTCAACACAAATTATTCACTGTCATTTTATGACAGCACGGTCACTCTAGTACAGGGAATAATCGGTTCCTCTACGCTTCACTGGTTTGCTACAAAATGTATACATCGTAAACAAAAAAAAGTACTTTCGATGCAGAGAAAAAGAATGAATATCAGACTCCACGAGAACGGCAAGAGAAGCTGAAAGAGCTAGAATTGCATTCAATGTTAATAGCGATAAGTACCGTATTCCAAATTTAGCCTTTTCTGCAATATGGTTTATTGCCTATTGAATCCCAATAGAAGGGAACAGGAACGCCAAAATTTACAATGGACAAGAAATGTATTGAACAGATAATAAAGGGTAAGGATATCACTTTAGCCTTCTACAACTTCGTCATCGTTGACTACGAAATCTGTATCCTGACGTATTTTACGCCGATTTCGTAAAGAGCGGACATAAAAAAATAAATAAATATTGAATGAAAGAAACCTCAGAAGAGAGTAAGAACGACGATACAACGAAGTACTTAAAGAAACTGAATATATTTATCTGCATTGAATGAACGTCAAACTTGGAAGAAAAAAGATTTTTTTTTATCTATTCTTAGGAGCGTGACACCGAACATATAAATATATAAATACACGACGGTCATTCCTAGTGTTAGATTAGTGTGCCCGCGCTGTCAGTAATGACAGCGAAGAATTGTGTTGATCCTGCTTCACTGATTATGCTTTCCTTCATACAATTGTCAACTTTTAAAGTTCATGCAGATGAGGTTGCACGGGTTCATAATTAGTCAGCAGCGACACTCTTATTTCCTTTCTCTGACATAAAAAAAAAATTAATAACTTTTGTAGGCAGTTCAGCAATAGCGAAGAATTTCTGTTGATCCGTTTTTATTACCTCCGCCAAGGAGGTTATGTTTTCGTCGTGTTTATCTGTCTGTCTGTCACCAAGATAGCTCAAAAAGGTTTGAACAGATTTGAACAAAATATACAGGGATTGTTAGGACGAACAGATGATTACCTTTTCGTGAAGACATGTCCATCTGTTTGCTTGTTTGTCTGCCTTATTTTGCTTAATGCCATAAGTCAAAAAGTTATGGGTGGATTTTTATGAAATTAACATGAGTTATTAGGTATATAACAAAGAGTTAATGACCAAATTTTGGTAATGATCTGTTTGTTCGTTCGTTCGTTTGTCACTGTTTTTAATTTTATGCTTGTTTGCACTATTACTCAAAAAAATATTAAATGGATCTATAGGAAATTTATGAAATTATGAGATTTATAGGGGTTGTTTGTAATGTTAAAAGACATAAATGATTAAATTTTGCAGATCTGTGCGTTTGTTTGTATGTTTGACTCATGTTTGTCGTAACGTTTGTTAGCATTATAACTCAAAAAGTTATGGACGGATCTTTAAGAAAATTACACACGCTGTCATTACTATCAAAAGGCACAAATGATTGGATTTTGAAGCTTGCACAAAGGAAATTATGGTTTCAGAGCCAATTTGAATTTTTTGGTAACGTTGCGTCGCTCGGCGGTGGTATGCGCTCTCAGAGTGCTCTAGTTGATCATAATTTTCCTCTTAATACCTGGACAGAGCAGCGCGAAGCTTTCCTTCGGTCATATGCTGAAAATCATTTTTCCACAGTCGATATTGTCTCCTAATAAAGACCGAGCTCTGTATCTAGGATACTGACGCTGTCTTGTAGCTCGGAAGTTCTTCTCATCAGAAATGTTGTTTTTTGGTGAAAGAAGAACCCAAATTAGAGAAAATTATTCTTGAGAAGAAAACTTCGTTTTTTCTGCCCGCCTTCTTACCGCTGAAGAATATCTTGCTAATTGCTTCGATGCTTACGCAATTAATGAGACCATCAGGGTAAACTCAGGCAGCTGAAGCTCGGGGAAACGAAACCTTCAAATAGATTACGAACCACGATGCAAGCGAGTGCTTAGAGAAGCTGTGTGTATCTGCACTGGGTGGAGTTCAAATTTGGAAAAGAAAGAACTGCAGCCAGGTCTACGTTTGCCATCATCTGCATTGGAATTCAGATATAGCTGTAGTGTAAATTTGATGTCAACTTCAGCGCGGCTTATTTTCTACCTAGGTATCAGTTTTCAATGGAACTTAAGGGGACCACCAGAGCTTCCAGCCCGGGCTAATTTCCGCCTATCTACTTTGTTAGAGCGTGACAGAAAATGGATAAACAGACAGAAAATTACACATCGGTCTTTATTATTTTGTAGATTCTATTGGTTAACCCCTACGTATTTGTCCTTAGTTTATTATTTCCTTAGTTAGCATGACACTTACGTTCTCAACATCATCTAGAGTAAAATTAGAGTATCCCGAGTACCATCGCGCATGAGAAGAACAAGAGCCAAGTTTTTTCGAAATTTTAAGCTACTGCTGCAGGTAAGTGATAAATGGAAAAAAAAAGTGCTTTACTGGTAACATATTTCCGCACTTTGTATACATGATACGACTCTGAGACATATTTGAAATGAAATGTTTTGGTTTTTCTACAAAAAAAATATAATGATATTATTGCCTGTGTTTGTATATTCAATCCTGAAGGTTTTTAAATCCGAGACATATATCTAACTAGAGTACGCAGCCGACAAAAATGAAGGCAACCATTTCATAAGGCTTCTATGGTTTCTGCTTACGGTACGGACTTTGTCGCATAGGCTTCAACTTCCATTTAAGTAACAAATGTTGTGCCCTCAATAGTTTGGGAGAGTGGAAACACGAATATCGGTTTTGAAATGGATGGAAGTCAAGTAGCACCAAAAAAATATCCCTAGTTCAGTAAAAAAAAATGCTCCAGATGCTCAGCGCTTACTGTATCCTGGATACCAGCTGTTAGTTGAACCTTAAGAATGAATGATTGGCTGCAATATGAATTTAATAACCTTATCTGCTTAGAGGCGAGACAAGATTGTACCGCCTGACAGTTATTCGTTCACTGTTCTACTCTCAGTGATTTTCAGTGCCCAAACTTCAGTGACTTTTCCTAATTTCTCAGAGGCACCAATGAAACTCGGAGATACCGAGTATAAAGCATACAATTTTGATAGATATCGCTATTTTAGAAATTTTGATGATAAAATTTCAGTGAGCGCGCGCTTCTGAATCGACGTTAGGCAGCGTCACAGCAGCAGGTATGCAATGTTAGTCGCCCACCAGCAAGCAAGGACTGAGATAATGTGGCACACACGCTCCTCACTGTATGAATTGTGTGCATTCGTAGATTTCTTTACGAAATTATTATATTATATTATTAGAAATTATTTCTAGAAGATTGAAACAAGGCTAGAAATGACAAATCGAAGCAATAATGCGTTCAGCTCGTTGAAGTAAAATATTATTTAAATTTACAACATACAGTTTCTAGTAGGAGTAGAAGCATTGACACTGCCCCTGCCATAGATGTAATTCGCCGTCATAAATATTTCATACCGGTAGTCCTAGCTTAGTATATGATTGATCAGCTTAAATAACATCAGGAACATGAGTGGGTTTAATAATTGAAGCCTGACCCATTCTAACGGTTCCCAGCTGCAACTACTAGTGCAGTGCCACTCTGCAATTGCCTATAGCTGCTGCAGTTACCGTGAAAGTATGGCAACTGCTGCAGATGTGCAGCTGGAGCATTCACCCTGTATGCCCCGGTGAAGTTTTCTGATATTTTAACTTAATTTACAATAAAAAGTACTATTAGTCATGATTTTTTTTAATAAATGGGTGAAATAATAGTTGAATAAATGACTTTGAGACTTTGCAGAAGAAGCTCTGATATTCATGAAGTTGTTAGCATTTTTAGTGGGCGGTACAAATTTGTCTCGGCTCGGCGCTCAAGCGGCTGAAACAAATTAGTAACGGATAGGGTTAAGATATTTTGGCCTCGGCGCAGGGCAAAATTTCCACCGTGACGAGGAAATTCAGCTGGGAGCATACGCGAAATTGTATATGCACGACAGAATAAAAAAAAAAAAAACTCTATCAAAGATCCAGTCTATCATCTACCACGTTAAAAATCATTTCAATGTACAGAGCTACTTTTCAAAGCAAAACTGGATTCAGAAAATGAAGTATTTCGACTTTCGAGCATACGTTCTAGAAACTATATTAACCATCGTATTTCAGGGCTGAAATTCCATCGTGTCTCGTAATATTCTGTATATGAATTTTTCTTATATAAATCCATGAGAGCAATACGAATAGAAGGGCCAACTACAGGAATAAGCAACCATCCAACAAGCAGCTATGTATCCTAATGCATAAAACGCTTCGCGTATTTATTTATTTCGTGTCCGCTTCTTAAAAAGAAAAAAATAGGCAAAAAAAAAGGCTTGGTTGCTGACAAGAAAATTATAACGAGTAAGATTATGATAGGCTAAATTATCTGTAAGCAGCTGAAAACAAAGCTTAGAAAGGCAAGCATAAATATAGGAAAACAAAGCAAGAAGTACCGTTGTATGCAAGATTCACAAGCGAGCTAGAGAGGCTAGAGTCCACAAGACGAGGTGAGTTAAGGTAGACGGGGGTTCGTCAGGCGGACTTGAGATTAGATGGGGTAGGTTAAATTAGAGAAGCATTATCTTATGTCAAACGAAAGTATGGAAAAACATTAATTAACTGTGAAATTTCCAGCAGTCCCCCTAGTTAACTAATAATGTTGAAAGCGTTACGGTCGTACCAAGTAATGAAAGGGAGGAGAAGCAGACTTATAGTATAGATTTGAAGGCAACGGTAATTGTTTAATGTATAATGAGTGTATGATTCGTTATAGAAAAATATTTAATTTCACAGTGGTGAGGGTTAGACAGAGGTTAGATTCACTTACATAAGCGTCGTTCAGCATGAAAGAGGTGTAGTCGAAAGGCACGTCGAAGTTCTTGGTGTTGTATGGAGCCGACCTTGGGTAAATGATGGCCTTGTCCCTGCAGTGGGAGAAGTAAAGTAAATAGGAATCTTGCTGAAAAATTACCAGAATCATTAGAAGTGGTACCAAATCTTTGTTACGTACCCGCAATTGAAAAATTTAGTTCGTTACAAAAAAAGTTCAGAAAAATTTTTAAAATTATTGCGAGGTGACCTTGGGTAGATGATGACCATATTCCTGAAGCAAGAGAACGTGCAGTGCATCGTAAAATGGTACAGAATAGTTGTCTCAATTATTTACAGTATTAAATGATGACCGTGCTCTGCAACTACAGCGGTCCCATGTCTGTAAAATTAGAGGTTGCAAACCTTGAGGTAATGACGGCCGTGTCTCTGAAATGGGAGTATTTAAAGTCTAGCAGGGAGGTGCAGAGCAGCTCCTAGAATTTTGGTAGGAAGAGACAAGCAGGGAGGAGGTGCTGGCCAAGTCAAGAGGGGCACCTACAGGCCAGTAAGAGGAGTCCCGAAGACAAAAAATTGCAACAGAGCAAAGTGGACACGAAGGGAACAGGAGGCAAGGGTAACCCCTCGATGGAGGGGCTGTGCCCTGTTTGGCCCATCCGGACGAATGCCGCCAGCGATAACACCGCAGCAATGACTCCGCAGCCCAGATGGGGTCTGCTCCTCCAGAAAGATGCAAGGCACGTTGGAGAGGAAGTATTTTTGTTAGACGTATAGTGTTATAAGGTTGTCCTATTCGGTATGTAGAAGGGTATTTGCTGCTCTTGAATTTTTTTTCGTTTTGTTTGCAAATTGCTTTCATGCATCAGCAATTATTCAGCAGGTTACCCATGAAATTTTGGCTGATTCCATATCATGTTCTTGAAATAGAATTGACATTATTAACCTCAGCTCATATTTTTTTATCGTATATCAAAGCGTATCCGTCGTGTTCACGAGTAGAATCACTAGAATCACAGACTTCGTTCATCAACGCTGAGGTACGCACATTCTTTGCCTCGTTTCATGAAGATCGGGTGACCAAATACTGCTGCAATTCAGTAACTCCACATTTTACCTTCATTTCTAGGAAGCCAGTCCTTGCTTTTGCTAACCCCATATTACTTGATGATTTAAATTTTATCTAAATCTACTTATAGCTATTACCTGTAATGGATGAAACGATAGTTTACCGGATTTCAAAAATTACAAAATTCTCTGCGAGTGAAGTTACCTGTCACTGCGGTCCTGGGTGTGCTGGAAGCCCAAGCCGTGGCCGAGCTCGTGCAGGCACCCCACGTACTGCAAATGAAGACATCTTTATCTACTTGGATAAGAAATTTATCTACTTTAAATGCAATGGTTCCCAATCTTTTTTATGCCTGGCGCCCCAAGAAAACTTTTAATATGTTCTCGGATCACTATAAAATACCAAGGTAATAGCTCATTTGACGATAAAGAATAAAATTTACCCAAAATTTGTGCAACATTTTTCCCGATCAAAGTTTGTTCATTATTATGAATGTGTTCTTAGACCTCTTCCAAAATTTTGTGTGGTAACTCATTTGATGATAAAGAATGAAATTTACGCTAAATTTGTGCAACAAATTCTTTTATTGAAATTTATTCGTTATCCCGTTACGAAATACATCGGTAAAGCCGCATCTGATAATAAAGAGTGAAATTTACACTAAATTTATGCAACAATTCTCTTTTTCTAAGTAAATTCATCAACAGGTTGCGCAGCCACTGGGGGTCATGTCGCACACCTAGGGGATGGAGCGCTCCTGGGTGGGAACCCCCTGTTTCGATACAATGTTACATGTTTCTACTTGCATGCAACATTTGTATTTGCTTATATTTTATATAAGTTGTGTCTATAAAAATGGATTTCAACATTGGTTCAGATTATCCGACATCATAAATTAGAGGCATTCCTTGTATCCTGACGTCGGCTAAATATCCTGTGCAAACGCTGCCCAGTGAGGCTGTGCACCACTCACCTACAGGCAGACTTCACACTCCCAAACGCTCACCCAATACTAGGCGTTCACACCACAAACATTCGCCGCACATGAGGGTGTCACATCAACAGCCCTTGACATAGCACTCGCCCCTCACATAGACATCACACGACTACGACTCACCCCACATGCAGGTTCCATCGTCAGTGTAGTGGGGGAGCCCCGCCCCAGGCCGCAGCTGCAACCTTTGCCCTGAACGGCGTTGATGTAATAAGGCTTAGTTTCTCCAGCTTTCATCTCTTCAAATCTGACGCAGGTGTTGTTCTCCCAAGCCTTCGTGGCCTTTGCAAAGTCTGCTTTCAGTGCAGAAGCTGGAACAAGGTATAGTAGTTTCGTTAGGCCCCAATTTTGTACATGTTTTCCTGTTAATAATGGTACTCAATGATTCATAAGTAGGTTGAGTAGGTTCTGACCGTATCCATTGCTTTGTCAGTACACACAAGTATACACAGAGAATTTGCTGGTTATGCTAACAAAATGATTGAACTGCGCTTCATCTCCTACGAAATTCCCAGTTTACCTAAGAATATACTGTGCATTCGAGGTGGTGAGTATCGTTGTACTTGCCAGTCTGTGAATGGTTTCGCCCATCCATTTGTCGCACAGTCGGCATAATTTTCCCAAAAATTTATTTAAATTGTCAGAATTGGTTATTTTGACGTTCCTTATTGCACCAAAATATTTCCTTTGCCGCAGGTCTCTTACTAAATGCATATCCTGTCAGTGATTTCTATGGATGGTGCTTATGAGCCTGGCGCACCTGCTGTTAGTTCACGCCCGGACCCTTGACTTGTTAATGAGCTATGAAGCTTCAGTGATATGTTGTCTGGCTGTAATACGTTGGGAATGCACGTTCCAACTTAATTTTAAAATGTATGAGATATTTGAACTAGATTAACTAAATTATTCGCAGCTATAACTCAGTATATTTTACTTTTTAAAAGTAATAGCTACCGTACTCAAAAAAAAAAAAAATGATAACGGTTGTGATCATTAGATCACTACCATCCAGTGTTAACTGTCAGTCAATATAAGAAATATTAATCTGAAGAGAACATAGTGCGAAGACTGAAGAGGTAAATGATATGCACGTATAGTTAGATATTTGGTGTAGAGTCTTGCTCCCGAGTCCAGCCTCTTTTTGCGAAACACTATTACGCTTGGCGCTATCACCTTCTACAAAACTTCAATGTAACCAAGCAGAGCATAAGAGCATAATCTGCAATCTTAAGTTCAATTGAATGGCAGGAGGATCGTGTGTTTCAAGCCGTTTTCACCAGTGGTGCGTAGAAAACTGAACTTGAGAATTCCTCATTCTTCTTCATCGCTTTTGATGATTCTTCGGACAAGTTGCAGGTGTCGTTATTCATACCACATAATTTCTGCAGACGTGGTGCTGCAGTCCGTGACCAGCGGGATGGCTCGTAGCGAGTTATCCCCACCATGCACGAAGCGCTTACAGCTGGTTTGTCTGGCACTTTCAGTAGGCATGCGTCCAGTACGGTTTAATGCAGTGGATCTTTTCGGTTTGAGTGCCTATCGAATTTAAATGTTTTTTTTTTATTCCAAAGTATGTATTTTGATGTGGAAAACCCTAAAATGATAACCATTTTGTGGAGAAACCAATACTTATGTGTTTATTTTCTATTTTTGTTTCAGAAATCAGAAATCTAACCTAACTTAACCTAACCTAACCTAACCTAGCCTAAACTTAACCTAACCTAACCTAACTTAACCTAACCTAACCTAATCTAACCTAACCTAACCTAACCTAAACTTAACCTAACCTAACCTAACCTAACCTAACCTAATCTAACCTAACCTAACCTATTCTTGTTTTTTTTTCTATTTCAGGTTTGTGCAGAAACAATACTGAAAGACCCAATAATTATTGGCGGAGAAAACAAAACTGTGGAAATAGACAAAACGTACTACAGCAAACGGAAATACATCAGGGGAAGAGAATTGCCGGAACAATGGGTCTTCGGAGGCATCTGCAGAGAAACAAAGGAAGTATTTTTGTATGCTGTTGAAAACAGAAATACCTCAACCCTAACTGAATGCGTTAAAAAGAACATCTACCCTGGTACAACCATAATAAGCGATCAATGGAAAGCGTACAATGGAATTGAACAACTGAAAGGGTATAATTTCCAACATCTCACTGTAAACCATGGTGAAAATTTCGTGGATCCTACAACAGGTGCACACACTCAAACGATTGAGACCCTATGGCATAGCTTAAAAATGAAAAAAAACGTCATTGAGGTACTCATCGACAAATGATAGATTCATATCTATGTGAGTTTGCGTGGAGAAAGCGCACAGAGAAATCGCAGCATTTCAGTAAGATATTGATTGATATAAGCCAATTTAAGTGTTAATAAATAATTTCTCCACAAAATGGTTATCATTTTTGTGTTTTCCACATCAAAATACATACTTTGGAATAAAAAAAGCATTAAAATTCGATAGGCACTCAAACCGAAAAGACCCAATGCTGTTTCATAGCCGGTGTTATTTTGAATGTGCCGCGGTCTTTTGTTGAACAACCTCACACCCCGGACAGTGAAGCTCTTAGAATACTTCGTGGCCATGACACCACTACCATTTTTGATCGGAGATCGCATTTCACATATTAGACCGCTTTTGGCTGCCTCGCAATCCCAATTAATTTACTGATTTTAGCTGCTGTGAGGGCTCAGAACTCTGTTGTGGTCTGAAGCCAAACAAACTTACGTCCATTGAATTTGTAAGGAATCTTCACGATGCCGTCAGCGTCGCTTTCCCACAGTTGGATGCCAACAGCCAGGTTCTTCACGAGGAGGGAGTTGTACTGCTCGGGGGTGTACCTGATGTCGTCCACAAGCACCGCGCCATCGTCAGCAAGTTCCATATTTTCTCCGGCGACCGCCTGAAGAAGAAGAACGGAATAACAGACTAGAGCACTCTGAGAGCGCATACCTCCGCCAAGCAAGGCAGTGGTAGCAAAAAATTCAAATCGGGTCTGAAACTAAGATATTCTTTCTATTAACACCAAAATCTGATCACTTGTGACTTTTGATAGCGTTAACAGTGTCTGTAATTTTCTTGGAGATCCGTTCATAACGTTTGAGTAATCCAACTTACAAACATAAGCCAAACAAACGGAGAAGCCGGTCACCACTAAAATTTAATCAATTATGCATTCGAATATGAATAAAAATTTCTGAAAATTTCATAAAGATCCACCCATAATTTTTGAGTTATTGCGCTAACAAACGTTTTAACAAACATTAGTTAAACACACACACGGACCCACCGACCATCACCAAAATTTAATCCACTATGTCTTTTAACATAATAACGATTCTTGAAAATTTCATAAAGATTTATTCATATTTTTTTGTGTTATTGCGCCAACAAACATAAAATCAAAAATAGCGACAAACAAACGAACCAACCAATAGATCTTATAGATTCTATCATTTACTCTCTGTAAATAACCCAACAACTAGTGTAAATTTCATGAATATCCGTCCATTAATTTATAAGTTATAGCACTAACAAAAAATAGGCAGACAAACAAACGAACGGATGGAAAAAATCTTCACCAAAAGTTAATCATCTGTTCCTCCTAACATACCTAAAACCCCAAGTAAGTTTCGTCAAAATGCGTCCACAACTATTTGAGTCGTTTTGCGACAGACAGACTTAATAACAGACAGACAAATAAACCCTTGACGGAGGTATATATACTTAAATATTAAAGGAACGGAAACATTATCACCTCTTTCCCTTCGTTCGCGGGTGATAAAAAAAAGATACTGGAAAATTTTCGTTACAAAATACAGTCAATCCGGAGCTTCTAACACTAATAATACATGCGCAGCAAGCTAGAGAGTTGACCCATGATCTGCAGCACATTTGGAAACGTTTGTTATAAGCGAGGGATAAAAAATGGAACGTTTATTGTGGAACAACCGGGACTTTCCCTATGCAGTCTTAGGCAGCAAGACAAAAATGGCAGTGCCTTGTGAAAGTGAAATTTTGGGCCAAGTGCTACACATACGAGATAATATTTTCAAAATTCTAATTATTCTTTCCTCATGATATTCACAACAGCTGCTGTAAGTTAAGTTCTATATAAAGTGCATCTAAGCGACAGGATCCTGATAGACACACACGAAAGGTTAAATCATCACCAACATCGGTCATAGGTTCTTCGAAACATTCCTCGTAGTTGTTGAAAATTTCTTGAAGATACGTCAATAACTTTTTGAGTTATGTTGCTACTGGACAGAACCAGACAGAAAAAGACAGATCTCGGTGAAAATCTATCCTCCCTAATTGGTCGAGGCAATGATGATGATCTTTGAACTAGAGCACTCTGTGGGCGCACACCTTCGCCAAGCGGTAGAGAAAAGTTCAAATTCGTTGTCAAACTATGATTTCATTTGAATCAACACCGGAATCTAATTATTTTGTGCCTCTCAAGAACAATAACAGCTTCTGTAATTTGGTTAAAGATCAGTTCATAACTTTTTGAGTTAGGCTGCTAACAAAAGTTCTAACAAACACTAGTCAAACACAGAAACAGACAACCCAATCGATACCAAAATTTAATCATTTATGCCTTTCAACATTACTAACAATTCTTGTTAGTTTCGTGAAGGTCCATTTATAACTTTTTACAAATTATCTTGCTTACAAGCACAATATCAAACGCGGAGAGAAGCAAAGGAACAAAGAAACGGTAGGTCAATTATTGTCACAAAAAAGTTGGTCATTTACTGCACCCGCCATAACACCTGTCGAAGTGACGAAGCCGAAGTTCCTGTCTGCAGCTCTGGACAAGTCAAGTCGAGTGGGCTTGGCATTGATAATTTTGATAACCCATTGAGGGCGTTCTACACCTTCTTCCTCTTTTCATATTTTGAAAGATCTTACTGCTTACTTTTCGGTTACGGTAACTCTACTTGCGCGGGTTATGCCCAGTGAAACAGCGAATGAAATTTAAACGCAAGCGATTACATGTGTATTAAATATTGGTGCTTTCCCAATGAGTTTTTTTTTTTGGGGGGGGGATGGGTCTCTCTGTTAGCTGCATAGCTCCAAAACAAGAGCACTCTGAGAGCGTCTAACCGCGTCAAAGAAGGTTATGCTAACAAAAGGAAAACAATCAAATTGGTCGAGAAATTATGATTTTTTTCTTTCTCATACCCAGAATTAGGTCACATGTGCTTTTTGATAGTAATAACACCTTCCAAGAATTTCTTGAAGATCAGTTCGTAACTTTTTGAGTGAACTTCTAACAAACACTTTGGCAAACATTAGTCAAAGACACAAACGGACAATCTTACCATCACCAAAATTTGGTCTTGGACACATGCATTGCAACGCATTTAAAACTTCCTTCAAATTTCATGAAGATCAGTTATACTTTTTTGAATTATGTTACTGACAAGCATAAAAAAAGCATAGAGATAAAAAATTGCCGACAGACACATTAACACAAAAAATGTGATAATTTGCTCCTAGTAATGAGTCCAACTACTGTTTCAATTTTCATAAAGAGCGGTTCAAATCTTTTGAGTGATGCTACCGAAAAAAAAACAGGTAAATATACAAACAAACGCTTCGACGGATTTTCATCAAAAGTTATTCATCTGTGCTTCCTAACATACCTAAGAATACCCGTGAATTTCATGAAGATCCTTTAATAACTTTTAGAATTATCTTGGTGGCAGAGAGACTGACAAATAAACAGACAGACAGAGAGACAAACCAGTAGAAAATGTAACCTCTTTGGCGGTAGTAATTATGAACGGCTATAGGCCCTACATGAATATTGTCGGAGATGTAGTATGCATTATTATGTTAAGATGATCAAATATTAGAGATGATCTGTTCAGCTACTTGCCAGTTTGCACCTGCGTTCGTTTATTTTCTCTTTGTCAGTAAGATAACTCAATAAGATATGTCGTATCTTACAGGTATTAGCAGGTACTGCTACGGATGTAGCGAAAGACAAATTACCTGATATTGGTAATTGGAAATTTTTCACAAAATGAATTTTTTGTTCGCACTGCACTGCCTGGCGGAAATGTGCACCATATGAGTGCTTCTTCAGATGCGAATGGAGTCCCCGTGAGAGTAAATAGTTGGAGAAAATTAGCATTTCCTCTGACGTCATAGCCCTTTGCAGACCTTCAGAGGAGCCAACTTTATCTTGTTTCCAGCCCAAAACGAATAGACTCCGCTTATTGGCTACAGTCACGAGATTCACGAGATTAGATTCAAGTCACGAGATTAGATTTTATTCAAGTCACGAAATTGGATTACATAACCTAACTATGGTCTGCCAGAAACTGTTGCTACGGTCGCGAATATTGGAGAATAAGGCTAACCACTGATTAGCAAGCTAGTGTGTCCAGCGTGAAATAAGCCCGTGTTAACTAACTGGAGTTAAACTAATTGAATATTTAACATTACAGGAAGACCAACTTACCGCAGCAGCAGCAGACGTTACGTGCAGCACTGCACCAGCCACCACCACCAGCAGCAGCAGCACCGCCGCACTCCGCTTCTTCACAACTAGCATGTTCACTCTCAGTTTAGTTCCCTGAGTTCAGCACGCAATAACTTTCTATGTTAAATTCACTCTTCTCTGAAAAAATGCAACTGATATCAGTAGTGCCTAGTTACTCGGTCACATGCGTTTAAGGTTCATGGGATAGAAAGTTCGAGTGACGGACAAGTTTCAGAAATTGATCGATTACGTGAACCAACAGATTTCTATATAAGCGCACGCGTACCGTGTGATATAACCTAGTTGCCTACAATTTCTCCACCGGACCGTTAGTATTGTTCATAGGACTACAGTATTTCACATTGAGAATCAGTTTCAAATTATCCACTGTGTTCACGCATTACTTTCTTTTGGCGGACTTTACAAAATACATATCTTATTGTCTAACCTACACCTCTAAATTATTTTTTCGAGGATTTCAAGCTCTGTTTCTTCAGAATATTAACTTATTGGATAAACTTTTAATTAAACACGCATTCTAGTAAATCACGGAAAGTGTGAAGCATGCACTCTGCTTGAAAGCGAAAAATATATATATGCTACATATTTGACGAGTTGGCGTTCTTTTACCCTAAAATTCTGAACTATTGCTTGCTAGTAGCCCAAAATTTTGGAATTGGCAAACGAAAATATGTAAAGCTCGCATTACATGTAAAACTGGCTTTGTAAAGCTAGTGGGTCAGCAGCTTACGGGAAATGTACATAAAACAACTCGCAAGAAGATAGAAGTTTTTTTTGTGGGAAATAAACAGTGGGATATTTTAAGGCATGTATATAGATAAATTCATTTTGCAATAGACCGCATGAAAATTCACGGAAGCACAATTTTTTCAATACAATTAATCTGGGAATATTGAAAATATTATCCTATGAACTGTTAACGAATTTTGCCATTTCCCTAGTCATTCATTTCATTATGTTCGAATACGTCACCCCTAATTATAGTCTGACCATTTTATGAAGGCAATTCGGTCGTGGTCAAATTCCTCTATAGCGTTGCCAATTCTATGAGTATATCTGAGATTTTGTTCGGCCCATAGTTTAGCCCCGCCCACTAACTGCATATAGAGAAATCTCAGAAATATTCATAGGATTGGCCCCGCTGTAGAGGAATTTGACCGCGACCGAACCGCCTTCATAAAATGGTCAGACTATAGTGTCCGCAACAACAAAAAATCGGGACTTGCCTGCGACTTCAGAAATGTGCTCTGGCTTCGACCAGCTGAACTATAACATTTGTTTTAATCGATCCAAGCGTACTTGACTTTGTACTTTTATTACAATCTGTTGCAAGATTCAAAGTGGTAAAACCAACTTTCCAACGTCAAGCCTTTTGAGTTGGAGTGCATCACGCCAGTCGATGACGCCTTAGCACTCGTCACCCAAGGGTTGGCTTCGTAACGCCTCTAAACTTTCTACATTGTCTCACTCCATGCGACCATTAAAACTCAAGTCTTTTTGTAACACTTTTGAACTTCCCAAGAGGAATATGCTGTTACTGTACATCTGGTAGTGAAGACTTCAAATTTTCTATTTTGTTAAGATGTATCACAATAGAAGGTGTTTGTAATAATTTAAATTCATCAATAATGAAGTTAGATTCAGTTGGTTCAGTAATGGTAACAAAGGTGGGTATTTTGTTATGAAGTCATGGAGAAACACAATGCGCGACTTAACTCTTACTGTGTAGAAATTATGTTCGAGAGGGAAAATTGGCATAGGCATTTCTCGTGATGTAGTTCAAAGGTGTCAGCCAATAGAGTATGACGTATTTCAGGTGAGTGAAATGGTTAGTGAAAGAATTACTTTACAACAAGGTGAAGGAAAAGTCTTACGAAAATAGATTTCATTAAAATCGGGGTACTTGAAAGTTTTAATCATGATCACGAATCATTCGACATTACGGTTGATGTTGAAGATGCAAAAAAAGAAAAAAAAATACGATATTTCTTGGGATGCGCATGATTTATACGAAAACAGACTACCGTGGTTCTAACTTGAAATTTTTCAAAAATTTATTACTGCATTATCAGAGTAAGGAAAAGTTTTACAAAAATGTCTGTAGAGCACTATCAGAGTACACAAAACTCTTGTTAAAAAAAATCATACCATATTGGCGACGCGGAAACGTTTCACTTAAATAAATTAGTCTATAATCGAGGTACGAAAATTTTGTACGGCAAAAGACTACGAAGCAATAAGATAAATGCAGTTGAAAAAATACCTATGTATATCGCAAAAATTATGGGGTATGTGAAAGTTTTTTTTAGAGAAGATGACTATATTTTCGGAGTAGGTAAAAGTATCACGAAAATAGATCGGAATATACCTGAGTGAGTAAATGATATCCAGAAATGAATTACCTGTAGTCAGATGCTGTAAGAAATGAAATAAAGTGATTACGTTAAAATCGGAGCACGTTAAAGTTTTAGGAAAAGAGACGATAATCCATACTGAGTTATGTAACAATCTTACGAAACAGATCATGGAATATTCAGTGCATGTAAGACTTGGAAAATGTACAAGATCAGGATATACTTAGGCTTAGTAAGTGTGTTGGGATACTGGCAGTGTTGTATCTCGAGCTGAGCATTTTTTGTTAATAAACGACAAACGTAAACGTATTACGAAAATGGAACACGGTACATAACAGTCTAAACAAAGTAAAAAACGATATGTCCTCGGTACGTATCTTAGGGGTTGCAATGCTTGGTACGTTAAAAGTGTTTAGAAATACTGTAGAGCTCAAGCTATTTTGAGGTACGAAAAAGTTTCAGCGAACAGATTCCGCGATACCTCTTGTAAGAAAGCTTAAGAGCAAACCTGGATTTCACCAAGGTTCAGAGTGCACCGTGTGACAGATAACACTGGACTGAGCAGTTCCCGCTGGGCGCCCGTGTTATGTAGACAGGTGTAGCAAGTGTGTCCTCCCAGTGCCGGTACTGCTATATTTATTTCAAATCTTTCTTTCCATCTCGCGAAACGATCGGATGTTCGAGTGTCAACCCCGAACCTCGCGGACAGAAAAGACTTAAGTGCAGTGATTCCCTTGGGGGACGGTATCGACCCTCTTGGAGCAATGGAAAGATTTAAGAGAGAAATTCACCATTGCCCAAACTTAAAAATGGAGATCTGCTCAGGCCTCTGTTAAATCAACTTGCCCTCAGTATTTGTTACATGCAGCGGCGGTCCTGTTGTTATCTGCCAGCGTGCCACCTACTGAGCAGGTAATTAATTAGTCAATAAGGGCTGTTGTCACTCGTGGTATTCGCCCCTCCATATGCACAGGACAGGTCTTATATTGCCCAGAAAAATAACAAAGCTTAATATGGCCTTTGATGGAAATTTCCTTCCTCCATGCGTTCATTCTTGTATCTTGTTCCTTACATTATTTCGTTCTTGTATTCTTTTTTCTCTTTTCTATTTATCTATCCGTCACCATGACAACTCAAGAAGTTTCTGACGGAATTTAACGAAATTTACATAGAATGTCTGGTATGCTAATAGCAACAGATGATTTATATTAGGTGAAAATCCGTTCATTTGTTTGTTTGCTTCTCTGCCTCATGTTTTTCAAAGCCATGGCTCAAAACTTAAGTAGCTACGGATTTTTATGTTATTTATACAAGATGTTAGATATATTATGGAGAGGAAATTGACAAATTTTCGAGACGATCTGTCAATTTGTTGGCTTCTTTATCTCAGTATTCGATTCTATGCTTGTTAGCTAATTGGCTCAGTAATTTAGCTGCAGATCTTTATAAATTTTAAATTATTTGTTCGTGATGTTGATATACATGTGGCTATAATTAAATTTTGGTGATGATCGTTTGGGATGTTTTGTGTGTTTAGTTGTTTTTCCTAGTGTTTACCAACAGAATAACTCAGAAGGCTTAGAATATATTTAAGAAAATAGCGAAGCTGCTATATTACCGTGATAAATCACATATGATAACATTTTTGTGTTGATACAAACTAGGACATATTTAGGTGCTACGCCGTAAAAAAATGGTCTCATGAAATCTATGCACTGTGTTCCTGCTATATGCGAATTATTCTAGAGGAAAATTACGCATATATGAATGGAGAACTCGGGCCACTGTTTCCTTTTATGACAGAAAATTTGTTCCTATGAAATTTGCCACTTTTGCCCCGGAGACAATGTCAGCGCTCAGTATCGTGTTGCTTGTCGTATTTACAGAGATTTTTTTTATAAATTTTGTCGTTATTACTGTTGTTTCTGGCTGTGCTTTAGTGCAGTATTATTATGAAAACGTACCAGATAACCCAATTCGAGGAGTAAAAAGGGGTTAAGAAACGCTTTCCACTCTATATGATGTGAATATATTAAATATACCCGAATTCATTTTAGACGATCTTTCTCGCTTCTTTCTCTCTCTTCTCCCAGAGTGCACACAGATCGAGAAGCTGAGCGCATATCTCAGCAAAGCATGGTATTGTTAACGTAAAATTCAACTTGTAACAGAAACTATAATTTCCTTTTGATCAGCACCAAAATTTAGTAATATATGCCTTTTGACCATTATAACAGCTTCTATAATTTTCTTGATGATCCGTTTAAAATTCTGAGTTATATATGTTGCTGGGAAACACTCTTACAAACACTAATCAATCAAACACACAAAAGGCGAAACAGATCATCACCAAAATTAAATCAATTACGTCTAATATTGCTCCTAACAATTCCTGTGAGTTAATTAAAAAAATGCTTATAACCCAAGATCAACACTGTAAATAAAAAACCTTTTCATAACTTTTGGGTTATGGTTCGACAGACAATAGATCGATCGAAAACTCGAGAAAACTACAGCACTCCTAGAGTGCATACTTCCGCCAAGCAAGGAAATGGTGATTAATAAAATAAAATACTGTCTGAATTTTATTTCATGTGTTAGTAACACCAAAATCTAATGATTTGTGGCTTTTAGCTGTAATAACAGCTCCTGTAATTTTATTAGAAGTTTGTTCATAACTTTTTGAGCAATACTGCTAACAAACATTCTGACAAACATTGGTGAAACAAACAAACCAAGCGATCTTTGCCAAAATATATTCAATTTTTTAAATTTTTAACAATTCAAGCAAAATTCACGAAGATCCGTTCATAACTTTTAGATTAACTTTGCGAACAAGCATAAAATAAAACTCAGAGACAGACAAACGGAACAACAAACAGGTCATCACAAAAATTTAGCTCTTTACTCTTCGTAATGTACGATACCTAACTACTCTTGTAAACTTGATAGAAATCCGTTCATCAATTTTTGAGATTTGTAGCTAAGAAAAAAAAGGCAAATGAAAAACAAGAAACAAATTGACGGGCTGCTCTTTACCAAAAGTTAATAATCCACTCCTTTTAATATGCCTAACAATCCATGCAAATTTTGTAAA
This sequence comes from Parhyale hawaiensis, assembly GCA_001587735.2. Classification (NCBI taxonomy): domain Eukaryota; kingdom Metazoa; phylum Arthropoda; class Malacostraca; order Amphipoda; family Hyalidae; genus Parhyale; species Parhyale hawaiensis. The sequence goes on from LQNS02278138.1 coordinate 7,292,034, forward strand.
AAATTGTCCATAAGATTTTTAGATATTTTGGTGACATGCAATCTCACAAACTCGACGAAAACATAACATCATTGGCTTATAGGTAATTAGTCACCAGGTGATGCACCTGCGTGAGTTTTTGACTGTCACGATATATTGAACACAAGCATTTAGTGTGTATCAAATAAGTAGTGGTCACTATACATATATCTACAGAAGAAGTATTATTTTACGTTAATTAGATACATGGAACCTGGATGTCCTTTATTTTCATCGATTAGAAACTTGTACACTAAAGTAATCTGAGAGCGCATTTCTCCGCCAAGAAAGGAAACATTAACCAAAGGTTGCAATTAGTTCTGAAACTATGGGGCCCTCTGTATCAGCACCAAAACATGGTCGTTTGTGCCTTCTTACATGACGTGACCGACCACTAATAATAACTATGTAATTTCAGACTTTGCTTCATCACTTTTTCACTTATTTTGTTCTTTACAGCATTTCATCGGTGGAAAAAGGTTTTAAAAAATGATCAAGATATTAAAACGAGTGTAATTCTTTTATTTCTTCCATATATATTAGTCTTTGACTGGGAAAATAATAAGCTTCAAAGTAGATGAACAAAGGTTACATCTAATGATCGTGACTATTTTGTTGAGCAAAAAAGATTTTCAACAGTATTTACTTAAATTATTATTTCTATCAAAAACGGGACAGGACTTTTCGATGCCTATAATCGTTTCCCAATCGTGTTTAAAAAAAAATGTGCTTCAAGAATAGCATTTTAAAGCATCTTCCTTACATAATCTCACTGTGCGCTAGACCGCTTTAAGAGCGCATATCTCCGCAAAGCAAAGCAACGGTAACGAAACTTTCAAATTGGTTTTGAAACAATTATTTCCTTTTGACAGTAATGACAGCTTCTGTAATTTTTTTGAAGATCCGTTATAACTGTTTGGGTTCTGCTGCTAACAAAAATTTCACCCAGAAGAAAGAAGAAACTTTCAGTAGGTATGTATATCGATAGAGACGGGGAACCCGTGAACGAGGGTATTCCCATGCTCATGGGAACAGCAACTCTGGAAAGACGAGAAGGAACAGGAAGCTGTCATCAGTAGGAGTCTGAAAAGGGCGGGAGTAAAAATGTTCCAAGCCAGGTAGTGATCTTTTACCTCATAAATATGTGCGACAAGTGGTAGCTTAAATTGAAACTAAAATCATTCTTCTACTGATCTTTTGACGGATCGTTTCAAGGATACCTCAAAGATTCCTATATTTTGCCCCGGTATAACGTTAATGGAAGCGTTACGGTTCTATTAACTAAATAACTCACAGAGGGACAAGCAGAATAAAAAATATAGATATTTATTTAGATTATTAAATTAGATTAGATAAACGGCAGTGGAGGAATCAATTGGCCCAAAGAGACACCGGAACTTACGCCCCGGCCCTCTATGAGCTATTGCCATTATGTTAGGATACAGAGGACTAAAGAAAAGAGAAAACAAGGGGAAGAGGCACGGCCAGTTCGTTTAGGCGACATTCATACGGTTTGTTTCGCAGCTGAGGTATCAAGCAAAAAACATTTTGTTCCTACTTTTTTAGGCCTTAGTTTTTCAGATAATAGTGAACATATATATATATATTTTACGGTTAAGCCTATCGTATAAAATGTGATTTTTCCGCATGGAAATGAATAGAAGTCAACAAGTTTACATGCTAGGAAAAAAAACAAAGACAGTTTTCGAATCCTTGAAACATTGCCAACAAAACTATAGGGCAGGATTTTCTATTTTCGCCCTCATCTTTTCTTTTGTATCTCGGCTCAGAACCGAAAATTTTGCTTCTTTATGTAAATTTCAGTTTGCAATCGAAATTCGCATATCAAAAGAAAACGGAACAAAAATGGGAAATCCGGCTCTACAGTTTTGTTAGGAATGCTTCAAAGATTCCAAAATTGTATTTTTTTCTAGGTTGAAAAGTCACTGAGCTTATTCTTTTGAAATTTCAAAGAAAAAATATAAATATTTGTATATATATTCCCATTATCTCAAAAACTAATGCCTAAATAAAATAAGTTGTATGAGCAAAATGTGTTTAGTAAAAACAAGTACATATGTTGTGCAAGTTTCAGAACTATCGGCCCACGTATAAAAAAAGTTTTCAAAGAACTGGGACGCTCCTTAACCTTCATTTTACTGTATATAATATTTAGTTATACGCAATGAAATTCAAGTTAATGGCTAAACAAAGCTAGGCCTCATGTTGATTTTTCACGTGATGAAATTTGATGACAATCGCTTCCGTTACTCTCAAGCGTTGTTGTGACAAATTTGTTAAAGAAAGCAATGGGCGAAAATTCGCTGAAGCTCCCTCTTAAGAGTAGGGCGAAACAGATGATGATTTTTTTTCCGGTGGTCGGGGGTGATGAGACTGTATTTCAAGCAGCGCATAAAAATTTTGTGTTAGAATAAAAAAAAAAACTTTCTGAACTACAAGTATTTCTCTATATTACTGAGGGGAGCATAATACCCAGAAAGTCAATAGTTAGGATTCAACCCTATAGAACCTGACCGTGTTACTTTGCTTTGATGATTCTTGGGCCTATTGAAATCCTACGGGAAAGTATATTGTAGTGAAGCAGTAGAGCCTCTTACGTATACCTCACTTTACTTGACGATTTACTCCGATGAATCAGGTCTCTACGGTCATTGATATTTTTTTTCGGATTGGACGTAGCAACCACAAACAAGAAATAAATTGTTAGTGAGGACGCAAGGAATACTCCTGTTGGCCAGAACATACATGAACCTGGTCAATCGTAAATGGCAAAATAATTTCGGCCAATTTTATCACACGTCGATGCCCTAAAAGTCAATGACCGTCACTCACGGTTGACATCTCGCTAGCAATCTGAAAATTTTCCTGGTAAAGTAAAGGTAAAGTCATCTTTGACTGAACCCTCCTCTTGGAAACCCATATGCACTGGTTCGTGCTGCAGATGTAGGCCAATTGGCCCCAGAGGAGTAAGTAGAGCCGCAGCCAACCACGGGTCGCTAAGGACTAAGGCGCGGAAACGGATGGTTCAACGACCCGAGCAACTCCACCCTCTCATTCCTGGTCAGGCACGTGCCCCACACAGCTCCGCATGCCCTACAATTGCCGACTTAGCACGCCGGGCGCGACAAATCTCACGTGACAGGCTTGTCGCTTGCACTCGGCACCCTGAGCACATCAGTCAGGAACGCATGGCATGCTGCTGTTAACTTTCTGTTCAATGTCCTTATGATGATGAAATATGTATATTTTTTTGAATTTCATCTTCCACCCGTAGGATCTAATTTAGTGAGCCGTCACGTAGAGCGTTAGAATATTTGGTGGTTTTTATTGGACTGGATGGCAGTTTTCTTAGGAATAACATTCTTTATAGCAACCCGAATATGCGCAAACCAACAAAAAGAGTTAATAATGGCTTCTGTGTGCGTGAGAACGAAGGTATAGAGGTGGCTCAAGAAATCCCTCATGGAAGCCAAGGGGAAAGCCGAGCCAGCCTGGAAACTAATTTGGTAAGCGTGACGCTAATGCACTACTTTGGGTTTTGTCACCTCATACACGCGTTCATAGTATTTCAAACAGTGTCACAGAAAAGAAATGTGCCAAATCATAAATAACTGTTACCTAGCACATCTGAAGCTGATGGTGCAATAATACTGCAGATCGAATGAGGACAATGCTATCAACTGTTACCTTGACGAGATGAGGGAAAATTGGAAATGGCAACTTAGGTGCTAGATTGTGCAGTGCAACCTACGGTAATAGTCGAACAATTTATTTTGTTTTCAGGAATTACTTTTTAGTGTCAACGATAGTCTAAAATGGAGGTAAGATGCGTATTAAATGCATGAGAATTTTGGAATATAAATATTTCAAAGCCATGTATTCAATGGAATTAAAATCCCATTTAACTCCCATTGTAGCATTAACTGAACCGCTATATTAGTCTCGCAATTAAAAAGTAAATATTTCAACGCAAAAAGAATATGAAACCAAACGCTGTTGATTCGCCCAATCTAAAATGCAACGAAGAACAAACTTTCTGAAGGGATATATGGAACAATAATAAAGTTCAGGTTATTATCTCCGCCAATGAGATTAAGGTTCTACCATATTTGTCTGTCACCGGGATAATTAAAAAAGTTAAAGATGGAGTTTTAGGAAATTTACAAGGATTGTTAGGCATGTTAGGAGGAACGGATTATTAACTTTAGATAAGATTTATTGAACCCTTTGGTTGTTTGTCTGTCGCTTTTTTTCTTAGTAGCAACAATATAACGTTCAAAGTTATGTACGGGTTTTTGTGGAACTTACATGAATCGTTATGAAGAGAAAATGGCCAAATTCTCGTGGTGATGTGTCAATCATTTGAGTGTATGTCTTTGTAATTGATTTCAAGTTTGTTAGCAACGTATGTCAAAAACTGATGAATCAATTACTTCATGAGAGCTAACGGATAGAAGCCCAATCTTCAATGAAAAACAAAGCACCAATGTGACTGTTGCTAATGTTAGCCTAGCTAGTAATATTGGTCCCAGGAATGAAAATTAAATAGGCTCACGTATAGTAAGAATGTATTATTACGGATTCAAACCTATAAAATATTTTCGGCCATATTCCCGTAAGACGACTTGCTTGCTCTCATAAGTTTTACCTCTAATGGGAATATACTGGCTTGCAAACCTGACAGGGATAAAGGCGTAGTAGTATTAGACCGTTATGTTTACTGTGAGAAAATACGTCCACTTACATGAGATAGTACAAAATTTGTGCAAATTACGGGACCCGTCCAAAATTCTCGCAATAGATTGAAAATGAAGTTAATAACTTCCTTACGAAATTAAAAAATAACTTGCTCCCCATTGACGTCTATAAAAACTGTATGTTTCTGCTCCCGGCTGTAACAAACTTGACGGCTTCCCAAATATACATATGCCGGTTTTTGATCACGCGTGAACGAAGTGAGAGGTGATAATGTTTTCGTTTACGATTCAAGTATGTACTGCATATGTAGGGTGTTGCAAAACTTTCGGTACAAACTTCGGCTACTTAGATAATATCAATAGAAAAAACTTTTTCATCCATAAAAAACCTTAATTTGTGGGATAATCATGTAAATAATGAACGCTGATTAGATATTACTTACCTACATGCACTCTGCTCAGTGCTCATTAATACACACGAGGGTAGTTCTTATACTCCATAACAAGAGATAGTTTTTATCAATAAGAATTAATTGTTCGAAATGTCTATGATGAACATGATACAAGCACGACACCTTCGGTGAAGGGAGTTGCGTCCGTTGCCAAAGATTCCATGAATCTCAGCGATATCTCCAGCAGCAACTGCAATTCGGGCGATAAGATCTTCTTCCGCCGACTTGACAGGTGTGTCATAAATAAGACTTTTCATGTGCCCCCTCGAGAAAAATCTAGCGGAGACAGATCAGGTGACCTTGGTGGTCAAGACACAGCACCATTACGAAAACTCCATTGATATGAAAATTGAAGGTCGAGAAAACGTCTCACATCCAGAGCATAATGTGCCGGAGCTCCATAGTGTTGAAACCAAATTCTTATACGAATACCCTATGGAACATAGTCCAATAAATCCGGAAGGACTTCTTCAAAAAAGTTTCTCTAAACATTCCCAGTGAGACGTTCTGGCGAAATGTATGGGCCAATGACTTGATTCTGAACGATACCTGCCCAGACATTGACAGTCTAGCGATGCTGGTGGCGATGTTAATGGGTGGCATGAGGGTTGTTTTGCTGCCATACGTAAAAATTATGAATATTAAAAAGTCCATCACGCATGAAAGTAGCTTCAACCGTGTTCAACACATGTTATGAAAATGGGGATCTTCTAACTCCTGATTGAAAAACCACTGCGCGAATCTTTAAGGAGGGCATAATCTGCGGTAAGTAGACCATGGACTTTCTCGAAGAATTACGGATGATAATTACTTCGGCTCAACACACGCCACACTGCAGTTTGTACTAAAAATTTTGAACACCCTGTATATTTGTGTAGATATATATGTTTATTTGTAAATATATATGTCTGTAATATATATATATATGTCTGTCCACCGAAAAAGTGATCGAAAGAGTTGAATAATGCTCATAATTTTTCATAGGGCGCTTGGTGGGTTAACCTAGATGTGACCCATGCCAAAAAACTGGGACTAGCTGGCCATTAGAAATGACGGTGTTGAATATGCCTCCCCAGCAGATTGTCTTACGCCACAAAGCGTTCTATTTTTCCTGTGTTATTTATTGAAGCTCTAATCTATGGGATTAGGGCTGTGCATTGTGCAATAGCCTCATTCTTCAAAAATGACGGAGTTGAATTTGCCTCGCCGCGGGTGATAGTCGTACGCCACGAGGCGTTCAATTCCGATGGTGCAGCCTACAACACAGCCAGCTGCCGTTTAGCATAATTTTTTGTCCCTGTACTATGCCCTTCTAAAAAAATGACTGTTCCGTTTTCAATACTTTTAGTTTATCGATAAAATCCACTGTTTTAGAGACCCAAATAGGTACATCATGGCTTCATTTGATATTGAAAATTCTTTTACGAACATTTCCATTCGAGAGACCATTGAAATATGCGTGGACTTTTGTTTGCAGATCCTCCAGCGACAGTCATAGGTTTAGGTCGGCTTCATTTTATAACTCTTCTGGAACATTCTGTATTAAATTCTTGTTCTCTTTTTAGTGGACAATTGCATGAACAGCGGATGGTGTAGAACGGGTTTGCTACTTGGCCACGCATTTGCGGACAGTTTTTATGTGTTATTATGAGACAAAATGGCTGTCAGATTGTCCCGGTGAATTTTGCCTGATTTTTTTTTTCAATCAACGTTATGCCAATGATACTTTCCCTCTTTTTACTCATGAATACCTTAACTGCAAGCCCCCACCCCAGTATTATGGTTTCCATGGAAAGTAAACAGAACGGGTGTCTACCCTTCTTAGACGTTTTATTCATGAAAGGACCAAACAATTTTTAATTTCTATTTTAGGAAAAGTACTTCTACGGAGTTAGGTAGTAGCATTTTTTAGCTTTTCCCTACGAGTTTTTAGAGTCAATAGCATCAAAACCTTAATATTTCGTGCCTATCAGATTTGTTCTAGATTCAAAATTTTGCATGACAAATTTGTTTTTCTAAAATTTTTCTCAAAGAACGGTTTTCCAGAATGTCTTGTTCAATCAATCAATCAATCATCATCATCAACAAGTTCCTTTCCTTACAATACCAAAACATTTTATGGCAAGACTCTGGAAAGGAACAGGTTTTTCTTCTCAAATTCATAATTTGGCACCCAATCAGAAAAAACTTAAGCGAGAATTACGGTAATTATTATCTGCTGAACCGGTTTACCATTTGCGAAACCTTTACATTCAGCTCCCCGCCTGCATGCTGAGCAAAACCACCATCTCATCAGCAAAAATGACTTCTCAATCATTGACTCTTCTAATGCAATCGAACTCACAACATTAGAATCCCTTTACATCCATAGATCAAGTCCTAGCCTCAACATTATAACCTCAACTGTGCCTCTTCTCACTGTCGACGACTAGCTCCACATCTGCCGATTGTACAGGAGCTGACACCCGGCCCCTTCTAACAGCTCTGTTCATTTGCTTTTTAGACTCTAGCTCAGGACTGACATTTTTCCTCCGACGGTACATGTTTATTTCTCTCCGCATCCCATATCGCCCGATCCTCATATAAGGAATCCCCAAGCGCACCACGCTAATTTACCTTTTAGCTCTCCCCCTGTTGGCATCATCCCAGACCTTGCTCAATTGAAACAAAATTAGTCCTTTCAAATTCTTTTAACTTCCTCTAGCTTTTAATTCTGATAATGGGATATAAAAAATCCCGAAACGTTAAATTTTAGTTCACTAGTCGACTTTCCGTTTCCGTTTGTTATTATTATCTGTTTATTTTAGCAATATTGACTTAAAAATCATCTTAAGTAATAGCTAGTCAATAAGCACTTTTTTATTCTTATAAAGACCAGGGCCGGGCTGCACGGAACTTCACTAAGTGTAATTAGCTCACTGATTTTCCCTTTACTGCAGAAAATGTACTTTGTGAGTTCCTGTCAGATGCACAAACGATTGTCGCTTTCCCGCCTAAACAGATTTTCCTTTATTTTTGTACTTTAGTTAAGATTGCTAGGACTATCCTGAAATGCAATAAAGAAACAGCTGCAGAACCAAGACATCGACGAAGAAATATTTGATGAGTGCAAATTTGGTCCATTTTACATTATGTTAACATTCTCTAAGTATTTCTTCAGAAGTATCCCTTTAAAATATTCTCTTTGCTTTGTTTACCCAAGTGTTATACAGACAGAAAATTTTTTGCACGTCTGGCAACTTCGCGCGAGCTTCAAAGCCGTAGTCAAACACTTTAGGGGTGCGACTAAAACTGATATTCCACTATAATCTTTTGATATTCCTAAATAGTTTGGCGCGATCTAACTTTCGTTGCTTTCAAAAACTGTTACATGGAGCACAGCACCAAGAAAGAAACACCCAACTCCATGGCGAATAGCGGAACTTTTACTTGGGCTGATGTTTTCTCTACTGTTTCGGTCGACATACGGTACAACACCAGAAGGGGAGAACAAAATTTTCGGACACTTTGTACAATTCACGAGCCCCAACCGTTTTTTCAATGAGTTTTCTCATCTAATCGTCTGATTTTTTTTCTTTTCGTTGCGTCCCTGCAAACGTAACGTTGAATATGCGGTGTTCCATTCCAAAAATTGCCAGCTGCTAAGTGTTCAGTTTGCAGTGTGCCCATAACTAAAGAATCAATTTTGTTTTTACATTTACAATTATATTTTTTTCATTATCTCATTGGATTGTTTAACTAAAATGTGTTGTAAGGGCTCCAAAACTACAAAATATGATATGTATTCGAATCCCGAAAGGAACGTAAGAAATCAGGTACTCGTCGGCATTTTATTTCCGCGTTCCCTACCTACTTGAGACCGGGGCTGTGATTGGTCGATATCGGGCTAAGGACGATTGTCAAAGGCCTAAAGAGACTATAAATGCCTTTGAAATTGTTTGGCGTACTGGAGACTTAGTGGATTTAAGATGTCCTCAAAATAAGGCAAATTATACAGTTTAAGGAAGAAATTTCGATTTAGCGTTTCGGCCGTATGGTTAAACACGGCCCTGAAAACGTGCGAAAATCTTTCGTGTATAGATTCAGTTGTGCACAGTGTGCATCGCGCTACATCGGTAGCAGTTGTCGTACGCTTCGCACGAGAGTGTTGGAGCATGAGGGCAGGAGCAGTCGTACTGGCACCGTGCTAGTGTCGCCGTCATTTTCTTCCATGGGCCTGTATTGTGAACAGTGCACTAGTCCAGTCCAGATATAAAATTTTAAGATATTGCGTTTTTATCATAAACTTACCGACCTCAGAACATTAAAGTCCTTGTACATTAAAAAAAAAAAAATACTTCTTAATGAGCAAAATAGTTCACATCCCCTGTTTATGGCAAATGTTAGACTTTTACTTTCTGATTCATTTTAGCTCTTTTGTGAATATTGAACTTATATACCAAGTAGGAATGAAGGTCTATTAATCTATCAGTCTATTTAGCGAAGATCTAAATTTTAATTAGTTTTAATCGTGAGTTTATTTATTTTCCTTTCTTGAGACTAATAGTACTAGCAAGGCTAACGTTAGTAACGGTCACATTGGTGCTTTGTTTTACACTTAGGAACCGATCTTTATAAAATTAGCTGGAATTATTAAAAAAAGGTAGAAGACATGGAAGACCAAATATCGGTGAAGATCGGTTCGTCTGTTTGTGTGTTTTACTAATGTTTGTATGTAGCATGACTCGAAAAGTTCCGTAATGATAGAATCTCTCTGAACTTTGTGGAAAGTGTTAGAAATGCTAGAAAAACACAAATGGCGAAGTTTTGGTGATGATCCTGTTGTTCGTTTGCGTACATAGTAATGTTAGCAAAAGGGTTGTCACAACATAACTGAAAGAGTTACAGGACCTTGAAGAAAATTACAACAGCTGTTATTACTGACAAAAAGCACAAATAACCAGATTCCACTGCTGAAAGAAGAAATCTTAATCAGAATTAATATGAATTTTTCGTGAACACTATCTGGCTTGCCGGAGGTATGCGCTCTCGGAGTGCTCCAGGTTTTCACTGTGATGGCCGTCACATTGCATTATATGAAAACATGCTCCCATTAACAGAATCCGTCAATTTCTGAATGGCTGCAGCATCTACAGACTTCAAAAAAATTTGTATGGCTAGCCAAAATGCCTGTTTCGTACTGCTCACCATTCGGGGTAGATTTTCCGTTTGATGATGGCACTACCATCACCCTAACTCTTCTCCCCTTTTTTTCTATTTTTTCTCATTTCTTTTTTTCTTTCGTCTTCCATTTTTTTCTCTTCTCGTTTCTTCATTCCTCTACATTCTACTAACATAATGGCAATAGCTCATAGAGGACCGGGGTGTAAGTCCCGGTGTCTTTTTGGGAATGGGCCTTTTGGTTCGTCTACTGCCGCCTATCTAATCTAATCTAATTAAAGGCAGGTCTCCTCTAGCTACTGATGCGCAATCTTCTATACGATTGCACGCTGAACGACATTGTGGTCTGGCTTCCATGGTAAATTTTGAAACGTTAATTGTATAACTCTGGTAAAGTAGACAAAATAACCTCGGGGCGCGTTCGATATGACGCCGAAATTCTGCCTTCCAGGCTTCACCCGTTCCAAACTTTAGGCCGATACTTAGACTTCGGCCGGCTGAAATGAGCTTCAGGCGTTGGCCCTTAATAGATTGTGCTTGAGGCTCTTCTCTCTTCTAATTTGATAAATTGTTGTAGTAAAATGACTACAGTTTCGACGATCGTGACGCTGATTGCTGTTATATATACCCTTTTGTATCTTACTTTAGAAACATGATCTTGTTTCTTAAAATGGAGTTCTCAGTCGGCTCAACGTAATCATGTTGCTTCTAACGATTAAGTCATGATTCACAGTTGTAAACCCAAAACATGTCCAGTGATGGGCAGTATTTAAATACAATTGTATTTAAATACGTATTTAAATACATTTTGTTATTGAAAAATGTATTTACAAATACTTTCAGAAATGTGTATTTAAATACTGTATTTAACTACATTTTCGAGTATTTAAATACAATGTATATAAAATTTTTTAAATACATTTTTAAATACATTTCGTATTACTTTAGCTGATTTTGCTGTGCGTCCTGCCTTGAATGCTTTTCACCTTGCTTCTAAATTTCTCGTATTTGTACGAATACCTGCAGCTCCTGTAATCTATTAATTAGGTTGCAGCTACAATGGGTAGAGTTCGTAATAAATAACTAGAGCACTCTGAGAGCCCATACCTCCGCCAAACGAGGTAACGGTAGCAAA
>LQNS02278138.1:7311903-7323972 GCA_001587735.2 Parhyale hawaiensis
GCTGTTATTAATATAAAAAGGCACAAATGATCAGATTTTGGAGTTTATGCAAAGAAAATTATGGTTTCAGAGCCAATTTGAATTTTTGCTACCGTTGGCTCACTTGGCTGAGGTATGCGCTCTCAGAGTGCTCTAGTTATGTATTTTAACTCAAAGAAGAGACGCTATAACCCAAAATTTTGGATGGAAGACAGCCTTTGCCAAGAATAAGCACGTTGCAGATACTAAAACTGTAATTCAGCTTCTGCTCGGCGGCTACAATCTTTGTTGGGGATCGAAAGACCACTGGCTACAAATTGCAGAATAAAATGGCGTCAAGGCCAGGATTGAAAAGCAAAATAAAATATGCTACAACAGGCGGCTACTCTCGCTACTCGAAATACTCTCGCTACTCGAAATACTCTCACTACTCGTAAAAATCTCGCTACTCGACCTACTCTCGCAGCTCGAAATACTCTCGCTACTCGAAATACTATCACTACTCGTAAAAATCTCGTATTAATACAATAGGAGTCAGTATTTACCAATGACTGTACGAAGGTCGATATTTAGAGCAAAGTCATGTTTGATTCAGACATTCTGCATCGATCACTGGGAATATTTCACAAGAGATGGTATAACAAGTCCTTTTGTTTGTATCTGAGTTCCTTTTCTCGCTGGGTCTGGGGTTTGTCCAACGCGTTGCTGGGAACCTTGGTTCGGGAAGTCAAAATTGAGGCAAGTAGTATTGGGAGAGGTGACTGCAGCTCCATATAATATATATATATACATTTTATGTCATTACTCTCAATAACTTAACTTATCAAGGAATAGACGTTTCAAGTTAACTACACAAAAAAATTTGGCGATTTATAGAAAGTCTGAGAGTAGGTATGGATTCACCAGAATAAAATTAGGTAAAAACATTTACCTATCAGAAGCAATAAGCAAAAATTGTGTTCCCATGAGTAGTTTGACCAAATGGTTGAAATATGAGGGTCGAAGATAAACGTTCTTAGTGGAGAACTCTTTAGATAATGCACTGAGTACACCTCAACCAGTAACAATTATATTTCTAGCCATAAAAATCTAGTTATATGTGCTAAGTTTAGTGTCAGGGTGTCTGTCCGCCAAAAATGATGGCAAAAATCCAATGATTATGACTTTGTTACTAATTTGCTTATATAGGATGCACGGCAGCTGCCAACTGCAGTGAACATAAGAGATTAGCCTTCAAAATTCAAATTCTGCTGAACAACGCAGGCAATTCCTTCAGTGATGCGCTTAAAACAAGCATCACTCATAATGTAGATTGAGTTCGGTATGCTATATACGCCAGGATATACAAGTCGACATTTTTTGCTCAAGTGAAAAACTGTCTCGTCAAATGAAATAATAGTTTTTGAAACTAGATCATCCTGAGAGCGCATACCTCTGCAAAGCTTGGCAACGGCAATGAAAAATTCAAATTGGTCCTGAAACTATATGATTTCCTTTCTATCAGTAAAGCAAATAAAATAATGGTATTTATTTCTTCCCGAAGGGAGGTTTTCATAATATATTACTGTTACATTTGATTAGCTTAATATTATTACATGTAATATCATCGAATAGGTATGGTGGTACCATACAGCACGACCTACTGCACAAAAGTTCAAAATTTAAAGGCATACATTGTTTTTAATAGAAAGGCCTTCATCAATAATTGTTGAAACTACCACAGCACTAGAGTAGCAAACCAGGTATATTCAACACATGTTGATAATAAGGAATAAAGTTAATTTATGGGACTAGTGGTGTCAGAAATAAAATCTTGTGGCTGCGATAGAGATTGTAAAGTATAGGACAAATATATTTTCTTTTGCACAAACAATACTTATTACTTATTTTTAAAAGTGTAAATTGGAAGAAGATTATTACAGGTAAGGGGTGGCCACAGCGTATAATTCCTTATAACTATGATGCAAGCTACCATACAAAGCCATTTTATATTAAACAAATGAGACAGCCACTCGCGTGTGTATACATACATGGGACACATTTTCCGGCAGCAGGGCAAAACTTTTACCATCATGTGCAACCTGGTCTAATTTTTGGCTTTTTTCGAAGGCAATGCAGATAAAATTGACAGATAAACTTATCAAAACACATTAGTCTTTAACAAATTGTTTTATGTAGAACTTTTGCCAAGGACTTCAAAGGTAAATGTGTTTGGTTGACCCATTTTATTGCCATAACAAAAGACTTTTCTGTAGGTAGTAAGCCCTTTTGCACTTACTGTACATATTTTTGGACGTAATAAATGGTAAAATCACGAATAAAGTGAAGATTAACGTGTTAATCGCCAGCCACTCCTGCCGTGGTTTGCATATTCTTCAGAATAAGTTAGAGTCCATATGCTCTAATTTGAGAGGACATTTTAAGCATCGGCGGCGGCCTCTATGAATGCCCTGCATTTTTATGAAGAGTACCCGTGGCGTTCACTCAGCTGTGAAATCCTGGATTCTGAGCAGATGACTAATAACTTGGAGTTAACATAAAAGGCTTGTTGGTAGAAGTGAACCCCAAATTATTTTTAACAGTTTATCATGAGTATCACAGTCGCAATAAACTTACTCTGCTGAAGGTAAATGTTCTCGTCGCGCACATTAATCATTTCGCAGTGTGTTGACGCGAGGATTATTATTATTATTTTTTTTTTGTAAGTTTACACGGCGGTGAACATCACCGGAAAGTGATGTAAGTTTTTATTTTTAGTTCTAATTCACTAACTGCGCTAATGCTCTACGGACCTGATGACATGCAGTTTACGTCTTGCCTGACCATTTCACCGAGGCAGTTTGGCAGTGGTCGGATTCCTTTATAGCGTTGCCAATTCAATGGGCATTTCTGAGATTTTTTCGGCCCCTGGCTTGGCCCGCCCACTACCTGTATGTAGAGACATCTTCGAAACAATAATAGAATTGACGCCATGAATGAGGAATTTAATCACGACCGAACTGCCTGGATACATGGCGAGACTATAGATAGTTAGGTATTAAGTGAACCTAATTTTTCTTGTGGACATCAGTATCAGTAACATTTAGAGGAATATACCCAATGCATATGCATTAATGGGTCCTGGACTACAACAATAGGGCTTAGGTATGCCGGTTCCATCTCATTGAAATATTTTATTTTGAGTCCTTGTGCTGGTACGTTAGAGTTTGGTGACGCCAAACTGGGATAGTGGGACACACGTGCTGTGGATTTGTGCCGCTACACTTGGATGAAGCTGGCGATGTTTGGTCAGGTGCAGGTCTATGTCGCTCCTGGATTCTCCACCTTCCTCGCACAAAGCGTCTGTCTGCTCAGCATCAGGTCTTCTTACAACTGGACAACTTCTACCTGCAGAGAAAAGAGTGTCAGTTGCAGCACTATCATCACGGACCTGACATGGCGCGATTTATTTCTCTAGTCCTCTGCAACAAAGCCCCTGTCTGCGCAACATTTGCACTGCAGGTTTTCAATCTTCTTTCTAGTTGAACACTTCGAACAACAGAAAAGCGGGTGTCAGTTGCACCATCATCATGGAGTTGACTGGACGTGAGTTATTACTCTTCTTAAAAAAGACCCAGTTTGCTCCACTTTTGACGCAACAGATTTTTATTTTTCTCACTATTTGGTCACTTCGAACGAAAATAAGCTGGGTGTCAGCTGCACCATCATCGTGGAGTTGAATCGGCCTGAGTTATTACTCGCCCAGAACAAAGGTCCTGTGTGCTCCACTTTTGTCACTGCAGACTTTCTTCTTTTCTGGTATTTGAGAACATCGAGCAACAATGAAACAGATGTCGCTGAGAAAACACGAATTGTATAAAAACAACACGGCCTGTCACTCGTGCCGATTTCAAAGTATACGTGTGCTGGATCGGGAATTACATGTTGGGCTGCTGAGGATAATTGTAAAGTAAAGTGCACTGTGAGCACAGCTGAGGGTGCACTCTTTCGGTAGTGCGACGCAAAAATATCAACCAACTGTTCCGTTAAATCTCGCGTGGGAGTCGGTCTGCCCCTGCAAAATAAAACAACGGGTGCGCAGCAAATGCTGAAACTGGATGCTGCTCTGAACAGTTGTTTAAAATAAGAAGTTTTTTTTTTTGTGAAGCTCATACAAGAGTTAAAAATCAGCTCTGTTTTCATTCGAAACACGTGTTGAAAAATATCACTGTGCACTGAGTGAGAGAATGAAGAGTTCAGTAAAATCCCGTCTTTGTTACATCTGGCAGTGAACCTGTTGGATTCTCGCTCAGGAGGGAAGGGATGAGCCGAAGATAGTTTGGGAAGAATCCTTTCCAATGCAAAAAAAAGTTCTGTTAGAAATCTGCAAGGAACCAACTTGCGTATAAACGGGGAATCGTCATTATTCTTTACTGGAAATATGAATATATGGAAAATTAGAAAGCGTAGAACATATGAAAAATTACAGAAAACTAACTCAATATGACAGAAGGCGGAAAAAGAACATATATGATCTAATACGCTCAGAAATTCAAACAAAGGCCCACGTCACGGCTGATAACAGAGACGTTTAAAATTATTTGTTTGGTATAATAGTCATAAATGCTTCTTTATGCATTCAGTTAACTTTCTTGGACCAACACGTCTGTTTCTCTTCAGTTTTCTACCTGCCATTACATTTTTCTCACTATTATAAAAAACTTTCGAAGATTCCAAATCTATACCGATAGAGAACATTTAATATTAAGAGAACAGCGTATGTTTTGGGGAGTCTCACTTCCCTCACATAAAGTCTAGCATGTCCTTTTTGACATATTTTTTCCTGCTTCTTTGGTTCATTTTTATTGTACGTCTGACGATTTCAATGACAAGCGATTGTATTAAGGACAGCTTACATACAATAACATATACGAGTATTTTTCCTATTTCAAGCTTGCGATTCAACCCTGTGTTCGCATCAGGAAGTGTGTCTAACAAAATTAGAAATGGTGAGAGGGTTCACACAGCCTCTGCTTATCCTGCGGAGTAAAATGAGTAATCTTAAATAGAATTAGGCGAAACTCAAAAGTTCTGGTTTAAAAGAACTATGATCTCTCAAAGAAGGAAAATGTTCAGAAATAAAAATGGATTCCAATAGTTTCAATTCAAATCACTGGCAATAAAATGAAATTTGGAACTTTTCATCCATGATGTTATTAAAGTGGATCGTTCGCTGTACTCCTTGAAACGAATTTGTCCATGTTGTGACATCCTTAGCCAGTCGGAAATTATGGTTGTGAGATGAGAGATTAAGGTCGATTAATATGGTAGATATGTGGACCATGACATACTGTTGATTTTAGTATATTTAAGTGGAGATTGGTAGAGACAATAATGGTTGTTTAAGGTTTGTCAGGAAATGAAGGTCGATGGTAGTACATGGATGTTGGCCGACTATACATGGTAGATGGTAGGTCATGGATGTTTAAAGACTATATATGGTAGAGCATAAGCTATAGCATAACTATGGTAGCTTATCAACGGATTTCCGTACGAACGATCATGAGGGGAATTCCTCTCATTATATGGGGCAGAATATGTATGGATTGCCATGGATTTTAATAATATGGCTAGAATACGTAACATTATCGAGCAAAATAACATTGTATGACTATAAGTTTCAATGGAAAACATCTAAAAATTCATATCATAGTGCAAAAATTGTGTATATTTTCAGTTATCTCTTTTCTGTCGATGAAATGTTAAAATTGCAGAGTATGTATGGACACTAACCGCCTTGACGTAATGTTTATCTAATGTTTCCGATTTTTTTACGCTTATCCACTTTAGCGTAGTTACCGATTATCTTCATTTTTATGTTGTATCCTTTGTTAAATAGTATTACAATCTTTGATTAAATATTGCCATCTATTTTTATGTTCATTCAATTATAAATTGAATGAACATCTGTAGAGGTTTATCAAGAAAATATTCCCATTAGCTTTATGTAGAAGATATTGAACGAGTTAGCACTAGCGAGTTCATTATAATTGTAATATCACATCTTGGAACAATTGAAAAAACACCGATTGTTATATCAAACATTGTATTGTGTATTGTAATACTTGGGTTGGTGTAACGATTGTGCTGTGTACTAGGATGTATCTGCGTGTTCACAGCAGAGTAAAAGCCACCAACTAAGGAATTGCGTAATACGCTGAGACACGCGTGCTTGTACATCAAGAACATCTGCATGCGACAGACCAGCGAACGAGCCCTGTTAGGCCAATGACGTTATACACGCTCTTTCCGCTGATCGTTATCAACAACGAAGCCTGGCTTAACAAGTCAAATTAGGTAAGCTGACCAAGAAACATCGGCGCGAAGGTGCATTTAGCGAAAAACTGCTCAGCGGAATTAATATGAAATATTTAGCATTTATGAGATAGAACTAATCTGTAATTAGCCGTAATTAGCTAACAGCTGCAAAGGTTGTACTTACTTGGTCTTTTTGACCAAGATAGCTAAAGGTATATAAACCTAGAGAATCCCGAAAGACGGGTTTTTCGAATAGACAGCCCTGGCAAGAGAGTGTATGTAGACAGCCATGGCTTCATCAATACTGCGTTAACTGTATCAGTATCTCTCTAGTGGTGTGAAACAAAATATTAGGTGTGTGAAGTGACGTCATTTACTTACCACTACGAATTTTAAAGATTTCCCTAAACTCTATTCCAGACGACGAATATCACGTCCTAACGAGAGAAGTCGATCATCGGAACCTCTAAGTAATATCAGAGGATTTAGTTATCATAAACTGAAGAGTCGTACCTAATACGAGAAGTGAGAAGTAACACAAATAACTTCTTACACAACAAAAGAAGAAAACTACAAATTCTTCTTACAGAAGATGTCAAGTTTTATGAAATATTTAGCCTTGCGTTTACGTGCCCTGACAACGGGTACGGTGAAACCTTATCCATCGAGTAGTGACTTCCTCTAAATTGGGAAGTGTAGCTCTATGCTGACTTAGAGTTAAAGAAGTTAACGTATAAACGTGCGTTAACAGCACAGACTGGTTCAAGCTCCTGTTCTAGCATCGTTCTGAAGTTTAGAGCCCTAGACCATTCTGAGCTGCAGGCCTAGCGCACACGTATGAATTAAACTATTTTTTTTATAGTATCGACTTATCATCAGCAAATAGAGCAGGCATCGCCTGTATATTATGCCAACAGTTAAAAAATTTTATTTTGGTAGAATATAGTTGTATCATTCGCTGAACTCAGTCAATTTTGGTCGTGAATGGTGTTTCTTACGGTTCACTATGGTAGATCATGGTTGTGCAGCTAAAACCTTAATGGTTGCATTTGGGTATGTATGGTTGGGAATTATGTTTGGCAATATGGTCGAAGGTTGTGACATATCTCTACCATACTGCACCCCATAAATGGTTGAATATGGAGGATATTTGGATAATAAAAAAATAAACTCTCGACCATAATCATAGTTGTTCTACTATAATCACAACCATTACTTCCGACTGGGTACATTCATTTGCTTCTTTATCTCATCCATACGAGAAGCAGAAAAAACAATATTTACATTTATAATTATAAAATGCAGATTAGGCATTTGGGAGCGGCAGACTGTGTTGAACTTTGAAGAACGAGCCTATGATTAGGGTGGTACTGCTGTTACCTTGACCTGTGGAAAGAAGGTTTTACTGAGTGAAGAAAACTTCTTCTGAAGTTCATGGTAAATACAGAATTTCGCGTTCTACACAAGGGACATTTTTAACACCCACCAGTGAAACGAAGCGGTGACAATGTTTTCGTTGAAGAATGAATTTTATATATGTATTTGTTTGTTCACCTCAAGAGAAGGAGGAATCGAGCAATGGTCATCGTTTTTTGGGGGTCAGGTGGGATGACCTAGATGTAAAAAGGCCAAACTCTATCGTAAGCTGGCCATCAGTTCCTCCTCCCTCCCACCCATTGCGGATGATTGACTTACGCCACGAGGCGTTCTAGTGGATACTGTTAACTATATATTTTTAAGCCTTACGAAATACGCTGTGGATGAGATTACATGGAAACCAGTTGTGCATGAGAAATTTCTGAAGTTTGTATTTTTTTTTTTTTTGAAATTGGAGTGTTTCAGCTAAATCCTGAACGCCCGAACGAACATGCAGCTGGTTGAATGTCTTTTAAAATGAAACGAAATAAAGAATCGTATGGTCAAGCTAGACCCGTGAATGTTACTTTCATATGTGTGCACTAAGTTGTTAAATCCCCATTTTTTTATTCACTCCTACATCTAAGAAATTCATTTTACCATTTACTTTCAGCTACACGAGTGAATTAACCTTCTACGTTTAATGCTTAAGAAATTTTGGAATATGAGACGAACTGCTGGACATGATACAAGTGTCATCTATGAAACGGCGATAAAATTTGCTTTGAGGTCTGAACGACATTAATCTACCAGCTATTTGCGTGGAAACATGGGAATGCGTTCGCAAGAGCTAGTATTATTATAATGCTATGCTTTATTAGGTACACATAAAGACATAGTACACAAGGAACAGCTTATTACTAAAGTTACATTAGTACAAAGATGAAGTAATACCATCAATACAAACTACACTGTATTGCGGCCCATTGCTTGGCCCCTGATTGGTAATAGTATGCGAGCATGCAGCTTGTAACTCATTCATGCCACCGTATTTGAGCTACTAACTTTTACTCTCCATCGAAATGACATGCGGGCTTCATATCCGCCCAGGAAGTTGTGCGTAGGATTGCACTCTGTAGGTCTCCGGTATGGGCACCCAAGGAAGAGCACTGCCCCAATAAAGTTGCCCATTTCTAAAATTTGCAAAGAATTTCTTTGAAGCTGGTAGGCGTAAGAAACTTGTAGAGTGGTAGCACAAAACAGAGCCACGAAACAACGGTCTATGCGTATCGGTAAATACAAACGGCAACTATAGGACAAAAACTGGGAGATGGGAATCGGTCAATATCTACAGCTGCAGTGGGAAGATCAGCTAAGCACGCTTGAGTAGTTTAGTTGAGATTTAAGAACTGATTTACAAATGAAAAATACAAAAAACACAAACGTGACATCCTTAGCTGACGCTTCACACAATCGTACAAAAAAACTATGCCTAAAAATGCAGACATGCGCTTATTTCTATAAAACATAAATATGAATAATTGATGATTGTTTGTCGTAAATATTTGGCCGTAAATATTTCGGAGCCTACAAGCAATAACTGTTCATAATTCCCTTTTCTCTCCTCGCTTATGGAAAGTTCCATTTAATTTTGCAGTCACTCAGTGATTTGTGCGTGATGCTGCAATTCAAGAAGCTGTGGCGGGCGGACGTGGCCTACAGAGACTCCACAGTGAGCTATTCTGAGTTGGTAACTTAAAAAAATATAGCTGGCTAGAGCACTCTGAGAGCGCATACCTCCGTCAAACGAGGCAACGGTAGTAAAAAATTCAAATTGGCTCTGAAACCATAATTTTCTTTGGATAAACTTCAAAATTTGATCATTAGTGATTTTTCATAGTTATAACAGCTCGTGCAATTTCCTTGAAGAACCGTTCATAACTTAGGTTTTAGAAATTGAAAACTTAAAAGTATTATGAATGGAGAACCTTACAGCCTGAAATCCTCTACGTCGTGCAATGAGTACCTACACGAAGAAAATTGGTCAATAAGACCTCTCTCGTCAGCTATTGGTACACGCGGCATCTCTAGGCATTCATTTTTCCTATCGAAAAATTGTGTAACCTGAAGTATATCATCAATCGCGGGTGGACATGGTACACGTTCGTAAATTTGCAAGCCATTTATTAGTTTTCTCTTCATATTAGCATTAAGAATGTAAAATCTCAGGATTTTAACCCATATAGACGCTATAGGGCACAGCACCAAAATGAGACACAAAATTAGGCTGCAGTTGAATTTTTATCTTGTCAAGAGGAAGGTGCTTTTTTAGCTGTCAAAAATACAAAGAACAACACCAAGGAGTTTTTGAGTATTCTTCCTCATCGACCATACTTTCGTAACTAATATGCTTCAGAAGAATACGCTGGAACAGCCGGCTCAAATTGCCAAAAAAAATGCGCTCTCTAAGTTTCATTTCACCAGAGCAATAGTTCTTCCTTCCCTTAGATAACATGAAAAACTATTGAACTCTGGGAGTGCATACCGACGCCAAGCAAGGCAACGGTTGCGGAAAATTAAAATTGCTACTGAGACACCGATTTTCTTTGCGTCAACACCAAAATTTAATCATTTATGCTCTTCAAGAATGTTAGCAACAATCAGAATTTTTTTAATATCCGTGTATAACTTTTTGAGTTATGCTGCTAACAAACATTATGAGAAACATGAGTCAAACATAGAGACAAACCAACCGATCTGCACCAACACCTAATCATTTATGCGCTTTTAACATTAATAATTACTCCTATAAATTTCATAAAGATCCATTCATTATTTTTGAGTTATTGCACTAACAGGCATAAATTTAAAAACAGTGACAAACGAACAAACAAAAAATGGATCATTACAAAAATTTGGTTATTTACTCCTCGTCATATACCTAAGAACTCATGTCAATTTCATAAAAATCCCTCCATACCTTTTTGAGTTATGGCATTGAGAAAAATGAGGCAGACAAACAAACAAACGGATGGACGGATCGTCACCAAAAGTTAATCATCTGTTCTTCCAAATATAACAAACGATCCCTGTGAATTTCGCCAAAATCCGTTCATAACTTTTTTAGTTATCTTGATGACAAACAGACAGACAGAAAGACAGACAAAGAGACATAAAAATCCAACGAAAACATAACCCCCTTGACGGAGGTAAAAATGAACTTACATTAATTAGCATGCAGTAAAGCATCACTAAATTATTTAAGTAAATTCTCAGCTGCGAAAATTATTACCTCCGCCAAAGAGGTTATGCTTTGGCCAGCTTTGTCTCTCTGTCTATTATTTTGTGTGTCTGTCTGTCGGTTACTTGATAACTCTAAAAGTTATGGACGGATTTGAACGAAATTTTCAGTGTTTGTTAGGTATGTTGTCTGTTTGTTTGCGTGTCTGGCTCATTTATTCTCTATGCCATAATTCAAAAAGTTATTGGCGGATTTCTAAAAAAATTTACATGAGTTGTTTGGTATATCACGAGGAGTAAATGACCAAATTTTTGTGCTGATCCGTTGATTTGTTCGTTTATCACTGTTTTTAATTTTAGGTTTATTAGTATAATAACTCAAAAAATATTGAATGGATCTTTATGAAATTCAAAGTGGTTGTTAGTAATGGTAAAAGAAACAAATGATTAAATTTAGTGGCAGATCGGTTCGTTCGTTTGTATGTTTGACTCATGTTTGTCATAACGTTTGTTAACAGTATAACTCAAAAAGTTATGAACGGATCTTCAAGAAAATTTCGCAAGCTGTTAATACTATCAAAAGGCACGAATGATTATGTTTTGATGTTGATACAAAGAAAATCATGGCTGCAGAGCCAATTTGAAGTTTTTGCTTCCGTTGCCTCGCCTGGCGGGGGGTATGCTCTCTCAGAGTGCTCTAGTCTTTTTGAGTGGTGCTAAGAAAAAATAGGCAAACAAATACATTTCGGCGACCGACACACAAGACAGAGTCTTGTTCTGTACCAGTTCTGTATCTCTTATCAGGGTTGTCCAGTTTTAGGTGTCGTAAGCCACGATGGAATGTATGGTAGCATGAAAGAATGGACGTGTTCCTTTCTACTGATAATCCTTCTGGCACATTCTTAGCCGTTATCTGGGCCTTGGTAGAGAGGTGCACTAAACAAACATATACATGTTTTAAATAGCCCATGCATGTATATTAAGTTTAATGACTCTATGATAGTTAGGAAACTTTACAGATCAATTAGAAATTAAAGCTGCCTGTGATTGTTTCCGAAATTAAGCTCAAAGTTAATATCAGCTACCTTACCTTGAGTTACCTTGAGAGTCTTCGGAAGAAGTCCAGGTGACGTTTCTCACATCACCTCACGTGTGTGGAGTCACTCTGCTGGGTGTCTTCTGTGGTGCCGCAGTTTG
>LQNS02278138.1:7331481-7348957 GCA_001587735.2 Parhyale hawaiensis
CGATCAACATAGGTCTGCCACAACGTGTGGTCACGCGAACGCCGCCATGCCTGATACGCCGCCTGTTTAGCTTCGAACGCTAACCGACACTGGTCGTCAAACCACGGCTTATCCCGGACCTCACAAGAATAGTCCTCTTAGGGACAAACCTCTCCAAAATGGACACAGTCAAGTCATTAAGCTCAGAGACAGGCCCCGTCAAGATTTTGGTCTGACTAATGCGCGGCCCCACTTGGGTAGTAACGTGGACTGACGCCTGCAGCACTTGCCTGCAAAATCGCAACGCTGCAACGTAAGTCCTCCTTGCTGTCAAAGAGGGTGGTCTTCAATATCTACCCTCTTGGAGTCAACCCAACAAAAAATCCTATTTGACTGGCATGAACTACCACAGGTACCAGCGGCTGGAGCTGAGAAGTTGCTGGCTGTCAGGAGCGGAGGTGGCGGCGATGGTGCCGGAGCTGTAGCGGCGGGGCATCTGCACCGTGGAGGAGGAGGACCGCACCTGCTGGAAGAGGAACGGGTGAGCTGGGCAGTCAGGGCTGTTGACCTGCGGCGTGATGGTCTCGGCGGGGTTCTATCTTTGGCCGAGCAGCTCTGCAGGCATTCCTGTCAACTGTGAATGCATTTGAGTGATTCCTCTTAACTTTCACTGCGTCTCCGATACGATTCATGGACAATCATTTATCTGTGTATCATTGTCCATTAGAACCAATAATTTGATGCTTGATTTTTATTGCGTAAACACTAACAAGTTATTTCAGACCAGACTCTTGGAACTGGTTTCTGAGACGGGAAACACAAGGCACCATCCTGGCAGCTCAAGTTCAACCCTCAGAACCAGGTTCATCCAAACCAAGATCGACAAGACAAGAGCTCAAATGAAACCATCAACCACGTGATAAACGAATGCGGAGTGCTGGCGCAAAATCAGTACAAGCGCAGGCACGATAAAGTAGCCCGACACCTTCACTGGACCATCCTGCGGATCCATAACTTCCGGGTCAGTGAGAGGTGGTACAAGCACGAACCCGCGCCCGTGGTTGAAAACGAAGCCATGCAGATCTACTGGGGCAAGATGATGGAAACTGATAGAGCACTTCACGCCAACCGACTGGACATCGTCGTAAAATACAAACAAGAGAAGTCGGCCAAACTGATCGACGTTTCAATCCCCTTCGACTCCAGAATCGTGGGCAAGTAAGCGGAGAAAAAGGAAAATTACCGTGACCTTGCCATCAAACTCCAGACACTGTGGCAGATGAAGGTGAACGTCGTTGCAGTGGTCATAGGAGCTCTGGGGCAATGTCCAAGAATCTCAAAACTGCCCTGCGAGAGTTATATGTTCTTGTTTGTCATACGCGGAAGCCCTGCACTTTGTCTAGGGGCTTACAGTAACGCACAATTATGTCTATTATTAAAGATACTTAATTTCGTTCTTGGGCTAAGCTACATGAAGGAACCAATGAATCACGTCAACCTAGACTGATTTTTAGCGCTCACTGCCGCAGGTACAGCGAGGCTGTGCTCAGGGACAGCGTTCTGAGTGCGAAGGATGTACAGAAGTTGCTGGTGTGTCTACACGAGAGATGCAGTCGAACCTTTGGGTCTGGCGGACCCCACACGCAGCGAGAGGAGCGGGTGAGATGCGCTCGCCCTCTTAGCTCTCTCTCGTCACACATAAAGGAAAATCTGCGTAGAAATAGCGTTAATAGAAACGGGATGGTTGAATGTTAACCCGTTACCCTGTTCTCACAAGATCTCTTTTGAGTACTGTTCTTACCGTTCATACGTATACCTGTTGTGTCTCGCTCTTGACAAAATTTATGCCCGAAAATAAGTCATGTTGAAGATTTTAGCGATTTTGTTGCGCTTGATAGAAACTGATAAAAAACAAGTTGCGTAAGATGTCTAAAATGAGATTCCTGATCGCAAAAATTCAATGTTCTTCTTGCTCTCCCCGCATTGAAACCTAAACGATGAAATACAACTTCTTTGCTGCTCGCTATGCTTCTATTAGCGTTTTCATCGATTCATATAATTAGTTTATTCTTGCATCAAACCTTTGTTTACGCCGAGTTCACGATGCGTAAAATGAGCAGAGAATCAAAGAAGCTAAGGGGAAGCTACTTATTTTACAAGGTGATGCAGACTTGATTTTTTTCTCAGTTGACATAATTGCTTTTCGCTTGAGCGTAAAAAAATCGATTAATTGAAGCTGTGAATGTATGTAGGATACTCAAGTGAACTGAACTTTCAATTAAGTGCTTGCTTGCTTCAGAAACAATTGTTGTACACGCTACCCAAGGGAAAGGATTGTGGTGTCCAACTGGAGTGAAGCAGAGAACACTTATCTGTGTTTGTGAATTTGACGTTGTGAATGGGCACGTATTGTCCGTCCTTTATTATCGTACTAGTAACTGAAGTATGATCAACAAGAAGCGGCGGTATTGGAATTTTATTATAATAATAAGTTATAATGTGAAAAAACTACAAAAAAGAATTTACAGACCACGAAGATATTTATGAAGCGTATATAAATTTGAAATCCGGCATTGTTTCCCTATTATTATTATATTTTATACACTTGATAGCCTATTATTATCATCACAAAACAATAGATATTATTCAAGCATTATAAAGCAATTCCCACATTAAGAGGTGGATTAGATTCTAACTAGCGATATCTCGCTGCATATTGTGGAATCCATTTGGACCCTTGTCTACACTAGGCTACTTCTTTTGTAGCGGCGATTGCTGCTAATTCTTCACTGTTAAGAGCTTCTCATACTCGTCATCTGAAGATATTTATATAGAAAAGAATTTGTTTAATACTTGACTGTTTGATCTGTAGTGGTAATATAATCATGTTACGTTCATACCTGAGAGAGACATTTTATTTACCTTTCAGTGACGGCTGGCTGATGCTGCACGTCACTGACATCCCGCCTGCTGTGGAGGAGAGGAGTTGTTCATAATTTTCTGGGTAAGTTTCGGCTGCCCGACAAAATTGTTTACGCAGTCAATTTTTGGAAGTATGTAAAAAAAGAATGGTTAACTCGCCTACTATGTAAAATTAACCGCGTACGCCTTATTCTTATTTCATAGATAAAAACAATATAATGCAGGTACATTATGTCCTACGCAGCAGAAAAACTAGGACCCCTCGGTAGCGTAAGACCATCACCCACGGTAGGGGAAAATTCAACACAATTAATTTTGATGAACGAGGCTGGGGCACAGCCCCATTCCTTCCCCGAGATTAGCTCTTCAATAATACCATAGGAAAAAAAATAGAACACCCCATTCTCCAAACGATAACTCCATCATTTTTTATGGCCAGCTAAGAATAGTTTTTCTGGCATGGGTCACATCTAGGTCAACCTCCCAAACTCCCTACAAAAGATTATGAAGATTTCTCAACTCCTTCGACCACTTATTGGGTGGGCAGACATATATATATATATATATAGATTTGTAATCATGCATAAATATATATACAAACATACTTGAACCTTCAACGAAAACATTATCACCTCTTTAACTTCGTTCGCGGGTGATAAAAATAAATATAGTAAACGGAACCGGTCTCGGACACGCTAGGGCTGTCAATGCAATTTCTTGCTTTTATAATAATGTGTCCGAGTGGACTAGTATGGGTAAATTGCATCCAAGAATCTACTCTCGAGTTGTTCTGTATTCATTCGTTTTCTTTCTTCAGATCACCGCTGTACAGTCTAGCCAAAACTACGTTTTCTCTGTCACAATCCGCGCTTATAGAAAATCAACCATAACGTTGGGAGTCAGAACTCCCGACTTGATATTCCCATGCGCATTGATCCTGTGTGGGAACACCTTCGTACATGGGTTCCCCGTTTTTCTAACGACATACTATATCTCCTTTCATTTTCCTCTGTTAGAAGAGCATAGTACTTATTCAGGGAGGCTTAAATCTTTTTATACTACTACTGTTCCGAGACTGAACCATTTTCTGGCCGTATTGATCCGAGAGAGACCACGAGGCCTGAGAGGTTCTCTGTGTTCACTCAACTGTTGTGTTACTCGAACACTGGTAGTCCGTTACTCGAGCTAGTTCCTTACAGGAATTTCGGCACTCAAATTGAGAAATATAACCCGTTACTCCGTTAGTGACCGTTACGTTACGTCACTAACGCGGGTTCGTTACGTTTCACACTCCTAAAGCGCTTAGGTACGTACTTCAAAATCAGTGTACCCCCGCGAGTGTACATCAAAGAAATTAACAATAATAAATGAAAAAGTTGTCGAAATATGGAAATAAAATAAAACACAAGAATATACACCGTCAGAGCTTCATATAATATTAAAATGTATTATATTTTGAGATTATTCGTTCGTCCATTCCTCCGTTACTGAATAGGTAGTCCGTACGTACGGACTAAAGTTACTGACCTGCCCAGCTCAGTTCATTGTAATCTCTTGGTTAATAATTAGTCAGTTATAGTTAGGAAGTTTGGGCCTCCGTTTCCGAGCAGAACGATATCATAGAGGAAAGAGCAAGGGACATATAGTATGTCAATAGAAAGGGGGGAACCCATGCACGAAGGTGTTCCCACAAAGGATCAACGCACATGGGAACAGCAAGTCGGGAAAGAAGAGGCAGAAGAGAATAAATCATGAGCAAGTAGTAGTATGAAATCGGGATATAATCTCTTTATCGTTTGTTAGGATATCGTAATATATATGTATGTGTTAGGTCGTTTAAGTAAATTAATTAATCAATTAATTGCCGCATAATCAATTAATTGCCGTGTCAAAATAATAATAATAATAATGCAAATAGTTAATACTTTGTGCAAAATATTTCTCTTACAAATAATTACACAGTTGGGAAACATACTGAGGGCAAATCTTTTGTGAATCGAGCTCTCAACTCTGTGGTAGGACAATGACAGGTGACAAATAGGCTGACCGCATAGAGGGCAGCAAACTCGAGGACTACGGTATCAAGTTTTCGAAGTGGGGCTACGCTCGACTGAACAGTGATAATTGACGTATCGCTGGTACACCCCAAAGCAAACCTAAGCACAGCACCAGTGTGGGAAGGCAGAAACTATTTATTACAAGAAAGGCTATAGCTGTGACAGTTTTGGGTTAAAATTTACAGTCCCTAGACCAGAAAAATGTAGACGCGGACTGATCAAATTACACTGGCCACACAGAAATAATGGTCAGTGAAAGGAACAACGAAACACATTGTAACTGAGATCTGCGAAAGGTAAATATTTTCTTCAGGGTTTTAGCAGAGTGAGCTCAAAGTAGGAGGGACTTTTGAAATCGGGAAACAACCAATTGAGCATTCATCGTTAACAACTTTCATCGTCACAATTTAGCCTCACTATGGGATTGGGCCCGATATTCCACCCACGTATCCCGGACTTCTACGAGCAGCAGCCAGCGCAATGGCTTTCTCAACGGTAGCATAGTCTGCGTAATGGCATCAGTTCCCGACGTTGTGATGGTGTCCCCTCCCTGGGAACGGAACAAGTGCATCGACAGCGACGGAGCAAAAATTATGATATTTGGATCATTCTTCGTCACGCACATCAAAGCAGTATTGGATTCTTCGAGTTAGTGAATTTCAGCTGCGGCAGGGGTCGCAGCGTTTACAGCATCTCTCATCCATTTACGGGAATCAGTGAAAAGATTCCGCGACGGTCACCAACAACTCGAGGATAATGGATATTGGTAAGCATTGCTCCAATGCGTTGGGGATGATCGGGATTTGAGAATTGTGGAAAGTGTGAAATACTGCAGCAGGAAAACCAACTGAATCTTTAGTTTTAACATGAATAAAAATGGAAATAGGTATTATTGCCTCTAAAAAAGGCAGCGAGTAAGACATGGGGTAGACTAAGATGCGCTTAACCGATATGAATATTTTATAATAAATCGGGTAAAGCGCCGCTGATTATGTCAAATGTAAACAACGTAACAATGTTCGTGACCTGCTTAGTGTATGGTGGGATGCTGGCCACATCTTCCCATGGATTAAGCAGCGTCTTCATTATGAATTACCGTCAAAATATAAGTGTGCTAGTGCAGATTGCCTGTTGTACTTCTTCCATAGAATTGTAGCAGAATACACATGTAAAGCAATAGTATTTGAATAAAAGAGAAAGTGCAACTGACCTTTATTGTACTCCTTTTACCTAAATTCATTTTAGTTAACAGCCAACGGCAGTAACCGACAACAGCAGTATGCCATGTGTGCGTAATTTCTGTGCTGGAGGTGCCGAGATCAAACGACGAGCCAGCCGAGCGGTCTATGTGGCATCCGGCATGCTGCGTCGGTAATTCCTTGCTATGCAGAGCTGTAGGGGGCTCGGGTCGTTGAATCTTTCGTTTCGGTGTCATAGTTCTTCTCGATACGTGGTCGGCTGCAGCTGCATTTACTCCTCGGGGGCCAGTTAGCACAAATCTGCAGCAAAACTAGTGCATGTGGGTTTCCCAGGGGAGGGTACAGTCAAAGTTGAATATACCTTTACATGTGGTGAAATTTGATAAAGATCGCTTTCGTTACTCTCGTGATATTAAGTGCCAAATCTGTTAATGAAAGCAATGGACGAGAGTTCGCTGAAATTACCTTTTAAACTGCACATAGTTATGAGTGATAGTTGAACGTTGACCATTGCCACTTGCTGTGGGGTAGAAATTGCAGTAGCGATTGAGATTTTCGACAATTTTTTATACAGATAAATTTTGCGTAAGCCGAAGCCGTGCTGCGGCTACGTAAACAGATTAGTTGAGTTGCCTCTATATATGCTGCTAGCGGCAGTAAAAGTTGTTACGTGGGCACCGAGCTTTAGAAACTTTAGCTTGGTGCAAAAGAAATTAGACCTGGACCTTGAAGGAAGCAAAAAAGTATAAAACAAATTCTACGAAATCTATGTCCTTGAGGCGATATAAGCCTGAGAGTTGAGGTAACTGAGATTTCCACAATGTTGGAAACGTAAGGTACCTGTGTGAGTACTCCCACTATGCAGAGTTAATTGCAGAAAAGTGGACTGCATAGACATCGACTTAGCGGAACACTTCGTATTTCCAGTAATGTTTGGCTACTCGATCAAACCTCGCTAAGATACATTTAGACAAGCTTTTCGGCCATGGAGAAGCTGAAGAAAGGAAAGAGAGCAAACACTGACTTGCCTTGTCTGTCTTGCATGGGTGTATGTGGCGGCTCTGGAGAGTCCTGAACTGAGGGTGTTGTCTGGCACGGAAATCTTAGGGGGTGCCACCGACAGAGGTACTCTGGTTTCCGCTCACCACTGCGAAAGTTATCATTGGGGCATTCCTATGATATTTTCTCTTACTTCTCCCTCTTTTAAGAGTCAGATAATCTACATTATGTGACTCATACAGGGCTGAAGCGATAATTCCGGACGCTCTTTTGGGGATAGCAGGCCTGTTGGTCCGTCTAAAGCCAGCTTCAAGTCTACTAATTTAAACGATATGAAGGATATCGGTGCAAAACAGGTGAGGAATTACAAGAACACCTACCCAGTCGCTGAGAGTGGAGGTGATTTTAAGATGCTGAGGGGACCTCATTTTGAATTCCATACAAGTCACTGGAAAGTTAATTTCTATTTTGATAATAATGCAGACTTCTGCGGATAATTAAAGAAATTTAGGTCTGCTTTTTTCCGCAGTCTTAAAATAAAAGTCACGACCAGAACCGTCACAAATGAAAACATTTTACTCGAATGAGATCTAATACTAAAATTATTGGCAAAACAAAAATCAACAAAAAATTTAAATCAGTAAACGTTTCGGGTCTTCGCCCATCTTCAGTACATCTGAAAATATACAAAAGTACAATTGAAATTAAGAGTTAATGTCGTATAGCGCTCAAATATAAATGAATTTTGAATAGAAATAACTGAAAACACTAATGATTAGCAATATAAAGTGGTTGGCACTATTTTGATCATTTAAAATGGGTTTCTGCCTAAATATATACAGAGATTCCAGGAGCCTAAGATCTGCACCATTTGCAAACCGCTTGCTTTTAAACATTGTTTAATCGGACAAGGGAGCCACAAGCTTTCGCATGTTGACGTACAGCGGAAAATGAGGGTTGAGCTAATATGTTACTTCTGCGGATACTTATAATCTGGATGAAATGAAAGGTATCAGCATCAAGTGTTGATCTTGGCTGTTGGTCCCCCTTCTTGTAGGATGAGATTAGATCGAATTGAAAAGATAGCACGGACCAACAGGCTCATTCTCAGTGAGCCCCCGCGAC
Source organism: Parhyale hawaiensis (assembly GCA_001587735.2). Lineage (NCBI taxonomy): Eukaryota > Metazoa > Arthropoda > Malacostraca > Amphipoda > Hyalidae > Parhyale > Parhyale hawaiensis. The sequence goes on from LQNS02278138.1 coordinate 7,339,763, forward strand.
TTGCTGCCAGGTGCCATTAAGATGGTGGAAAGGTCGTTGACTAGCACATTTCCAAGTGAAAGAACGAAAATTCAAGCCTAAGCCAGGGAAGGGAACAGTCTTGACCTACTGGAATACGCAGCGTTACCGATTCTTTTACTCGTAGTCACCGGAGAAAGGGGGCGGGGCACCAGCCTATGTCGGGAAGCGCGGTTGTCAATCGGATATTCTCTCAAAACCACACAAAATAACCGGGCTCATCTGTGGTCGACCTCAGCGGTACCCTCCTCCAGGCCTAAGTTTTCGTTTACTTGAAGCAGAAAAGGTGCATGTGAGTTGCATAGTCGGGGCGGTGCGTTCAGGCCGATTTCACTTTAGTGACCCCACCCCAAACACAGGTCTAAATCAATGATTGCTAGGCTTCAAAAACATAAACAGTTTTACGATGGCCTTCGATGTAGCCTTACTTGGACACCAATTGAAACTTTATGGTGAGGATGAAAAGTCAAGATAAGCCCTCAAGCTCCGAAGAGAATCCATAAATCAGAACAAGTGACCTCTGAAAGATGTAAGAGCATCCAAGGACCTTCTTGTTCAAACTTCACCCAAAAGTTTAGGAGCTAGTAATTAAAAGCCATAAAACGAACAGCAATGCTATTCACTATCAATGTTATTTTGAGCACAGTTTCTTTGAGTATACATATATGGATGATTTTACCTCTGAAGCTTTTGAAGAGCAAAAAATTTTTTATTCCATGTAAAACATACAAGTACAAGACGGTATCAGCATTTGGCTTCGATAAATTTGTAATAATATTTTCCTGTATTGTAACTTCTGGAGGTGTACGGATAATCATATCGCTAAAATTTTTACTGAATTATCCCGCTAATTGCCTGAAAACGGAAAACGATGCAGCTATTTCTGAGCAAAAAGCTTATTTTTTCCTATGATTTATACGATAAAGAACCTAAATGCTAATGCCTGATCCACAAGAGGTAAGATCATTATGTATGGATCGGCTCTTAGTTTAAGGCATAATCTCACATTCTACGGATTGTATCACTATAGTCTTCATTTTATCAGATATGTGTTCTAATAAGTTGAGAATTTCGAAGCTATGAAGGAAACTAAACATTACTTGGATCAGTAAACAAACGCCTTGTAGCCCGGCTAAGGTAGCCCCGCTCCATTTTAAGAGCGAAACGTCGCGATGTGTTCCATATACTAAACAAATATAGCGCTCTGTACATGGCGCGTAATCGATACGTACGTCCACATTTTTACCAGAGAATAATAACGCCAGCAATTATTCCAAACCTCCATACCTTCGGCCACGCTGCCCAATTTATATTCAGCAATGTAATTTGAGCCTGGATATATTAACATTAATCAGTACTATATAATAATTCACGGCGTATTTTTATTTATTTATTTTATTTATTTATTTATATATAACTATATTTATATCTTTCCTGTCACGCTCTATGAGAATGAGATAGGAGAAAATGAAGATTACAAACGGCGAAAAAAAAGTTGGGTACCTTGGTATCTTTTTCTTCAGTATTAGATAGGGGAAAATAGAACTCTGTCTGCTTGCCCCTTTTTGGCAAAAAAAAAATTGGGTATCTTGGAAAAGTTTTTTTGGTATTAGCTACAGGAAAAATGAAGCTTCGGACAGACAGCTCTCTTACTACAGCATAGATTGTTTAGACAGAATGCTGAATTTACATTTAAAAAGCCTTCACAAGCACAAGAGACGGCATGGGATTTGGTGATGTGTTAATTTTTTGCCGTCATTTATAATGACGGCACGGGCCACTAGTAACAAGATAATCCGAACTAACCAAAATTCGGCTACCGCTGCCCACTTTCTAGGTTTTATATTCAGCATTTCCATATTTCTTATTACAATTTAGCTCTCTGATACACATCATTCGGTCGTCTAATTAGTCACGTACCGCAATTTACCTAAATATTTTGCGAGGCACAATTCGTCGTGCGTCAACCCAGCATCAGAAAATATATGCGAAGAGAACACACTGGTCCCAAACTCTAATTGTCGTTTGGAGAGTTACCGATCAATTTGACCTTATTTAGCCGTATGAGACTAGCTCACGGAAAGTACTGCATATTGCCTGGGGTATATATTCAGATTCTGTACTGGTTGTCCCAGAAAAATTTGGACCAAACTTCGAGCATGTATTGGTGTATGGATACGACTAAAAAATCTAAACCTAACAAATGATACTAGTCATGATTTCCTTTGCAGTTTGGCGGTATCTACAAAACAACTTGCTTTGGCAGAACACGTCAATTTATTAGTTATAAATATCGAAATAACACAAGCGACCATAGTTTTGTATCTTGCTTCTGTTTTATTTTTGGTCGCAATTGAAAATTCATACCATTTTTTAAAACACAGTAAGTGAACTGCGTACGTGTCATATGGCTTACAAAAGTGGCAAACGTCTGACTTCTTCCGTAGCTATGAGAACTGATACGTATGAGATTGGAAAAAGCTTGATATTGTAATAATTCATTTCTCTCAAGGCAATCTGGTCATGTTCCGTCTACCAAAGTGGCATCGTATGATTATCCATTTAATATTCAGCTAGAGACGAAAAATTGCTTCACCCACGAATCAAAACACGACAATAATCACCGTCTGCTATTTCAAGGTTTATGCATTAATAAATTTGTTTGCTTCGTGTCACGAAATTGACGAAAAAATAGGCCATAATGCAAAATTTGTGAAGAACTTACTCTTGGATGGAGTTTGATAGGAGAAAATTAAAACCAGCATGCAAAAGATAGGCGCCGTTGGAGTTCTTATTCCTTCAATTGTAAGCATTGTTTTCTGCTTAGCTATTGATAAGGTCCACAGACAATGAAGATATTTACGGCTGTTCTTACAGCTGACATGGAATTCCCTTATTTTTACTCTCTCCTTACGTTAAAAATTCATTAACATTCAGCTTATGATGCAACAAAATGACCAGACGATTCACGAAGCACAGGAGAAGCGTTTTTAAAAGTTCAGTACAGCAGCAATCACTTTGTAAAGCTTGCTTTCTTCCTGTGTTGTGGTAGTTATTGCTCGAGCGTAAAAAAATTCGAAGTACTGAAGCTCTATCGCGGCGTATGCAGAATATGCGGCACGGAATTTAAGTAAATTGGGTGATGCTTTGCTACTTACTAATATCGATTTTTTCGCACGTTATCTAAGAAAAAAAAAGAGTGTACTGTTCAAACAGAGAGGCCTCATCTCTTCTGGCATTTGGGCAGGCAGTTGTAGCATATTCTTCAGATGCCTATCGGTAGCGGAAGTACTTTCAATGCAGAGGAGTCATTTTAAATTACTCGCTGTCACTTTTGGAAGCTCGCAAAAATCTTCCCATTGAAATAGACAGTAATCTCTTGTCAATTTTCCAAACATCTATGATCGTAAAGCACTCGAATCTCCGCTTATGAGTACATTTGAAGGTGAGCAAGCCCTTCGTGATAATTTCCTGTAATTCTTGCATGCCCTGGATTTCGGATCGAGGCTCTCGAGAAACGGGGAACAATATTATTTTCTGGGTAGTACCAGTTGTCTCCACTGTGGGCATTAATTGTGTCTGCCTCTCGTGAAGAGGCCCCGTTCTTCGCCCAAGGTAGAAATTCCCCCACTTGGTCTGCAAGAGTGCAATAATCCTGCATTTCCACCCCGAGGTCTCTTAATTTTTTTTTTTCGATTTCGTCCCTCTTTCTTGTCGTGTGAGACCCCGATCCAGTAAGAGAAAAGTGTTTCCCATATCGTAACAGTTCAAATTTGATTCGTTGAAGGGGATGTTATTATTATTCCACATAAAGCAAAAGATGTAGACAAAATCTAATTGTAAATTCCGTACTCCTGCCACTTACTTTGTCTCTGCAAATATTCGTGTGTCTTCCGCGAAAGAGGAGGAAACGGTTACCTACACTGGTGCCCATATCATTTATCATTATGAAGAGTGTTGAACCTAGCACAGTACCTTGTGGGATTCCACTGGGGACCGGCGGTCGATTGGATATTTTATTATTTATAATTACACTCTAGGCTCAGCGTGTCAGGAATACGTCGATCTCCCCTGAAAACATTTCCCACAAGCACACATTCCTGAGAGTTTGAGTAAAAAAATTCTATGGTCAACTTTGCTGCATGCTATTGCAGATTCCAACGATATTACGTCCACATATTTTTCATGGTCCATTACGTCTAAAATAGCCATAGTACTCAAGCACCTGAGACGTAGTAGACTGTTTATGGCGAAAGCATGTTCACTTGATGTTAGTTGGTCATTGATCTCTAAACTATGTAGCTCCATACTATGTGATTCCTAAAGACCCTTTCAACCGTCTTCAGTAATTGGCTAGTTGGTAAGCCAGGTCTAAATATAGTTTGCTGGATCCATACAAACTCCGGCTTTGGAATAGGTGAAATTACTCCTTCTTTCGCTCTTTTTCGCAACATAAGGTATATGGGGTGAGAGATGCTTGTCTTTCACAGCTTAGGGAATTTAGCAGGTGCATAGTTTTCTTTGTCATAATTGTACATGGAGGCGAAAAACTGTTAGAACGTGAAGTGTAGGTTTTGATCATAGTATAATATTAATAGTATTTGATATACACATATGTTATGAAGTCTCAAATTGAAATTGAGATGAAATTATAAACATATTAATCAGTGAATGTAATATTTGAAATTGAACATGAATAGTTTGACATAGGAATTAATCAACAAATCAAATGACATGAAATTGACACACAGCAGCGTCCACAAATGAAGATGAGCCACGCCTTCAACCTACCTAAAATATGCGATGGAAAGCAGAAAATGCATATTTAGATAGCATAACACTTGAAAATTATACTGTGGCATCTTCAATTGAGAATTATACGGTGACACGATCAATTGAAATTTATACTGCGACATGTCCAATTTCCGATCAAATTGCATGACTAGGATTGAGAATTGGAGCAAGTCAGCATTTGACTACTAATAGAATCTCTTTCCTCTTTGACGGTTGCATATTATGGAAACATCTCTAGAAATAATTGACATGACATGGATATGGTTATACAGGAAAATAATATCAACGACTCATCCTCGGCAACACGTTCAATAATGTTGGTACATGAATATAATGATCTACAAGAGTTACCAAGACAAAATCTTATTACTCACCAATTATTCTACGAATCTTAATTTTATAAAATTTGTCTATTACCCTTTTTTCTGCACGCCGCTGGCGGGCGACCACAGAATTATTACTATAACGACTTACTCTTGAGAAAATAGGACACAATAGGGACTTCACAGGTCACCACTGTCTTAGGGTTTCTCAAATGGCATTGTGGCGCACAAACGCGTCGTACACACTGACTCTCCAATCACGCTCCGGGACACAATCACATTTCAACGGTTTGGCATGTTTGACGGAGAAATCGGTGCGTCAGGGGCGACAAGGCCATCGTGAAAGTTCTATATTTACATGTCACTGATGTTTGTTATAATCGGTAGTAGCACACGCGGAAGCAAACGTTCGTGCTAGTCTTTAAGCTTTAATTATCAGGATATCATCCTAGTAAACAATTACATTACTGATGCCACCAAGAACTTATGAGATAAACGACTGAAAGATGGTAGGTGAGCTGCTTACTCCAAAGGGAAGATAATTCATTTGAAATAAGCCTTCAGTGGTATTTATGGTAGTATAAGCTTTCGAATCTTCATGCAAGAGCAGTTGTATGTAAGCATTTTTAAGGTCTATTTTAGTAAGAACCTTAGCATTTCCTCCTTCATTTAATTAAAACCTACTCAATACCAGGAATAGGATGTGTGAAAAGCTTAGACACTTCGTTGATTGTAAGAGGATAATCTCCACAAATCCTAATTTTCCCAGAGCTTTCTAATACGTTAACTGTAGGACAAGCCCATTCACTGTAAGATACAGTAGATATAATACCAATATCTTGCAATCTTGCAAGTTCTTCTTTAACGAGAGGTCTGTATCTATAAGGCACTGAACGGGGCTTACAAAAAATTGGAGTTGCGTCAGCATTAACATGAAGTTTCGCTTTAAGCTTAACGTTCGACCTGTAGTCTAGACTTAAGAAAGTTTTGTACTTATTTAGCACGGAAGAGAGACTGGTTTGCATAGTTTGCACACGTTTATGTGCTGGTACAAACAATTTAAGCTCAAGTTCTGGCCGAGATCTCTTCCAATGAGAGAACTGTGGTCATTATTAACCACAAGGAAAAAATGCACAGTACTTTTCCCTTTAAAACCAATGGGTAAATTGACTGGGCCAACAAACTCAAATAAGTTATTACCGTAATCATGTGCGTTTTTATTAGTCGGCACAACATGTACATTATTTAGAGAATTCACTCTCTCTTCAGTTACAATGCTGACACAACTACCACTATCAATTTCTAGCTCAATATCACGATTTTGTAATGGAACATTCACAAGCAATCGTGATCTGCCAATAGTGAGTGTGTCACTCACTACCGTATCCCTAAAAAATTGTTAGATCTTACGTATGACTGTGACAGCTTGGACTGCTTCTTCTTCTTCGGAAGTGGCGGTGTCACTGTTCTGCTGTAAAGAATATCTTAAGTTTCTTGCTGCTGTACACGCTCTTCTCAATTCGTCTGGCAGTGTAGAGTACTTGTTTTGAAATTTGATGTCGCGCACAGTAATGATATCTTCAGTAGCTTGAGTATCTTGAGTAGCTTAACGTACATACTTATTGTTTGGAGCCTTTTTGTTCTTGCAAGCTGTAGCTAGACGTCCTTTCTTGGATTCAGGATTTGCATGTTATATTCAATGAAAAACTTTCACTGGCAAAATGTTTTCTTTAGTAGAACATCGAATGCAAAACGTAGGTAGGTGGAACTTTTCGAAAAGGTTTCACTGAGTGACCATGATCAGCAGGCTGCACGCTATCTCTCCTTCTGGTCTGCTTTGTGACCGCTCTAACTGCGGTGTGACTTTCATGACTGAAGTATCTGCTCCTCTATCCCTCCAAAGCAATGAGATAAGATGAGACTTTTTGAGTCCTGATACAAACAGATCTCGACGCATACAATCCTTGCTTTCTTCGAGAAAAGCACACTTTTTCACTAATTCGTTCACAGCAGTAGCGTAAGTATCAATTGATTCGTCAGGCTTCTGGATGCGTTCACGATGCTTTTTGAAACTGGCACCAATGCTTTCGTTAGTGGAAATTAGAGTTTTGAACTTCTTAACTACTTCATCATAACTGGTATCAAGTAAAGACTTGGGCATAAGAATTTTTTGCGGTAGTGCTGAAGTATCATGCGGCAATAACTGAGCAATTTTCGTTACTTTCGTTTTACTGGTGAAACTTTAAAACGTACGACTCAACTCTATAAAAAAAAATGAGTTGACTCCTTCTCATGATTGAAGCAAGGAGTTTCCATCTTGACAATGTTGTAGAAATTGAACACGTCACCGTAAAGCACTTCCTAGTAGCACTGTTTATGTAGTTACGTATACTCACAACCGCTGCAGTAGTGTAGGGTTTAAAATGCAATCTTGCAGCGTAGATCTTGCAGATGCACTTCGGAGCTGAAAACGTAACTTCTTCGTGGACGTGACGAATCTCATCCTCGTCGCCAGCTGTAATATGTTGTGTTTCTGGTGAGTGTGTGAGTTCTAATTGAGTTCGTCACTTTACCTGGGTGTGAGAGTGAACTTCAAGGCCTAGTGTAGTTATCAGGCTACAGATTGGATGGTGAAGGAATCTCGTAAAGATCTTCTTGTTTATTTACATCTTATTATACAAGACTTAGAAGATATGGTCCAATAATAAGTAGCAAGCATGAAACTTGATAGATGCAGACATTAGAATACAAGGTTTACATCTAGATAGTGTTACAAGCAGAATGCCCTAGGCGATGTTGGTACTGCAATGCCAAGTACAGAATTAAGCTGACGCTTGATCGGGCAAGCGCCTTAAATACAATTAAATCCCGGCTTCAATGGAACACCGGTTTCTTCCGCCGGATTCGAGTTGGAAATCCGCCGGTAAATTACTATACGTTTACGAGCATAACAAATATCTTCGAAACTCTGGCTACAGGCTTTGACAGACAGCTTTTACTGATGTAGCTTCCGGCCGGAAGGTCATTCAGAAATACGCATGTTGCTCATAGGCAGTGCAGGTACACCGGCTCATTTAGCACGGTGTCATAAACGACCTTTTAAGTTCAATATCTTAGAGGCTCTGTGACCTGAAAACCGTCGGTGGCTACATCCGCTAGTCATGAACTCGTGATTATTATTATTATTATTACTAAAACTTCACTTTTGACCTCCCTCGTACAGGTAATACAACCCAAATGAAGCATTTGCAACACCGAGAAGCCCACAACGCTGCTAAAGGAAATCCAGCAAAAAATCATTAACTGCCGACTTAAAAGCCTGCAGGCCAACACGACCAAAAGCCGATGCTGGTAACAAATTCCAAACTTTAGCCGACCAGCGCACGAAGCACTGACAGAACTGATTAGTTTGACATATGACAGCCTAGAAAGTGAAAGAGTGCGCTCCGCACGCAGCACGAGTCTCTCACCCAAAAAACCTTGAGGGCAGGGAGAGAAGAATACAACCAGTGCCTCTCATTATTGTACACCTTACAAAACATACATAGCTCAGCTACTCTTCTCCTGTGGGACAGGTTCACCAGATCATTATCACCACACAGCCTGCTGGCTGATCTAACAAGTCGGTCCAACAGACATAAGTGAGTATCAGCAGCTGAAGCCCAGACCGGGGAGCAATACTCTAACACAGGCAGCAAAAAAGCATAAAAACATCTGCGGACAAGCTGACTGTCACCATACACAGAATTCACCTTACGCAGGAGCCCAATCTTAGTGGAAGCACGTGACACAAACCTTCTAATATGCGGCTCAAAAGTAAGCTTCTCATCAAAGACAACACTTAAAATCTCCAATGAGCTAGACTCCTGAAGCAAAGTGTCTCCAATCTCCAGTTGGGGATGCTGCGGTAAAAGTGTCAGAGACCGACTGACAATCATCGGCTTGGTCTTACTGGCATTCAGCTTCATACTCCAGGCCGAGCACCATGCACTAATGCGCGACAAGTCCCTTTTCAGAGACTGCGCGACAGCATCACGCAGGCGAGGAGTAGGTATAACAG